>JAKRZM010000674.1:288435-374047 GCA_036379175.1 Heliconius cydno galanthus | reverse complement strand
AGCAGCGCATGCGCGAAAGTGTCTCAACGGGTAGGACTTTATACACATTTATCGTATTTATGTTAATTTACATAAGAATGTACAAATAATAAACTATATATAAACCTTCTACGAAAAACACTCGACTTAATAGTGAAGACCGCATCAAAATCCGTTGGGTGGTTTAGAAGAAGAAGAGTTAGACACGAAAAGCGACTGTGTTTTATGAGATATAGGATAAAATCGAAAGGTCACTCACTCATCACGAAATCTCAGAAACTACATGTGCTAGGAATCTGAAATTTTGAATAGGAGTTATTTATAGGACGTAAGTGCTCGCTAAGACGGGAATTTGCAATATTCGACTTCTAAGGGGTTGTTTTTGGGGTTGAAAATTTGTATGAAACTTCGTTATTACAAATGCTAGGAGTCTCAAATTTTGCATGGACGTCACTTATAGGACGTAGGTTCTCATGGAGACAGAAATTAATAATAAGGTAGTTCACGCGGGCGAAGCCGCGGGTGGGCCGCTAGTATATAAATATAATATTAAGACATATAATAGACATATTTAATATATATGTGAAAATATTTGTACCGGAATAGTTATTTCTAAATTGTTTCCTTTTATTTTAAAATCATTATATTCACACAATAAAATCATCAGTTTGGTTGCATTGAACTTTGACATATTGGTCTAGTCTAGTGCGACCACGCAGACGGTTCGCTGGGTGCAATGACACCAACAGCTTTGAAAATGCGCACACTTGCAATTTCATGAATATCGTTCAAGTAAAATAAGTATCTATATAATTCTTCTGTTTCATAAAAGCTGAAAATGGAAATATATATAGAACATATCTATCATTTTAATTTATTATACAATAAATATATATTCCTAATAAAAGACCTTGTAATTAATATTTACTAAATTTTAATAAAAAAGATGTCAGTCGTGGGGCATAAAGAAGAGAATGTAAGCCTCTAGAAGAGGGGAGCGAAGTGTCTTAACACTTTGCTTCCTCTCTACCCTACTACGTGCGGGGGGTACATATAAACTGTTCCATGAATTATTTTTGTTACGTGTAATCTTAAGTGTACAGTGTGCGTTAGCGGTTTTGTTTTAGTCATGACATTAAAGCGGCTTGTTCTGTCTGCCGCGGATTTATTTAAGATGCCTGGAGGCACGTCACTTAGTAAGTGACGTCTCAAGGAAATTATTAGATACTAAATAGATTTATTTCGTATAGTTAAAACAGTTTTCAGCAAGCTTAACAGTGAATTTAACTAATACAAAATATTTTATCTATATACTAGTTGATAACAATTCAATAGTTTTTTAAATTTATTGATAGTAAAAAACATAATTCTTTTTCTTAATTGAGGAATTTTTCTGGTCTGTTTGTATAATGATGATTCAAATTCAAATTCAAAATATTCTTTATTCAAATAGGCAATTATTATAAGCACTTTTGAATCGTCTAAAAATCTAATCGCACGTTGATACTATGAGTAGATGTTCAATTATATTTAAAAATAAATATATTTGTATATAATATATCAATTGTCTAATCGTTAGAATTCGCGAAGTTTTTTGATAAACATATGTTGCTTATAATATTTATTAAACAAACTTCTATCTGCTACCGCTTATTATCTCAAAGCGTAAACTGCTTTCTTTTGTTTTTAAAACAAAATGCAAACTCCATGTCAGCGTCACGCTAGAGAAAATTTTGACGTGTTAGAGCCAGTATCAAAATACGAGCCATGCGGCACGGGACAGGTGCTGAAAGATGATGAGGGTCGAGCTCCCGTCTCGTTCGACTAATTACTTATCGCACCCATGTACTCGTATATGGAATTTTAGAAGCCAACGCTTTTTATCTAATATCGGGTAAATTTTGTTTTTAACTTATTTTTTTATAGGCATAAAAAATGTATTGTATTTTGCCAAAAATATTTCAGAGCAATAGATTTTTCAATTCTAAATCAAAATATCAATTGGCTTATTTGTCCAGCGTATGTAGCTGATAACTATGAAATATTGCATTCAAAGACCAGAATTTTCCAATAAAAATTGAAGTTCCATAATGTGGTCACGCACGCAATCGTTTTCAGATGGCAGATTGAAATTGGATCTGTACGAACGCCCACTTGTCTGCGTTTCATCATTCACTTTGAATGTCATTTAATCTCTTTTGTAAAGATAGTGCTATCGGTAATATTTATTTTAATAACAATGGATTACGGACGTTTTGTGAACGGGCTGAGGTGGACTTTAGCCCCTACGGACTTGAATACGCTATCTGCGTCCTTAGAAGACGTTGGCAGTGATGACCAAAATACAGATGCCAACTATCTAATAAGTTATCCGGACGACGATAGCGAGTACTCTTCATTCAACAAGGGGTCTCTAGGCGAGAGTTTAAACGAACCTACCAAGCTTAATCGCTACGCAAACCCTCTTTTCATCTCCGGGGAAGTTTTAAAAGGAGAGATAACAGACGACGGGGACGTTGAAGAACTAATGAAGAATGAAGCAAAAAAGTTGCAAGATTATAAGTTTTGCGAGGCAGTTAACGACTTCGACATTGAGTTGGAGACGGGGGAGGCGGTGCCCATAGTTTACCTTTCGACGAGTCGCGCTGCAAAATTGCAAAGGGCGCTCAGACTGTCCGGACTCAAAAAGGTCAGACTTTTATATTATATTATTACGTACCGTTTTTAAGTTTTATTTCGTTATGAAAAGAGAATTTTATAAATGTTAATTAATAATGTCAGGGCTGTTTCGTCGCTCGGATTTTTTCTTAGCGTTGAATTTGTCGGGCGTCGTTAGTCTCTTCTCACTTGAGAACTAATTGAAGCTAAGAGTTGAATTAAATTTACTATGAGAGGCACTTCATATTTTTATTATAAAATTGTTGATAATTTGGACAGAAATTTGGATTTTTATTAGTATTTTATTTTGTTCGGTTCTTTAAAAAATATAATTTTTGAGGGAAAAATATTTTTTTTCATCATAAATTATATTCGACGTCAAGATAATTACTATAACATAGATGATAATGTATTTTAAATAATATAAAAAAGAATTATTTTATTGTACATTATTACTGAAAGCTCCGTATATAAAAGTCCAACACAATATATCAAAAGAATAATAAAATAGATGTAAATAAAAATGTAACCAAATACAATATTTCCAGGTTAAAAATATTCGTCTCATCCTCAAAGTATGCAGCTTCATTGTTAGAGCACTTCTGTGTCGCGACCTACAAAGAGAATGACAGTTGGAATTGATATTTCCCCAAGAAACTAGACTATTGGGAAACGTCACATTTCTATTTTTAAGAGTTCTTGGTTCCGCGAGATGACATTTTTGAATCTAATATGCTGTCATTAGTTTTGAAGTGTTCATTTATTTAGGTATATAGGTTTCTAATTCTTTTAGGTTATATTGGAGGATATCTGTTATTAAGCGTGTATATGAATCTACGCAATAGGCTGTTAAATATTCCTATAAATTAATATTTTGTTTGATTAGCATAAACAAATTTGATGGTTTTATGTTTGGTAGAATATATAGAGAGGATAGATTCGCTATCAGGTCATCTGGCTTTCTCACGCAAGGTGTGAGAGATGTATTTAAAAATTATATTAGTATAGGTACTAATGTACCTGTGATATTAAAACATTAAATATTTTTAAAATATTTCTTAAACATTTCGTTAGCGTTGTATAAAAACATATAGAGTTCGAATGTCACTTAGGGCTTATTTAAATAATGATACAACAAAAGAAATAAGAATAGTTTAAATATTTCGTAGTCACTCCCGTTACTAGTAAATCCTCACCCAAGACAAAAATTGATTTGATAATTTTTAGCAGATATTAATTCTATTAGTTTTTCATTTAATTAGTCCTGTATATAGATTTAATTGAGTAATTTTAGGTAATTGGAAATACAGTCATCTGAATTCCATAATACAGACTATACCGTTTTCGAGATCGTAGAAGATATTGTTATAACTAATTGGAGAGTAGCGATTGAAGTAAAAAAGGTCTTGGCACATTTTTTTTATCCTGTACTAACTGATATATAAATAGAAAAAAGTACTTGATTCTTTTATATGAAGCTTAACTACACATTTCACAATTACTGTGAGCAAAATTTAAATGATTCAATTCTCATTATAGTCCGCTACTTATATTGGAGAAATGACATCGACTTCCTGTAACCTGAATGAGAACGGTAGACACGTATAAATTTGCGCTAGTCGAGTCTTTTATCTTAAGATCATAAGGGTTATTTTTGTTTAAATTCGTCATTTTCATATATTATTTATTTGGATCTAGAGTAGATGCTTGGCACATCTGTCGCCTAAGATGTTTTATAACAAGTATTAGAATATTGCATTATTTATATATTTTTGTTTATTAATTGAAAAAGAGTAAAACAGAGAAATATTTACTTTTACAATAATATTCTACTGAAAATATAGAATTCAGCTAAGATACAAATTATAATAAAGTACTTCAGCATACAATCATTCAAAATAAATGTTGCCACCGCCACGCAAATAGCATGTAGACTGAAGACGGAAGGGACTAAAATAGCGATTTAGCTGAGTAGCCCTTCTCTAAAATCTAATTTAAACTATGATTATATCAGTTTATGGTATTCTGTGATTATTTAATTATATAATTTTTAAATAATATTATATCTTCAATATTAGTGTTATTTTGTATCATTATTGCCATCATTAAAAATAAGCATGAAAGTTTATATAATGACCTTTACATAAAGTATGTGCCTATAATAAACATGGTTACCGAACAGTCGTTAGTACTTTTGCATGAAATTGTAGTAAAGAAGCCAATGTGACTGTAAACGCGACAGGTTGTGGGTTCGATTTGTACTCGAGGAATGAAATATTTAATATTTTAATTTCTTCGCTCTGGTAAAGCACGGCGTTCAGTTCCGCCACTCAACACGCAATATCCTCTAGAATTCCGTAGAAAGTGAGGAGCAGTGTGTCATAAAACTAGGTTCCGTCTGTCTACCCTGAAAAAAAAATGTATTAAAGAAGTTCTAAAGCACGACAATTTTATTTACTTTACAGATCAATCAAATATTATGATGAAAAACAAACTAAAATAACTTCATAAAAAAGAACTTCACATCGAGTTTATATAAATGAACTTCCTCGAAGTGCATTGAAGTTGTTAAAACATATTTCTTCGAAAGTTTCATCCCACTTCGCACTTTGCTTGTAGATTCAACAAGTAGAGACGTGACTGGAAGATGTATTACTTTTATGAGCACGCCGTAGCTCGTCGACTCTTTATATTTTATAAATTGTAATATACTTACTTTTTCATTTACTTAAATTAATCATTTATTAATTTTATTTTATAATTTTTTAAATCTTACTACTGTTACAGTTTTAGTTATTTAGTTTTTAACAGAAATGGCAGCTTCGCACAAAAGCTCTTTTTATTTTAGACGAAAATGAGGACATTAAATATTAAAAATAAATATGGCGTGAAATTCCTATATATAGGTAGGTATAGTATATTGCAACACAAAGATTTGATTTGTACTGCAATCAAAGTTTACGTTATTTGTACCAATTTTACTCCTCAAATAGACTACAGAAAATCCGATTGTTATCTTGTGAACAAGTTTGTACTCACTCGGTTGTTCAGAATTGACAAAGGCTATTTTGTCAAAGGCATTGTTTGAATTGATAATAATATAATTAGTTAAATAAACCTAATTATAGATTAGATTTAAAATTAATATTGAATGATGTATATATATTAAAAAATGTTTTTAAGGCCGTCGTGGCGCCGTCCTTCGGCAAAAAGTGGGGAACGGAGTGTTTTAACACTGGGTTGCCTTTGCCTACCTTGTTATACAGCGTAAAAAATATTGCGTAAATTTGTTCTCGACAATAACAGAAATCAATTTATTATAAAAATGTGAAAGAAATTATTCTTATTATAATTTTAAAATAATAATGGCTTTATTAAACATTTCAAGAACGCTTTATTATACCCACTAAACAAAGAATTTTACCCTTTAGTCGTAGAAGGGAATGGTTTTTTCTTTTTTATTTATTTTTTAGTGGTTCTTTCCCTTAAAATATTACGTTAAAGGGTAATTGCTTTAAGAATTAATTAAAATTAATTATAATTAACTAGCGACCCCCTTGCGGCTTCGCCCGCTTTTACCTAACCTACCTGGATTATTCATATAATGTATGTTTGCAAAGCACTTAAGATAATGTGAAAATTAATTAAACTCTAATGCAACCCGCATTTTCGTAGTTCCAATAAGGATTTTCCAATTGTTTTACTCGGCAAGGATATTTTTTAGTAAGTACCGTAATTTTAAATCTGTGCTACTAATCTTTTCAAGTACTNTAATATTTTAATATAATTATCATAAAATAATATGAAGTGCTTGATTTCTATTTCGACATCCATCATACAGGGCTGTGACAACTCCTCGTCTCCGACCGGCTCAAGTATCTACACACAATTTATCAATCACAATGAAAACTTCGGTCGTCGAGATCTCGCGGGAAAAGTGAAAGAAGTGCGCTAAATTGTGATAAATTGATTCCGAATAAAACTTAGATAATTAATGGTGTTACTTACTGGGAAATGAATTTGTACGATTATAATTTAGTTTCAATTAAGAAATATTTTTAATAGGTACGTTAAAATTAACTAATACTGTTACTACGTTATTGGTTATTACGTTATTATTAACCATTCGAATTAAATGGACGTTGTGGCGCAGTGGGTCAATGTCTGACTGTAAACGCGATGTTGGGTTTGATTCCCACTCAAGGGAATTAGGGAAATAGGGATTTCTGAGAAACCACTCTTTATTCATCAGTCTAAACATCAGGGTTTTCTCTATCTACCATATAGGGCATCTTAGAAATTGAGGCTGAAAATTTGTATTATTCGGAATTCAGTTAGTACGAGTGAAGCAATTAGTTATAGTTAGTTTTCCAATGTAATAAAAAGTCCTTAATTACTGTGCCTCTGGCAGTAAAATGGACGTTCGGGCCGACGCGACGCGACGCGACAGAAAATTTAAACGATTCAATAAATGCTCACAAAGACTGAATGTTGTGCCAATTGTTGAAAATTAGATCTTGAGAGAGAAAATCTGTATCGATCGCATATTTGGCATTTTTTCGTCGACAACACAAAAAGTACTACTCGGACTCGAGTAAATATTTACAGCATTAGAGTTGTATTAACATGACCAATTTCAAGTAGCTTAATAAAAATACTGTATTTTTTTGCAAATAGAATAGTATATACCTACTGTGTGTTTACGCCGGAAGCTGCCAAGCCTGAAATGAGTTCCCTAGCTGTGGACCTGATCGTGATAATTTGTTTTAGAAAGTAAATTTATATTTTTTTTGTTTTTAAGGTTCTTTGTTTTTTTATTGATAGAGAAATACTATTTATATTAGTTTTTAGGGTCTTATGAAAATATATTTTTTTGCCAAAATTTTAAGTTTTGCCAAATTTAGAAAAAATATTATAAAATTATATATGAATTAGTAAGTAAGTAAGCTTTTTATTATTATTAATTATCGTAATCCTAATGCAAATGCATAATAATATTACTCTACTCTACTGTCATGTGGAAGGTTTTATATAAACTTGAACCATTTCCAGTTTACTATCCACCCCACCACCCCAGCTCAACAGTAGTTTTGTCCATTCAAAAAGTCAGTTTGTTCTGATTTTTCGTTACTTAAAATCTAAATTATAATATACATAGGGTTCTCCTAATAATATTCCTCAAATATTTTTTAAAAGCGAAAAATATCAAAATTATCATGTTCAAATATTAAAAAAAGTAATTTACGTAAGTAAGCTTCTATAAAAATTGCCAAGAATTACATATTTAATGTTAATGGTTTTGTTCATTTATTTACTACAATTTTTTGCAATGAGTTAGTACGAGTACATCAGCGGGTCTAAAGTGATATATCGCCTCGAGGGATCTTTATAGGTCGAGTTGGCGGGACTGAAATTAGATTTCTCTTTACTATATAGTATATACGCTAACCTCCATAATTAGTTTTGGAGAATCAACCCTGAAAGAAGTTATACAGCGTTATGTATGAACTATCTTTGTGAATTTCATTAACCTAATATATCTATTTTTCTTTCTAAAACTGGAACAACCAAAACTCTTGGATAATGTATGTCGAAAACTAAAGAAAAAATATTATGATGTGTTAAATATAGTGTGCATCATTATTAAACTAATATATCGATGAATCCGTAATTAATTATTCAGTATGTACTTATAAGTTATAATAATTAAAAAGAACCATAGGCAGCTCCAGAAATTTATTATGCTTTAATTTTTAATAATAAAGGGTTTTGTAATATATTTGTATACACAATTATATTATATGAGCCAAAAAAAAACACCCCATCTAGTAACTAAATCACGAGCAACGAAATTCACTTGATAAATTAATAAAAAAATATTCATTTAAAACCATGGCAGAATAATGGCAATATCCACAAAATACTTTAAGATTTGGATGAAGCGATCTCTCAAGTGTCATCATCAATCTAACGCCGTATTGCGCCACCCAATTATCTTTTATATCTTTTTTCCTTTCAGGTCACGTGGACCAACAATTCGGATAGTAATTAAGTTTTGTTCACTTACCAAGTCGTTTAGCAAAAGTACTTCTAAATTATTGATATGAATGCTACGTTTTCTTTTAGTTTCACGCTGTAACCCGCATGTTGTGGCAGTAGTAGGCAGAGAAAGCCTAGTATCAGGACTCTCCGTTCCCCACTCAATTCTGGAGGCATTGCTTGTCGAGTGGTGGAACTAAACGCTACACTTTGCCTCGACACCAGAGCGAAGAAATGAAAATATTAAATACTGCATTTCCTTAAGTTGGAATCGAACGCATAACCCGTTGCGTCAACAATTAAACGCTTGCGCGACAACTAGCCTTTTACATTTGTTTTTGTTTTGCAAAATTTCTCTTAACGTTAACATCGTTTGTTTCAGGTACGTTAAACATCGGTCGTTTAAGGTCTAATGGAGGAAAATCACTGTTTTCTCTGATTCGCTCTACATACATATAAAAGTTATTATTTACGTAGAGTTATGGATAGTTAAGCGGAATGTATCACGACGATTTATTCTTACTTTTTAAAACACACAGTGCATAATGGATATGTGTACCATACAGTCTACTGCGTAATAAGTATTTTATTAGGTTTAACAAAAAAGTCTATACATACTTATTATATCTCATTTATTTAAATTCTCGAGGCAAAGCGCGGCNAAGATTTGGATGAAGCGATCTCTCAAGTGTCATCATCAATCTAACGCCGTATTGCGCCACCCAATTATCTTTTATATCTTTTTTCCTTTCAGGTCACGTGGACCAACAATTCGGATAGTAATTAAGTTTTGTTCACTTACCAAGTCGTTTAGCAAAAGTACTTCTAAATTATTGATATGAATGCTACGTTTTCTTTTAGTTTCACGCTGTAACCCGCATGTTGTGGCAGTAGTAGGCAGAGAAAGCCTAGTATCAGGACTCTCCGTTCCCCACTCAATTCTGGAGGCATTGCTTGTCGAGTGGTGGAACTAAACGCTACACTTTGCCTCGACACCAGAGAGAAGAAATAGAAATATTAAATATTGCATTCCGTTAAGTTGGAATCGAACCCATAACCCGTTGCGTTAACAATCAAAAGCTTGCGCCACGACTGGTCTTTTCATTTCTTTTTGTTTTGCAAAAATTCTCTTAACATTAACATCGTTTGTTTCAGGTACGTTAAACATCGGTCGTTTAAGGTGTAATGGAGGAAAATCACTGGTTTCTCTGATTCGCTCTAAATACATATAAAAGTTATTATTTACGTAGAGTTATGGATAGTTAAGCGGAATGTATCACGACGATTTATTCTTACTTTTTAAAACACACAGTGCATAACTGATGTGTGTACCATACAGTCTACCGCGTAGTAAGTATTATATTAGGTTTAACATTACATTATTAACAGTATATATATATATACTTATTATTATATCTCATTTATTTAAATTTGTCAAGGCATAGCGCTGCTTGCCTGCTGCAAGTGGAGAGAGGCCTTTGCCCAACAATCGGATAGCACAGGCTAGGATAAAAATAAAAAATAGCGCTGCTTTAGGTTCCGCCACTTGACACGCAATGCCTCCAGAATTCGGTGGAAAATGGGGAACACAATGTCTTAACACTAGGTTCCCTTTGCCTACCTTGCTGTGTGCGGGATACAGCGTGGAGTTGATTTATTTTTATACATAGTAAATATTATATTATTCAATCAATTCTCAATTCAAAAAATCTAAATCTAGGAGTAAATAGAAGGCCTCGTATCCTAATTAAAACATGTTATTATACATTCTAGGTCGCATGCCCTAAACTACTAATCTGTCCACTCCACCAATCTCCACAATGATTTATACTTGAATATTAAACATAATTTCGGGGGCAAGGACTTATATTGCATGACATAACTTGGCAAGTTACTTAGACTTGCAAACTTACAGTGATCTATCGCATTACAACGGGTCAAAGTGCTTACAGAGTTGTAGTATAATGTACGAGTATGTAAATGAGCTCTTAAATATTCCTAGCCGGGTTTTAAATATTATATAATGTAAATATTGAACGATATTTACATACTAATTGCCAATATCTGTATGTAGGTTAGTTGTGTTTTTATGGTTTATTAGTGTTTTCTTTATATATATTATTTTATGTTGAACTATAAAGTTCAGAAGGGTTTTTGTAAGAAAACAATTGTATTTTTACATTATATTATATTGGAAAATTAATTTGGAATTCAAGTTTTCTTGACTTTAAGCGATATTATTATCGTTTCTCTATAATAACAACAAAATGTAATGACGCTTAATTTTTCAAATTTATCCTAGACCAGCGGCCCCCGCGCGGCTTCGCCCGCTTTAACTATAAAACTTTATTTAAGAAAATTTCCACAAAAATCCAAGATAAAAAGTTGCCTTTATTTTGCTCCACAGTCCCCTCTATTTTTCCATGTACATGTAGTATTTTCAATAGCCGGTTCAACTGGTTAGCCAGAGTTTTTTGTTCTTTACCGTGTTTTGGTATTGTGTTAAAAACAATATGCCCTTAGAAAATAAATAAATTAAAACATTATGACCTTATGTAATAAAGAGAATATTACTCGTAATTACGGCTTTGATATATTAAATGGACCGTCGCCGTCGCTGAGCGCGGTACAAAGTTAAATTGAATGAAGTTAAGACGAAGACGACCAAGCGGTAACTATATTATGTTCCAGTCATATATCTTTTAAACGAACCGGTCTAATTTTATTTTTATTATACTTGTAATTGAGAGTGGAAGATAGTTGAAAAGAGAGTTAAGTAAAGACTTACTTTAATTAAATTAAAACATTTCAAGTATTTTTAATTTTATTATAGAAATGTTATATTTCACAGCTTGACCCCGTATCTCTATATGCATAGCAGGGTTTGCAAAGTGGATTTGGGAACCTAGTTTTTAAACAATCCGTTCTTATTGTCCGTCCTTTCCTCATTTTTCACAATTTTTTAAAGCATTGTGGGGATATTTCAAGTAACATATTTTACTTAAGATAGATTCCAGCTAGGAAATTGAAATCCCATCAAAAACGTAAGTGTGAAATGTGAGCCAAGTTCAATGTTGAATAATACATCGTTTCGACTACATTGGCAAAAGAACCGATGGTCTGCATGGGTCAAGTTATGTTTCACTCCGAATGTAATTAAAGTTTAAAATTTGATTATTTTTTTTTAATTTACAGACTATATTTTATATTTTAGCAAGTAAGTGTTCTTTCCGCTTGTATTTTGAAGAGTCTTATACATTCAGTTATCGATATCGATATTCTGGGGAGAGCCAAGATCTAAATAATATCTAAGTGAAATCTTAAATTCTAATTACATTGCGACCATTTTACATTAATGTTTATAGATTGAATGTATTTTTTGTAAAGAAAGTATTACTTGTAGTAATTAATTTATTGTTATAACTAAAATGGCTATCCTACGTTCTTTGATTTGATATTTGACTATCTTGATATATATAGTATAATATTTTGTTTCATAAATGTGTCTTTAATATTACAAACATTGTTAAATAGTTAACGAGTTATGAAGGTCTGAAAAGTGGCAGGACGAAATCGTTCGTGTAATGTTAAACGAGTTGCGTCGCCAGTATTGTTTTTATCTTGGCTGGACACGCTTTCGTGTATATAGATATTTTGTATAACCAAAATTTCTTAGTAACTAAATTTACGAGACATTAAGCGATATTTTTATTTACTTCACACATTTCTTACATTTTATCGTGCGTAAGCACAAGGCCCTGGTCATAAATTACTCTGTTCTCCATCTAACGCCCATTAAAGACATTACGCGCTGAATAACGGAAACCAACACCGCATTTTGTACAATCGAAACATGGACTCACCGATATTATAAGTATGAGTCCGTTTGCAATTTGAATGTACAAATCTACGTAAGTTAATTAATCTTTTTGTATTTAAAGTTAATTAAATACGAAAATTTATACCTGAAAAGTCCCGGGCTTATATTCTCGTATTCATCAGTAAATGTTAACACTTTTAGTAAGGAGACATTTCTTTATTTCTTATTTCCTTATAGTTAGTGTGTATAGCTTGTCTATATTGATTCGACAGCAGGTGTTCCAATCTTTAAAAGCTATTATATCCTATGTTCTTTCCAGGCCTAATAGGGTAATAACACAATAAAATCAGCTTCACGCTGTATCCCGCACACAGCAGGGTAGGTAGAGGGAACCTAGTGTTAAGACATTCCCCACTTTATAAAAAAAATTATAACACAATAAAAAAAATTTAGGATCCCCAATATATGCGCGAACAGACAATTAGTTTTCCGTATTGCTGTATAACGACTATATAATAATACAAACTAAATATCTGTAGGTTTATTACATTATATTTACTTAATCTATCACGTAAAGTTCTAGTCGACTGTATGGAGTCCCATTTATACTCATACGTCTTGCCTCACACGCTCCTAACTTAATTAGTGAAGTTACCGTGAGGCGCCTACGATTTTTCACTCAACTGCCTCATGTGGCACTGATGAGAAAACAATTAAAACTTTGTCGGCGAGTGCGTTGATAAGTCTATTTATTATTTAGAATGTCGAATATCGTTAATGTTTTATTACGATTCATTTACTTGATTCAATATTTAGGCCAACTTTGTTTTAGTAGTTGTTTATTCATTATAAAAATATTGTTATTTTTTGTAAGATATCCCAATTAATCGGTTAATTAAGTAGACAAACTTGAGTTTGCGGGAGTATCAGTTCACTTTGTATGAAGTGAACTACAAATATAAGTTTGTAATGAGTTTGTTCTATGAAATACCTATAAATTTTCAATTATTCAATTTTAAGTTCTGAATTTGTGCCCAATTTCGTAACTGTAGCTTCTAGGAAAAATACTTAACTTATTAAATTTAATATTTTTTTACAAATATAAATCATAATAATAATATAATAAATAATCATATCTTTTTAAAAAGAAAATGTTAATAAATAATGGTAATATTGCAAGAATTCACATCACGGGACTATTTGGAATGTTATATTAGCCGTCGAACGGATGCTTACGTGAAAATACGATGCAAATGTGTCTTGCCTATACGCGTCGACGAATCTTTATTTCCCCGATAAATCTGATAAGGTTGAATTTCTATAAATTTAAGTTTAATAATGACATAATATTTCATTGTTTTTTTGTGTAACTAAATATTTAGTTAATAGAAGTGTTAAAATGTATAAATAATTTAATTTACTATTATGTGGTATTTTATCACTAACACAGTATTAACAGGGAATTTCATGAATGCCGCTCATATAAAGTAATTAAAGTAATACTGGTGAATGGAATTTCTATTTGTTAAAATTGATTTTATAAAGGAATTCTCAGCCGCAAGCTAGAACTGCAATATTACCATAATAGCATCAAGTTACACAAGAATTCTTATAAATAAAGTAGTTATTGCATAAAGTTTATGTATATTTTAAGCATATACTCGTATGTACAAGTCTCAGTAATATAAACATGCATTCCATAGTACTAGCATTACATTGTATTGCACAGATAGAAGCCAGTCGTCGCTGGGGCACAAGCGTGTAAGGCCACATGACTTCGCCTTCGCTATGGTGTCGAGGCAAGACGCGGCGTTGTATTCCGCCACTCCACACGCAATGCCTCCAGAATTCGGCGGGAAATGTCTTAACACTGGGCACTGGGCTAAAAAAATAATAATAAGAACAAATATTAAATAACAAAAACAAATGATTAAAGAATACATATATGTACGTATGTGAGATTATATAGTTCAAATGAGTATGTACACTACAAACAGAGAATATGAAATGCCCCCTGTGCGCCATGTAGACACGTTGCAGCTCTTCCACGCACCAGTTTGAACAGATTGTATAAATCAGGGGATTAAGCTTTGCAAAACGGATTTAGATACGTAATTCAAAAATTCACATATGCTCGTACCTACATAAGGTATGATAATGAATTTCACAAATGGTTGTTTGAACTTTACAAATATTTGTACAAAGATATTCCTCTATTACAGTCTAAAGTAATCTATATATAATAATAACTAATCGTACTATATATACGTATGCACAAGCAATTTTTTTTAATAAAAGAATAATTTAGCTCTATTTCCCTGTCTTTGTACGTCAAAATGTACGTTTTTATTTTCGGTTTAAAGTTTAATGTAATTAAGCCTTTAAATAATAACAGAAGGCCAGTCATGGCGCAGGGGACAGCGGAGTGTCGTAACACTAGGCTCCCTCGACCTACCCTGCTACATTTGGGATACAGTGTGAAGCTGAAAAAAAATCCATTTTTGTTTTCATTGGTCTTTATAGTAGCTCCCTAACAATTTGTGTTCTTGAAGAATATTTTTATATATTTTAACTGTAAATTTAACTTCAAATTAAACATTTTATTAAATAAAAATAAAAATATTATTTATTTACAAAATACAATAGAAAATTTCAACAAAATACACTTAAAATTTTCTATTTTACAATAATAACAAAAACAACCAACTAAATTAACGTTAGTAATTAATGCAGTACGAATATGAAATAGTAGAATCTCTTGAAAAAAGTACCTTTGTCAATTAGTGACCCAGTTAAACAAACTTGTTAACAATATCACAATCGAGCTTCGTATGGTTTGCTTTAGAAGTGGAATTGGTACAAATAAATGTTGATTTTGATTGCACTGATTTTTTTATTGAAAATATGAATAGAATTAATTGAATTTAGTTTTTAGTCGCTTATTTCTGATTTCATTAGTTGTTTATTGATTGTTTTTATCTAAAATAATTCTTGTAAAGTTCTCATCAAAAATATGTGAAATGAGAGCTAAGTTATATGTTCTGTTCTGTTCTGTTCTTTCTATTATGGCGTTCCGAGCGTGCCAGTTGAGCACAAAATCACTTCGCCAGTGTCACGTTGAATGGAGAACTCACGAAAGAGGTTGTACGGTAAAAAAAAGTTATAACATTAAACAATAGAAAACAATAGAAGTTATATGTAATGTGTCGTACTCGACCGACAAAAGCATAAGATATCTATATGTCAAAGTCAAAGTCAAAGTCAAAATATCTTTATTCCATAAAAATGCTTAACATTTACTTGGACATGTCATAAAAGTAGAAAAAAAAATGCAAAACAAAATAACCAAAAAAAAATGTGCAATTTTGATTTGAAAAAGGCCCGTTCAAATGGTTGAGCTCATGAGAAGATACAGGCAAAGAAACTCATATGGGTACCGAGTTCTGTATACACTCGGGATAAAATTCATGTTCTAAATTCCAGCTATATACCTCCACCAGATATCGGGCTAAATGGTCTTAACAGACGGACATCAACTCCTATAAGGGTTCCATTTTTACCTTTTGAGATACGGAACCTTAAAAATAAATCAGTAAAGAAGCATACTAATAAAATATCACGCATGCTTTTTAGAGACTAGTGATATATAAATTATGTTCTCACAGTTTCTGTCGCTCGATCCGTATTACTCATACATATTCGTGGGTTTAATTACGTTTATTCAAATATTTGATGTTTCATACACTCCCATATATAAATTTCACTTCCAAAACACAGATCGCGTCGTGTGAAAGGTTGTTTATGACAGGACGTGTTCCTATAGATTTAGCACAATATGCTATTCATCTAAAGTTAATAGTTGCTTTTGTTATTAAAATTATGCCAATCAAGTATTATATTATATGTAAATAAATAAGAAAATGTATTATATTTATATGTAATTGTATGGATTTATATATATTCTAGACAGGAGGAGAAAAAAATTGAACAATAACACTGTTTATTTCGAGGTATACAGTGGACGATAAAAAATATCTAATCTTGGAGTTGGTTACCTTTTAATTGGTATATTGATTACATTTTGGTTAATTAAATTCGAAAACCAACCGTTCAAATACGTTTTGAAACCTAAAAATTCTAGAAATGAAAGCCATACTCTTCAAATATATGTAATAATCTCGTAATTAAATCAATTAAGGATAGAAACAGGCAATAACTACGTCGTTAACCTGCTATAACTGTTTTATAGCTGACAGAATGAGCGTATAAAACTTAAGTAAAATGGGTCTTGAGATAGCAAGGAGATAATACCTGCTACATAAAACGATTGTTGGAAATAATTAAATTATACGTTAAATTCGTTAAAAACAAATTAGCACCGTCGTTATGCTGTAAGCAAACGGACAACTTGTACGTGTGATGACTATGGGTTAAAATCTCTCTTTCATAGGTAAATGTCAAGTATTATTTAAATTATATTACTTTCGTTTTTTGAAATATATACTTTTTTTTCTCGATCTGCTTGTCAAAGGAATTGAGTTTCGCTATACGCCACGAATTGTTACTAAATGGGCAGAGAGTAGAGAATAGTGACACTCAGTTTTTCTCGTTATCTGGATGTACAATAAAGTTAACGATTTTTTATTGCCATTCTGTTTTATACGTACAGTCACAAATATTATTATTCTGTATTAAACATTAATTTAAACTATAACTACAACTAAAATTTCTGTTTTCTCTAGAGACGTTATTCCAGTCTCAAATATTTGTGATAGCGGGCTAAAATTATTCCTTAATTAAATTTTGATTGGTATTCTTGGAACGTTACTACTATTTATTATTAAGTTATAACAAAAGTAGTATAAAAAAATAATTAAACATATAATCATTGTTGAAATATTTTGTGTTACTAGAGACATTGCCCGTCGAATGGCTTAACTTAACGCCGCGCTTGTTTTGTTATCAGAGCCAGGAAAATCCACAAACGTTTACAGAATGACACTGTGCCGCTGCGCCACGGTGCCCTATTTTATTTTTATGTTAAAAGTTAACTTAACTTCACGCTTTATCCCTAGCGGGGTAGTCCGAGAGAACAGAGCGCCAAACCTTAGCGCGAACCTCTTTCGCCTCGTCCACTGTCATCGACCCATACATGCCCTTCGGGGGGTCCTCATGGTTATTAAGTGACCTTCCAGTATCGATATTGTGTTTTCGAAGGTCAACCGAGGTCTCCCCCTAAAAATTGAAGCCACCACACAAAAGCGTTTCTTAAAATTTAATCTCACAATCATCTAGTTCAGATACAAACCAACGGCGCCATGAATTTCTTTATTTTTTACTTAACTTATATTAGTTGGGCGGGAAATCAGAGCTAGTTCGGGATTGACTTTATTAGGGATCAGCACAGACAATCGTAAATCGTGAACATAGACGATGTATTACGGAACAAGATTTGGCATATCACTTTCACTATTCATTTCTTCTCTTCTCATTCTTCATATATTCCTTTCGTATGTCTTTTGCCTTTTTATTGGTATAAAATTAAATAAGCTTATTTAGGTTCCAGACATTGCAATTATTTGTGGATTATCTTTAATATATATTATTTTTATTATTGTACATTTTTTAGTTTACAGGATACTATTAAAAACTTAATAATTACTAAATAATAATAATAATAAAGCGTATTTAATTTCCGTGCACCAATATCCGTCACAACTGTGGTAATTGTGGAGGCACTGCGTGTTCAGTAGCGGAACTCAACGCCGCGCTTTGCCTCACTACCAGAACAAAAAAATGAAAATAATCAATATTTCATTTCCTCCAAATTAAATATTTAAAATTTCGGAATTGAACCCACAACCTGTCGCGCTTACAGCACGTTTGCTCCTATGCCACGACTAACTTTAGAAATTTTAGACTTTTACATATTTACAAAAAATATGTAATAAATATAAATAAATGAACGTCTAAACGTGAAAATAGTGTATAATTTACATGCTTAATATTTCCAACGACGCTTCCAGCAACGTGAAAATGTGATTATGTTAGTTTACGACAAATATGCTTGGAATTTCTTATTTAATATTGTAATAAGCAACAAACATTGCCTTGAAATATTTACTTGAACACCCTTCTCCCATTTACTTATACAGATTTATAGGAAATCGAATGCGTACGTACGTCTTTAAAATAATATATCAGCTTTAGGTGAGATTATTGAAAGCTCCATGTTAAAAGATATTGGAGATTTAGAGGCTTTATACTTTACGGTTATTTACTGAGCTAAGTTGAACTGAGATAAGCCTGTCAATATTTAACTCAAGATTAAGGTAATATATTGTATTGATTGTTATTATAAGTAATTACTTAATTTAATACTTTTTAAAAAGTCATAAATACAGTTATTATTGCTATATTATTAACATTTCTTACATAAGTATCAAAATATCTTATACGTCGTATTATATACTACGTCGTATTATATATAATTTGCGAAATCAGGCACCCAAGAACAGTAATCTTATTCAATGTATTTCATTAAGTGCAACCAAACAGCTTGATCAAAGACGAATAGGGTACGCTGTCGTCAAGTATATAATTTAATTTAAATATAGAATATCATTATATTCATTTTCATTTTTTTGCTTCACGCTTTATCCCGTACATAGCAGGGTAGGTAGAGGAAACCTGGAGTTGAACCTCAGTGACGGAAGTTAACGCCGCGCTTTAAACAGTAAGCATAGTAAATCATGAAATATAGTATATTATTACAAAGCCAATATATTAAGAATACACATACATATGTACTCGTACATAGGTACTCTCGTAGGACATTAACCGCCCGATATCCACTGAACAGCGCAACTAATGGATATTTAATAGTGCTTCAGAAAGCTCTAATATGGCGATAAATAGCGGTTACACATTTATTACTTTGATAAATTATTGCATTCGTTTCTACAAAAAGATTTTCTAAAGAAAATAAATTATTTACACACACTATTTAGTTTAAAAATATGAGCTTTACGTATTCGTTTCCCGCACACAGCATTGCAGGTAGAGGGAACCTAGTTTTTAGATACTCCTTTCTCCATTTTCTGCCGAATTCTGGAGGTACTGCGTGTTGAGTGGCGGAACTAAACGCCGCTCACTCTTCAATACGAAATCTAAAATTTAAATAATTATTTAATTTCCTCGAGTTGGGATCGAACCCACAACCAGTTTACAGTCACACACTTGTCTCCTTGCATCGCGACTGGCGCAGTTATTTTTTATTTACACGAATTACATGTATTTAGCATTGCATGCACGTTGAAACTAAATTGAAGAAATCTTATGAAGTATGTATAAATTAAACAAGTTTCTTTATATGTATGTATTTTTATAGATATAAGAATATTAACTAGCAATTACATAGTTTTAGTTACTTTAGTATCTTAGATTTTTGTCATGATTTTTTTCAACGGAGCAGTTCCGTGTGGAGCTCTAGANCAATATATTAAGAATACACATACATATGTACTCGTACATAGGTACTCTCGTAGGACATTAACCGCCCGATATCCAGTGAACAGCGCAACTAATGGATATTTAATAGTGCTTCAGAAAGCTCTAATATGGCGATAAATAGCGGTTACACATTTATTACTTTGATAAATTATTGCATTCGTTTCTACAAAAAGATTTTCTAAAGAAAATAAATTATTTATACACACTATTTACTTTAAAAATATGAGTTTTACGTATTCGTTTCCCGCACACGGCAGGGCAGGCAAAGGGAACCTAGTATTAAGATACTCCGTTCTCGATTATCTGCCGAATTTTGGAGGCACTGCGTGTTGAGTGGCGGAACTAAACGCCGCTCACTCTTCAATACGAAATCATAAATTTAAATAATTATTTAATTTCCTCGAGTGGGAATCGAACCCACAACCAGTTTACAGTCACACACCTGTCTCCCTGCGTCGCTACTGGCACAGTTATATTTTATTTACACGAATTACATGTATTTAGCATTGCATGCACGTTGAAACTAAATTGAAGAAATCTTATGAAGGATGTATAAATTAAACAAGTTTCTTTATATGTATTTATTTTTATAGATATAAGAATATTAACTAGCAATTACATAGTTTTAGTTACTTTAGTATCTTAGATTTTTGTCATGAATTTTTTCAGCGGAGCAGTTCCGTGTGGAGTTTTAGAATGGGAATCGAACCCACAAACTATAGCGTTTACAGACATACGATTGTGGCACTGCACCACGTCTGGCCTCTATTTTTCATATTTTATTCTACATTAATAAATAATATGCTGTCACTGCCTTAATATTCGGTGGAATATGACAATTGTGAGTTCAAATCCCGCTGAGTGTTAAAAAAGTGCGACTTTAACTCTTGCCACCCATCACGTGATATCTAAAAGGGGAGGAAAAAGAATATAGTGATTTATCACTGGGTTCCTTTTTTACTATGTAAATAAAATACACAATAGGAAAAGATTACTATCAGATAGTCCATCAACATTGTTTAAACCTCACGTTACTATAGCCGTATAGCTGCACTAGCTATATAAGCTTGCGTGATGGCGGGGCACATAAAATACCACCATGGCGACCTATATCTGACCACACCTGCCGCCGTTATTCGCAATTAACACTTGTAGGACTTCGTAGTTCATACTATAATCTTATATTGTAATCTGTGATACATTTTATTTAGAAGTTTACTGATTAATAATTTAATTACTAATTCCTCCTCCAGGGAGTAAATTATTATTTATTAATGTTTTTATTTCTTCACTATGGTATTAAGGCAAAAAAGCTCGGCGTTGAGTTCTGCTACTCAACACGCGATGCCTTGAAAATTCAGCGGAAAGCGGAGTGTCATAACACTACGGGATACAACCTAAAGAGGAGAAAGAAGAAAATATATTAAAAATATATATTTTTTTTCCTTGATATATATGATTTTAAGGAATTAGTATCAGATTCGAAATGTTTTATTAAAAGGTTTCATTTAAAATGATTACTCATTTTTAATACTCTTAATGATTATTATCCATGGTGAAATGCTTTTATGTTAAAATCCCTTTGCAGCGCTAAGCCTTTAATGCATTGTAAGTTATAAAAATATATGTTCTTTTAGATACTATTTTTGTATAATTTAAATGTTAATTGCAAATTGCAGTTAATTAAAAAAACGTAGTATTCTATCATTCTAATTTGAAATTGAACACCGAAATATATATTTTTATAAGTATATCAATTATTATTATTTCTTTGAGTTTCTGTATTGTACTATTATTAGTATTTTTTTAATAGTATGGTATTATGATCGCAACTTCGTTGTGCACGTTCAATTTCCTTCTTTTCATACAATTTAAGTTAGAATCTAAATAAACACAAAATGAACAATTTCATGTCATAGAAATTTCTATTTCCATGTCGATAGAGAAAAAAAAATAAAACCACGAAAAGAACTTAAAAAATAGTACGCTGCGGTTACGTACGTCGATGAAACCGAACGTACTCGCAACAACAGGGTTAAAATCCTAACATGAAAATCAAACAAGAGAATCGTTGCGGTGTTTATGCTTTTGTTAGTATTTTTTTTTATTTTTTATTTTCTCTGTAAAGTTCGCCATGGACGGTTGATGTGCTTTCACGTAGAGTTATTGTATTCTTTTATTATGGGCTATGTCAATAGTGTTTAAATGTTATTTTAAAATGTCCGAACTAAAACTGTGAATTTTCGAAAAATTATATAAACAGATCAAAGTAAATGTATTTTAAGGTACATTTTTTTTATCTTAATTATTATTTTTTCTGTATTGTAATTTGTTTTAGTCAATATTTTATATTTTCATGTTCTCACTCTGGTAATGAAAATAATCAAAGCGCGGCGTTCAGTTACGCTAGTCAACACGCAATGGCTTTAGAATTCGGCGGAAAGTGAGCAAAGAAATTGGCTTAATGGGAACAGTGCGTATTCTTAACACTAGGTTATCTTTACCTTTCCTTATTATTTACGCGATACAAACGCATTACAGAACGATAACGCTTAAATATAAGACATTGTTCTATTATATATCTTTAAGCAACACTCACAATTTGAACTTTATCTTGACCATTACAAAAATTTAAAGCCGATACTAATAGACGTTGAAGACAGGCTTAAAGGCTGTAGAATCCTTTTAAATCGGCGCCGTTCTCCGTTACCCAAGATTCTTTAAGTGGTTCCAGAAACGTCTGCTTTCCATAAAGTCTCTGATAAGGGTTAAGGGCTATCGGGGACCTGTCTGACATTTTTAAGATTTTTAGAATTCCTGAGAGTCATAAATAAGGATGAGATAGGATTGTCGTTCTCGTGGACCGTTATACGTGGGTAATAAAATTTTCGAATAAATTACAATAAATGTTTAATACTTACTTTACAGTAAGTCTCAGGGTGTGAAGAGTATTTTATTAACTGGTATTTCTAGTATGAACATTGTTAATGCATAAATAAACTAAACTCTTTGCGAGGAAATGAAAATATTAAATATTTCATTTTTTCTTTACATATGTTCTTATATTTAAAAATTCACTCTTTTACGCTATTTTTTAGATGTTTTGCAAGGAATCTCATTAAGTCGCAGCTGGGCTTTAGTCTTATAAGGAGCTCACTAAGGAAAATAATCTTTTTTGTGTCCTACTTAATACTTGTCATTTAAATTTTAATATATTCTCATAGTATACGTTGACTATATATATTTATTATATATATATATGTGTGTGGTTTCTACTGTCTGTCTTAATATAAGACATTAAGGCTTAAGTAGTGGGTACCAACGTCGTACATTAAAAAAAACTGGTTAATGCTAATCGGATTCGGACATCGTCCACCAAAGATTACGCTCCAATTTCACGATAAAGACTAGTAGGACAATGGGAAGTACAATTCATAAAAGTTGACCCAGAGTTTGTGGGTGTATGCACTTATAATGATTTTAGATTTTTTTATTTATACTGTAAGTAGGCGAATGATTAAAACATAAAATATAGTACATACCTACTGGTTTGAATTACTAAGCAGCATTTTAATTGCGATGGGCGGCGGTGCATATAACTTATTTTTCTTTGACATCTTCCATGAAAGTGGAATTAAGATATTCGTCAAATTAAATAACCTGTTTCAGGGTACAGATAACAAAATTAAAAAGGACACATACAGTATTAGATTAGGACCCTCCAAAGACATTACTGAAAACTGAATGAGCCCTTTCAACCTTAAAAGGGTTGACAAGACCCGAAGTAAACAAAACTTATTTTACAATTCCCTTAAAGTTTCTAAAATTATTAATTATTTGTATTTAGGTAGGTGTTTTAATCACACCATGTAAGCCAGTTATTGATTTTCAAAAAGTTATCTTTTGTCAATAATTTTCATTTAGACTAAAATTACTAATTAATAAGTTAACTGATTATTTGTACTTAATAGATGAGGTCGTCATGGCAGGCACAATCGTCGTAACGCGACGGTTGTGGGTTCGATATCCACTTGGGGGAAATGAAATATTATTACCAAGGCAAAAGCGCAGCGTTGAGTTCCGTAACTCTCTTTCTATGCCTCGAATATTCGGGGGAAAGTGAAGAAAGGAATGCCTTAACACTAAGTCGCTCTGCCTGCCTTGCTATAAGCGAGATACAGTGTCAAAAAAAATATATAATTGAAAATTATTATGAACCGACATTGCAATACATTCCATAATGACAATCCTTATATAAGTTTCCATACCATCTTAATTGCTTTTAAATTTCAATTAATTAAATCTATTCACTTCTAATAACATTAAGCCTATGTAAATTCATTCTTAATCGACAGGAATAAGCGATATTATGGGATCGTGATCGTAAAGTTCGTTTTACAGTCGGCCAAATGTTGGGATTTACGTGATAAACCCTTGAACAAGACTGATTTAATTAAAATATAAGCGATGGATGATTTGAATAATTCTATTAAATATATTAAAATATATTTTACTGGTGGTATTTTACGAAATATTATATTGAAAGGCAGTGTTGTTAAATTTTTCAACTCTTAATGTAAGGCTTGAACCTAATAGTTTAATGTCAATTATTTTATAATTCAGGCCGTTACGTCTTAGCGTTACGTCTTAGCGGTACAAGGGTGTGACTGTAACGGGATGGTTATGGGTTCGATGCCAACTCGAGGAATTGCATTATTTATTTAAATTTATATTTTTACTTCTTCGCTTAGTTATCGTCAAGGAAAAGCGCGTTGCGGCGGCGTTGAGCAGCGTTGGATCCCGCCTCTTATTAAGCAATGCCTCCAGAATTCGGCGGAAAGTGGGGAACGGAGTGTCTTAACACTAGGCTGCCTCTGCTGTTTGCGGGGAATACAACGTAAAGTATTTTACGTAAATTATTTTTGTATACTTATTATAAGTACGCTTATGATAATTTTTAGTATACGGTGTTCAAATCAACAAATAATTATTAATTCAAATCAAATTATAGATATAGCACTTCTTTCTTATTATTAGCCAATTTGCCGTAGAGTTGTTAGATTTTCTCAAATATTAATATCGGCTATTTCAGACACTAAACACTCGTATGCTGTGCGAGGCAGCTGGTGTAATCGCAAGGCTCCGAGGCATAATAACTTAGGCCTCAGGGCTACAATACGTATGTTATGCAAACTGTGGCAGAGATAAATGTGACGGGTGACAGGGGCCACTTAACACTGGGGAGCGTGCTGGCTTAGCACATATATTCTATAGTAAAATAGAATGTGCTAAGTCTGCATCTGTGTTGGACATAGTTTCTTGTTAAATTACAACGAAACTGAATATCGATTACATATTTCCATTAAAAATATATGTATATAGTTAAGACTATATATAGAACGTCGTAGCGAATGAGCACATGTTATGGGTTTGATTCCCAATCGAGGTAAAATTTAAGTTCCGCCACTCAATACGCAGTGCCTCTAGGCTCCGGCGAAAAGTGGGAAAGGCAAATGTCTTAATGGGAACAGAGCGTTTTAACACTCGGTTCCCTGCACCTACCCAGCTATATGCGGGAGGGAGGATAAAAAATAGATTTAAAAAAAAATACACTCGAATTGATAACCTCCTTTTCTTACAGAAGTCGGTTAAAAAGTACATTTATAACTATATTTATATCTTATACATGAAATTTTATTTTATCAACAAAATGTTGAAAACTCTACAAACAGTCTTGTTTATATTTTCTTTTTCTTTTAGATCAAACTGTTGCAACCTAACCGGCTTTAGTTTTCTACATTTTCTACTTTTTGACATTTTTGAACAACGCCAAAATTTTATCAGTTGTTTTTTCTTTTTCCAACCGTACGTAGTTTTCTAGAGCGACAAAATTAACTACCTACAGGACTTTATATTCGTATAACGGCACATATTGATGTAAATAATATCTTTATGGCTAATAATAATAGATTATAATCTAAACGATGGATGTAACGAATACGTTTCCACCAACAGCGCTAGTGTGATAGCATATCCTTAGTTAGGGATATAATATTTCTATTAATAAATACACTTATACCATTAATTATATAAATTGTAATTATTTATGTTTTTTTTTTCAAATTATTATTAATAACTTAAATTAAATAAATTAACAAAAAAGGAACAGTAGAGTCCTATATAGAAGTATGTAAGCCTCTTACATTTATGCAAATATTTTCCACATTTTAATTAAACTATAAAACGTAGCTTTTATATCTTAATTTACTATATAAACTTTGCGCTATCTTATTTAGTGGACGAAGAACTTAGTATGCTGTGATCATTTTATCATAAATGTAGAGGCTGTCCATATTACATTTTACTTTATACGGATATACACGGGGAGTCTCAAAACAAATATATAAATATTTAATTTATTTTAATATTTATTTCTTACCAAAGTTACCAAAAAGCAGTATTCTACAAATATAAATTAACTTAAATATCAGCCAACTGACTCTCCTCCTCTCCTCTCCCGGATCCTTTGCATGTAAGTAATATAACTTAGTTGATTGCACAAAGATTTTTCGTGTGAAATGGCGGACATAAAGTGAGACAACATAGGGGTAGGTGGGTAATGAGGGTACTTTAGTGAGGGCTCGTCCTCTTTCTTACCTTTCCTGATGTCATTACATTTAAATGGACGTTTCTATCTCTAATCGTCTAGGGATGTTAAATTGTTGAAGGAGGTAGAGTATTTTCTGAAATATTTTACTTGTTACATAGCAGTTAAAAAATGTTTAAAAATATAGGGGTTTTATAATATAATTTAACATAGAAAATTTGAGCTATAAAATTTCAAGATTATTATAAATATTAATATTAATATAATGAATCAAAAGATATAAGTTATTACTTTAGATAGACATGGATAGTCGTAACGTATACTATTATTACCTTTTACGATTGTGTTTTATGCATATCTATACTTCTATACTAATCTATACTAATATAATAAAGCGGAAGAGTTTGTTTGTTTGTTTGTTTGTTTTTTTTGAACGCTAAGATCTCTCTCTACTGGTCCGATTTACTATGTTTTTGTTTTGTATGAAAGCTACATTCTTCAGAAGTGATATAGGCTATATAATATTACATTACACATATGTACTAATAAATTAAAATACTTTCTAATTTGACATGCAATTTATTCTGCCATGTTAATAACAACCGTAGTTGCTAAGCACCGGTTTGCAAAGTTTCTTTGTTGTTATAAGAAAACGTCACCCAAAATTAACTTTATTATTTTGATATTCATACTTTTTATAATATTTAATAAATATTCTTATAGTTCAAGCAGGCGTAGCCGCGTCCGGGTCCACTAGTAAATAATAAAGCTATTTATTTGTTTTACAGGTAAATGCTGTTTTCACTGCGATAGTAATATGGTAAAGTACCTATCACCATACTCCGGCTCACAGATAGATCTACATCCGCCGTATTATCCGCACAATCTCACGTGACCTCGATTTATGCTGGTCGTGAAATTTACGACAGGTGTAAATAAAGAGATGCCGAAAATACCGCTGTAGATACGGTCGCATTCCGCTTTTAGACGACGAATGGCGGCAAACTCCACGGCGTTACCATTTTAATATGCAACTAACATATGAAAAAGAAACCAGCTTCACGCTGTATACCTCACACTGCAATAGGCAGAGAGAACCTAGTGCGAATACCCTCCGTTTCCCACTTAACATATGAAAACGTAATTTTAAAACATTCTTATTATGTATGAAAACTTAATCATAAAACAGCCTCTCAATAGCGTTCTTCAACTTGAACGATATTTTATATTTTTTATATTACAATAGGAAATACACTCTTTCTCATAGTTATTATGGTTGTTTTTCCATTTTTCTCTATATAGTATTATCTGATTTACGATCGGATGTGGGCGCTAGTCGCTTCTCTGCTATTCAATTTGCACAAAGTGGAACACCTTTGGATTTGCTCGTCACAATAACTACGGCCGCTTTGAAATCGACATGCCAGCTTTGTATATCCACATCCTTCCATGTAACGCTGTCTAGATAGAAATATGTATATTTGGCTAAAAGAGATATGAGAAAAAGATATAAGAGAGGGCGTCGTGGCGCAGCGACACAAGGGCGTGACTGTAACGCGACGGTTGTGGATTCGAACCCCACTCGAGGAAGTTAAATATTTATTTACGTTTATATTTCCATTTCTTCGCTCTGGTGTCAAAGCAAAGCGCGGCGTTGAGTTCTGCCACTCAATACGCAATGCCTCCAGAATACGGCAGAAAGTGGGAAACAGAGTGTTTTAACACGAATTTCCCTCTACCTACCCTGCTGTATGCGGGATACAGCGTGAAGCTGTGAGAGAGAGAGATATAGGTATAAGAAATATTGTCGTCGATTGCGGGGTGGCATTCAATATATTCACAAATACAATGGTTGTTTGTAATACAAACAAAAGTTTGTTTTGCGTATGATTTTTCTCTTTCCTGACATTAACATAACAAGCGCATTCAGTTTGAAACCTGGCCAATTTAGTATGTAAGAGTTTTTGTGGAAGTACAAACAATATACACTTTCTTGTTTTGTATTTTTTTTTAAAAGTCAAACTTCCCGTGTTTTGCGCACTTTTCTTTTCGTTTTGTAAATTTTTAATAGTGCTGCTTTGGTCTCGGTCTACAGTAGCTATATTCATATAGTTCAATAATTTAATCAAGATTAAAAGTAAAGGCTGTAAGCGTTTGAAAAGAATCTTTCGTATTTTTCAATTTAATAATTAATTCATATTTAATTTAAAAACATAAACCTTTTTATTATTTTTGCAACCATTTCACAGACGTAGAGACAGTATGATTTAAATAATAACAATTTACATTAATATCTGTTAGAGGAGTATTTTTTTCCATTACTTGATTTCTATAAAAAAATGATACTCAGTATTGTGTGATTTTAGTTTACAATATTTCTTTGCAAAACAACAAAAAAAAAAAATAGCGCCACGTCAATACAAAATCTTTAAGACAACTCATTAGAAAGCAAACAGCCGAAAATATACCCCATTCATACCTCAAGTGGGCAATTGTACTTACTTCCTTGCATTGCATTGTCATTTTTTTCTTAAAATTTGTGCATTTAAGTAAAGAGGAGGGGTTGGGGGGTGGGGGTGGTCCCGAGCTTTCATTGTGAAGTTGCCGTCGCGTTAGTCCACGTCAATTCAGTAGCTACTAGCCCTCAGTAGGGGGTAGATGTGCGTCGTTGCGCTCCCAAATCGGTCATACACGATATCGTAAAGTGAAGTTTTGTTTTTCATTTTTTATACGTCGACGTATGGAATTGAGTGAGTTTCAATATGCCTGGAAATTTACAAACTTTTTTTACGTTTTATTTGAATTATTTTCATGAATTCTTTGTTAATTGAAGTTGAATAAGGTTTGTATTATATGTCAAGTTCGTTTGAAGAGAGATATGTAAAATATAGAGCATTTATTCAAAAAGAGAGTTCAGACACAACTAGCGTTGACCGGATATTGGTAAAATGGTATATATACTTTTATTTCGTGATTTAAATTGTGTAGGTGTTATTTTTAATAACTTATTTTAATTGTGAATGAACATTTAACAACTGTACTACTTTTGCATAGACTACATTTCCTGCTATCAACAATTAAATTTAGTACTAAAACACTCGTCAAAAGTTATTTAAAAGGATACCCAAAAGTTGACCTCCAATATTGATTAGAAATTTAACTGTGACAATTAAAACTAGGCCTAATATTAAAGCGGGTAGAGGCGTTTCTTCTTTACCCGCATTTAAAATTCTAGTGAGCAGGTAGATAAAGAATGTATTCATTCGGTTGCCACATGCGACTACTCGAGCTTTTTTTCGAGGCATCGTCAAGAGTGTAAATGGCTTATCTAGGTGTTTTTAATTCTATTTCTTATTAATGAGACCTATTAACTTAACTTAACTTAAGCTTAACTTTAAAAAAAATAATTACATAATATGTATAATAATTTTGTAAATGTTGGCAGTAAATTAAAAATTCAATTTTTTATCAGCCTCCACTTTCATATTCCGTTTGCGAGAATTTTTGAGAACCTATATCATTCCGCGCTTCCCTTGTAGATGTATAAANTTGACCTCCAATATTGATTAGAAATTTAACTGTGACAATTAAAACTAGGCCTAATATTAAAGCGGGTAGAGGCGTTTCTTCTTTACCCGCATTTAAAATTCTAGTGAGCAGGTAGATAAAGAATGTATTCATTCGGTTGCCACATGCGACTACTCGAGCTTTTTTTTCGAGGCATCGTCAAGAGTGTAAATGGCTTATCTAGGTGTTTTTAATTCTATTTCTTATTATTAAGATCGCTTAATTTAGAAAATAATAATTATATAATATGTATAAAAATTTTGTAAATGTTGCTAGAAAATTAAAAATTCAATTTTTATCAGCCTCCACTTACATATTCCGTTTGCGAGAATTTTTGAGAACCTATATCATTCCGCGCTTCCCTTGTAGATGTATATAAATATTTGTTGAGCTTTGGGTTTTTACATTTTCTGAAATAACTTGGAAACGTAAATGAAAAAATAATATGATGAATTCAGTATATAGATACAAGTATTTTTATACTTAACACAGGCGCCTTTAACTTTAACTTTTTATACTTTTAATAGTCTTTTAAAATAAAGACAGGTTTTTTAAAATTTTTATTCATTTAGAGCACCAACACAGCGAACACTAGCAAATTCTAAAAAATAAAAAAGAACATAAAACTAAATTCACAGTGCGGCCGCAATTACCGGCGTTGACAGCATGCCAGTCTTACAACTGCTTTATAAATATTTTATGAAATATATAAAATGTACTAAACTATTATTTAAATGTACTCGTATATAAATTATTATTTCATTCATATGTCATATTTATCTATAGAACGATAATAATGTAGAAATATATGAAATTCCATTTCACATTTTCTATTGTCAGAAGTTTTAATTGTTAGTAACTTTAATAAAGTTACGTTATACGTGAAATGAAAACGCAAAAATTCCTTAACGTCCAAAGTTTGTGTTAAAAACCTCTAATTATAATAAAATATACTCGTACGAAAGTTAGTATATATATAATTCGTTCAATATAGTGAACTTTAGAGCTCCTTTTTTAAAATTTTCTTACATATACAAACTTTATCCACTTATTGTCTGGAATTCTTAATTATCGAAAGTGCATTCTCTTGTACGTAAATTCATGAATTCGTTGCTGTGGCTTTTTATTCTATACAATCGTCGTATTCTAATATATAATCAATTTCTTTTACATTATATATTTTTTTCAGCTTCACGTTGTATCTCGCATATACCTAGTAGACAAACGAAACTAGTGTTACGACACTCCGTTCCCCACTTTGGCATTAAATGGCGGAACTCAACGCCGCGCTTTAGTGTTCTTACCACAGCAGAGAAATTAAAATATTAATAAATAATAATTCGTTCCCACCCCACTTATCGAACCTACAACCAGCGCGGTACATTCACACACTTATACCCCTGAATCACGACGGCCTTCGTTATAATAAATGTATTTCTTTCCTTAATATTTTTATATTAACTTTTACAGGATATATTATATGCATCCTTAAATTCCTTACATAAATAAACATTTCCTTATAAAGAATCAAAAGGACTAAAAGCCTTATCACAAGTTTTCTATTATAGCAAAATAGTATTCAAGCCTATCTATACTGTAGGCCTATACAGACGTCTTATCAATGCGGTCAATATAATATATCAAACCTAGAACGCCTTATTGTTGTCGAAGTTTACTGATATAACAGAGAAACGTCCCGCGTGCTCCCTTGGGCAATATTCTTTATATATTTGATTTGCATAAAAAGACAGGATGAAATCAATCTGTTGAACATTTAACTTGGCACCTACGAGAGTAAATTATAAATGAGCGTAAAGTTAAATTTTGCTTATGTTACATTAAAATTGGCTACTATCTAGGAGGTTGCTAGAATCGTAATTAATGGGAACGTGTTAATTTTGCATAATATGTTATTAAAAGTTATTGTCTATTGAGTAAAAACTTAATATTGAGTAAAAATTAATTGAATAAAAAATGTAAACCTGTGGTCGTTTGCCTAATTTGCATTTGGAAGTTGTAGATTCATACTACTTTTTTACATATAAAATTATAACACTTAGCCCATCGTACCTATTAGATAAATTTTAAGGTGTAACGTGATCTGAAATTTAAAGTGATTAGTCACTTTACATTTTAATAGTATTCATTACATTCCAAAATATGATAATACTCTGAAAAGAAGAACATAAAAAATATATACAAGTTCGTATAGTAATTTTTTTCTGTATTTTTTCCAATCTCTTCATGCATTGTCCGTTATTGAAGTTTTCCACAACGACACGGACAGTCGAACCATAAAATAGATTACAAATTTATTGATTTTTCCCACAACAAAGAACAAAGAAAATAAAGTTTAAATTTAATTTCCCTGTACTTTCACACGCGTCGTAATACATAAAGGCATAAGTTAAGTTATGTGTGAATATATGGAAATTATGCGTGGCTCAGATAAATCTTGTAATCCTTTCACGAGATTTCACGGGGATGAGGGTGAATAATGAAATGAGGTATTGTTTGCAAATCTTAAAACGTAAGCCGTTAATTATAATATGTTTTATAAATATTTAGCATTTACTAGTATAATTTACTTGTAATATAATGCCTACAAAAGGTACAAGATAACATTTTTCCAAAAAAAATATTATATTCAAAATACTTTTGTGTTTTTAAGCAGAAATAAAAGAAAGAAGATTGTAAAAGTTTGTCCCTAAAGATCTATCTACTGAAGATGGTATTTATTCTTGATCCAGTAAAGAATTTGAACTCCAAGACTTTGTAATTGGTAACTTCGCGACATAATTTCTTCAAAAAATAGTAGAGTTTAGAAATTCGCTAGAAGAAAGGGAAAAAACAGGCAGTTTTGGCTTATAGCTGTAAAATCCACCCAAACACAGTCGCGGGCGGCAACTCGTATTAAATATTTATATTTAAAAATATAATATTTTAATTCTTAAATATTTGACCTTTGACCTTTCAAAATATTTGCCAAAATATTCCTAAAAAGAAAAAAAAATATGAAACGTATCTAAAATATGACATTCATATCAACAGGTTAATATTGCCCAATCCTACGTTGTGGCTGGAGTCAGATTACAATATGACAGACATCAATCATCCTTACTTTTTATAGGCCATGTAGATTTTTCTCTTTCTATATCAATACTGAATAGGATCTGTTATTCTTGGATATTAACTTCAAATTATTTAAAAAAATACTATAGATTTCATATTTTTAGACTTAGATATAATTGAAGGCGAGTCGTAGCACCAACCGTGACTTTGTCTGTAACGCGACAGATTGTGGGTTCGATTCCCACTCGAGGAACGAAAAATTTAATATTTTCTTTGCTCTGGTGTCGAGGCAAAATGTGGCATTGAGTTCTGCCACTCAACACACTATGTCTGCTGAATACGACTTAAAATAGGGAACGGAGTGTTTTAACACTAGGTTTTAGGCCTGCAATGGTATCCCGCATATTGGCATTTGACCTTTCACGCTATCGTGAAGCTGAAAAAAAAATATGCAATTGAAGTAAACATTGAAGAAACCAGATGGTATAATATAAAGGAACTGTAAATCAAAATAATGTAAAAGCGTGGGCAAGTTGATTTACTCAGACAGTTGTAAATCTTCACAGCATCACAATGGAAGTCTAACCAGCTACGAAAACTAATCTCAAGACAACACCAAACTTAGTTTCACTCAGCAGTTCTCATATACCCACTCCTGGATTGTGTCAATTGTTTCCAGAACAATCTATAACTTTTATTACTGTTACAAAGTTATCTTATCATAAATTCTAATTGAATTGAACTATATAGATCTATCTATAATCTATAATACGAAATGGCTTTGCCTCTGTTCTATACAGAAATCAATGAAGGAGTTTTAGTACAACTTCACGTTATATAATACAATACTGGTACCGAATCGTGTTTAAATATTTATAACACTACAATTATTCGTATTGAGATATAATTAAGTGATATATCACTATAATAGGTATTAACCAATTAATAGGTACGTAAGTAGAGAGCTATTAAGCGCTGGGTCGTAATATGCCATAGTAAAAACCGAGGCGAACTATTTATACCATTCGTATAAAGTAGTGCAAAAAGATAAATTGTTAATTGATCTCTTTGTTTCATTATGAAAATTTCAATAATTACTTAAGTCCATTATGGCGTAGGGCACAAGGGTGTAACTGTAACGCGATTGTCGGTTCGATTTTCACTCGAGGGAATTAATTATTATTCATTAGTGTTTTCATTTCTTCACTCTGGCAATAAGGCAAATGCCTGGCAAATTTGGCAGAAAATGGGAAACGGAGTGTCCTAGCACTAAGTTCCCTCTGCGTATGTTGCTGTATGCGGGATACAGCATGAAGCTGATTTTAAATAACTGCCTAATATTATTATTTTATATAATATTTACTTTAGATTCGCTTTAGATTTTGCTATTTCAAATCAAAATTTCCATCAAATACGTCTCTTTGTCACGCCCAAACAAAATACACGCTCTGCCAACTTACAAATTGGTCCAATTAACGACCAATAACGAGTCTAAAAGGCTCATTTATAAAACAAAGCATTTTATTATTTACTTACAATGTTAATTTAAAAGCTAAGTTGTACTCAATCAATCTCGCGTAATCCTCGCAAAGTTAATTTCAATTTTCAGCAAAATTATTTATATTTCGTTCAACTTGGTAATTTGAATGTCTATTTTAATGATTTGTGGCAGTTTATAATGTAGTCTTTCGCTTATATTATTTATATAGGGTGTTCTGCTTATTATTATAGAGGTAGCTATTTATTTTTATATATATTTTTTTTAAATTGTTCAGGGTAGGCAGGGAGGCTAGTGTTGAAACACGCCGTCCCCCCATTTTCCGCCGAATTTTGTTAACAAATACATTTTAATTTAATATTTTTTCCATATTAATTGTGTTGTTATTAATTTTATGAATGGCCTAATTATAGTCGTTCGTTATTATTTGTTCTTTCGCTTAAACAAAATTGTATTGTTAATTTAAAAAAAATATATTAATTTAGAAATTAAAGCAATAAAATAAGTAAATTTTCTTATTTTTTTATTTAAAAACCATATAAACCCGGCGAACATTTTCTCTAGGGCGGAGTTTCGTACGCTTGTTCATTAGATTTAATCATGCGTACAGTTATCGATACACGTACTTCCCTCAAGCCTCGGGCTATTTGAAACACATAAATTACGCCAATTGTTTTCGATCTAGTACTGTTATTGTTATGTATTGTTGTAGGTATATATTTTTGAGTTCATGTATCTATATTATATGGACCGTATTGACATTTAAAGTTTGTAAATTTCAACTTTATGTTCTGATTTCACTAATAGTCTTGCAATATATTGTCAGTACCTTCTATAGCCAAGACGAGGTCTTCTAGGTCTTTTAGCTCGTCTTCCTCAGGTTCGTGAAGCTGTAGAGATCACTAGGGCCAGTGAGCTGTTCATTCGAAAAATGAAAGAAAAATGCTTAGAGAGTAATACTAACTGTTGGAGTGTATATTACAGCAATGACGTATTAAACTTATGTATTTATACCTAAAACATAATATACAATACTTATTTTATATAAGAGTGTCGTAACACTAATTTCCCTCTGCTAACCCGCCGCATACAGCACTATAAAGGATACAGCGTAAAGCTGGTTTTTTTACAATACATTCAAAATGATAACAACGATCAGTGTAAACCATCCTTTAATATGAAAATATATTCAAAGCCTCGTCTATAACACTTCAAAGAGGTAGAGTGCCAATATGCACTTATCCCTCTTTAAATGACCTACTAATTCGCAACCCAAATATGAAGGTGCAAAATTAGTATGTGATAGATATTTATATATATTTTTGTTTTCTTTTTTAATATAATAAATGTAAATCTGAAAACGTTAGTATTTTAATATATTCTTTCACAATTTCATAATATTTTTAACTATCGTTAAGTTCTACATTCATTATTGACGTAGCAGTCTAAAACTAGAGCGTCTTTAGAAATTTCATCTTCCAAGGACTAACTATAAGTTAGGTTCTAACTAGGGATTTCGATGAATAAGCAATGGAACTTGCAGAATTATTTGTAACTTATATACTTGTATGTAAATTATTTAAACTTTATGACACATTCTGAATAGAATATAACTATATTTTTAAAAAGTTAGTTTTAATAAATTATACTATGAGGCCGCTATATAATTAAAGAAAATAAATTTGTTTCGACCTCATCGAATCAGAAAAAATAAAAATGTAGGTTAATCCTTTTTAACTATTGCCCTCATACTGGGATTTAACTATATAATTACAATTAGTAGAACAGCGTCTTTAAGATGAATGAATTTATTATTATTAATTTATTTTGAAGATTTTATGTTATAGAAAGTAACAACAAATTTTAAATAAAAAGATCCACATCAATCTATGTTTTTTAGTTAAATATATAACATATGGGTATATATCCAATATTCTATTCCAGTTGCGTTTTACAATATCGATTTAGTGCTGATACATTCTCATCACTACATGCTCACTGGAAATAAAGCTTACTATCGGTAACTGAAGAGTTCTTCGCTATGTTTGTATTTGTATATAATATGATATATTTTCAATTTTAAATCAGATTTGGCAACCTTTTTAAAATTTTATCTATTCTTAAATGTATCACTAATTGTGATATCTAATGATATATAATAGCATTTTAATAATTCAATCGTCATTTAAATATACCAATTAATTCTCCTCTTTTAACGCTATTTTACGTTTTGGCTCTTTGAAATACGCGAGGCAATTAGCTCTATCGATTATAAGTCTCTTATTAATGTACTAACTGTACTCGTATATTTCCTATTTAATTAAATATATAATTTGTCGAAATATTTTTTTAGAGAATTTGTTTATAATTTTTTCTCTTATAATATATTTTCTGTGTACTTCAGGCTAATATTTCTATAAGGGGTTTCTTAAAAGGCATCGCCTTGGAAACCTCAAAATTTCTTATTTCTCTCGCCCTACCTTCTGGTAATATCAAAAGCGCTGCTTACGTAAACAGTCTGAGTGTACATTCATAACGTGTACCGAAGGATATATTTCAGATTAAATTTTGTGCCGTTTCGTCGCCAATTCTCATCTTACCTTCTTTTATGAAATACGTTATATTCACTCATTTTTTGGTTAGAAATAAATATTTGAGACTTATATTTGAATTTCTTTTTGTAAATATTTGATACAATTATCTTTTGTCTTTTTTTTTATTAAAATAAACGATGATTTTGTTAGTTTGGATTTTTTGGGGGAACATCGTATAATAATTAAAATATTCGCATAAAGTTACATTTTATAAAAATAAAAAGAAACTTTGACATTTTCAACGTTAATTATTTCACAAAAATATAAATGGATATATACGAATAACGAGTGGTTGATGATTTTTTCTTAATTTTCCGCATAAATGTTGCACATAATGTTGGTTGCAATTTTAATGATTTCCGTGGTTCCGCTGAGAGCAGATGGGCCGTTGAGTTTGTAGCTTTCAAATTAAAAAAAAATAGTACACACTTAAGTTTAATACTCTGCTCTAAATAGATTTAGTACGAATGAAAATGTTTTTAAAAAGGTTATGGTAATCAAAATAAGTACTTATATATTATTAATTATTTTTTTAAACTTTTGCATACCAGATATGTGCCTATAACAATTGTATTATGTAATTAACTAATTGTAATGTTGTAGAAGTATTGTATAACTTTAAACTAAATTACCTATTACCAAAAAGTTCTTATATAGCGAGCATATCCTAAAATTTCTGACCTGAATAATTTTTATTTAACAGATAACTCAAAAGTTACTATGTAGGTATATTATCTAATTTTCCTGTTATATTTTTTATGAAGTATACGAATGTGTGGCCATAACAATGAAATCCCTAGCCGAGATTATTATTTTAGTACGTGAGCTCTTTCGCCTTTTGTCTGCTTAGGCTACTTTTCGAGACATAATCCGATTATGTCGCCTTGTTATAAATTACATTTAAGTTATCATTTTACATGTTATTTTTCTAAATATAGAAAAATATTTAAAGTATAAACTTTTTTAGAATTGCTAAGGCATATAAAATGAAATATGAAGTTATGAAATACATCATGTTAACTAAATTTAATTTTAGGAGTCCAATCTAAAACCTCTATACAAGTATTGTAGTTAAATAGAATATAAAATCCATAACATGTTAGAATTCATAGAAAACTCTTGTATTCCATGAATTTGTAACATAACATTCATAACTTTAACCAATGCATATAAACTTTCTTTATGCTAACAATTTTGCACAACAGTATTGCATTTTAACCACAAAATTATATTTTTATGCTTTGTGTAAAAAAATATCTTTACGTTTTCTATATAAGTAAATATTTTTATTATTTTTAGGCCAGTCGTGGCATAGGGGCATAGGCATATTTTCACTTTTTTGCTCTGATATCAAGGCAACGCGCGGCGTTAAGGTCCGTCATTTAATACACAATGCTCCAAGTATATGGGTAACGGAAATGTCTTAATGGGAGCCATGTCTCTTAACATTCGGTTAATCGATATTCGGCAAAAAAAATCCTATAAATTTGACGTCAAATAAAGTTTTTTATACAACGTGAGCTTTATATAAGCAATGCTGAAAAAATCTCGGGATAAACTGGCACAAAACACCAAACACAAGACTTACATAAGAAAAATAGGTAAAGGTATATAAAGGCTTATATAAGAAAGAAGGAGCGTTATTTTTAAAATTGGTAAATACTAGTTTTACATGTTATATACATAAAACATTTAGAAAATATCACCTGATTATTATGCCAACTTCTATTCTCAATTATTTTAGTATTTTGTATCACGCAAATAGCAAGGTAGGCAGAGGGAACCTGGAAACCTGTTAAGTCTGTCTGTAGTGCGCTTGTGCTTAACAACTTCATTCCACTTCATTCCCTACTTTCCACCGAATTGCGTGTTGAGTGGCGAAATTCAACAAAACGCTTCACCTCGTTTCTCTGGTAGGCGAGGAAATGAAAAGTGTTTCAAAGGGTTCCTATTTAATATCCAAGTAATATATACTCATGTTTAAATATTACGTATATCTAACTTACGTTTACACTTGTAAAATTAATTATAAATTCCATTGAAACTTATTTCTCCTACTCTTCAAATTCAATTAAAAGTAGTTCGATATAGTTCAAACAAACTTCTTTGTTTTCAACAAAACCATTCAATTGAAAAACAATCTCATTGCTTTTATTTTGCTCGAGATTGTAAAACCAGCACCGGCCTTGTAGCGCATGTTCGACTGTATTTCCTTATAATATCGAATGGATTCAGTCGTGTCAAATACATAATATGTTATAGTAATTGCGATAATATTACATAACATTATTATTACTATAGGTAATATATTTAAAAAAGAAACAACACAAGAAAAATATTTTTTTATCGTCTATTCGCCATAATATTTACAATTTGTTTCATATTAAATAAGCATATTATAAATCGAAATTATGTAAAAATATTACAGATATTAAGGTGATGCTTATATTCGTTGAGTTAGAAACAATGCGCCATAAGTTCTCGTAACGCAACGGAACTTTAATATCAGTGTAAGATCGTAGGGAGGCTATGTAGCGACATGATGTCGTTAAGGAGGTATTTATTTCGTATAAAAGCTCTTGTAAAAATGGATGTATGACAGAAGATTAAAGGGATAGCACTTATTCACTCCATCTATAATATTTCCAGGCATATTATTCTTACTCTTTTCCGACTAGTGAAGCTTTATACGCAAATCATCAAATCATCAATTATGTGCAAATAATGACATTGAAATGTATAAATGACTGAGAAAAAATGCTAGCTTGTGTGTGTCAGCCCACTGAGACTGCATTACTATTTAAAGGAGGACCGCCAGTTGCGATGGGCCCCTTGGGTACTAGCAGTAAAATTCGACGTAATTCATCGGACGTTATGAAAATCAGTATTTTTCCAAATCCTGAACACCACATTGATGAATGTACCAAAGAAAGTTTAACATCATTGAAATTGCTACCTTCATACGCAGATGCATCTGGTAATCTTTTAAATCTCCGTAAAATAGAAAGAAAGGCTAAATCTACCAAAATTTTAGTTAATCCCGTGTGCCCAGATAGTGTCAGCGATGATAGCAACAATTCAAAATCGGCAAGTAAAAAGTGGAATGGTAAAAAGAAACGACTAAAAATTGGGTTTACTAAAAAAGACAAAATACACAATCCAAATGCACAGAATACAGCAATTAGTCGTGACGAAGGCAAGGAAGATAAAAAATCAATATCGTGTTTTAAAATCAAAAGCTGGGAAGATAAATCACGTACTAACGAAGAGAGAAACTCAGGCCGGGAAAATTACACGAATGAAAATGCAAGCAATTCAATGAGCGCAGAAAAACCCGATCTCATTAGACATTCGAGAAAAAATAGCAAAGAGACATTAATAGACGAAGGCACTATGACCGACGCATCCTTGGGCACTGATCAGTTAGTAGGAAATATTGGCGGTGCGACGACGGTTAAAAAGGATGAGGTGAGTCGTTTATTTTCTCAATGTTTTATAAAGTTTCTTTTAAATAGAATTTTCCTGAAAGAAAATATTTGTCTACTTCTTAATAATATTGAACCATTTTCTGAGATTCTTGAAATAAAAAGATAATAAAAATCGACCAATCTCCATTTCAATTAGTTATTTTCCAAGTTAGTAAAATGGATCAATTTGACACTTTTTTTCATTTTATTTTTTTATAGCTTCACGCTGTATCCCGCACATTGTAGAGTAGGCAGTGGAAACCTGGGAACTTGTGTTAAGACATTTCATGCACATTACGATACCTCCGTTCCCCATTTCCCCGTTCTGCGTGAAATATTTCATTTTGCACGGTTGCAGCAGCAGCATTTCATTTCCTCGAATAGAAATTAAACCCATAACCTGTCGCGTAAAAGTCACATACTACGTTTCTGCTCACTTGTGCTGGCTTTTTAAAAGAAAGTGCATATTTTAAATCTATCACTAGCCATTTTCCAAATTTATTTTATTACTAGAAAAAATATTCTGAGGCATATTAGGATAGGATTCTCCTAAATAGGTACATTTGAAAAGAAAAAGTAACAAAATGAAGATAAAGTATAAAATATGGCTCAATGATAAAAGAGTGATTAGTTGTCTAATTTTACATAGAATTGAGTTCATTGTTAGTATTTCTGTCGCCTCCGTTGTGCGGGTCAATCTGTATGCTAATGAAGCTCGGGGACGTTCTAGGCTTCTTTCTCTTATCCTTATTACTTTTATCTGGACAAATGCCCTTCTATTTTATATTCAGTTAAGTTAAAAAGATTTTAATTATATAGGAAAATTAATTATGTTTAGGTACTACTTGATACATATTTGATATTTTTACATATCTTTTGCGATTTATCGGTTAAGTAGAGGAAACTGTTTATAATTTTTAATATAAAAATGGGTAACTTCATCTCAATAGATAGGCTGCCGTGGGTTCTCTGTATTATTTAATTATTATCTCGAACATAGATAATATGTAGGCAAATTGTAGATAAATAATAAAAGTAGTTTCTCATCTCATCCAATAAGGCTTTTATTTACTTGATATTCTCTATCACTTATTAAGGTAAACCAATCATAAAACTATTGGAAAATAATTAATTTTCTTGGCAACAAACGCTTTTATTAAATACATAGACTTTAATTTATGCCACTCCTACAAATGAAACGAAGTAAGAATAAACAAGAATATTCAATTAAAGAAACGAAATAGGCCCACTGTTAACGAATGTCACTATTTATTATTCAGTAAATTTTAAGTAAATATTATTTAGAAAGAACAAAAAAGTATTATAACTTATTAGTTAAAATGTTTCTATTTTCTTTTCTATTTCAGCAACCGCTTTAAATATAAAAAAATAAATCATCATTACGCTGTATTTTGTATACAGCAGGGTAGACAGAAGGAAGCTAGTGTTAAGACACTCCGTTCCAAACTTACCACCAAATTTTTCGAGAAATTACGTGCTTACGTGCAGAACTCAACGCCGGGTGCCAGAGCGATTTAAATATTTGAAATAGAATTATTATTTTCATTGTAGGAACACATAAATATTCCATTGTATAGTTTGTCCAAAGAAAGACTCTTTCAAAGGAATGTCAAAGTCATCTGTTAAAAAATGCTGTGAAAAAAGCCGAGTTTCATCGACCAGTTTTCATGAACTAATGGTTCTGTGAAATGACGGGGCGTGACTTGGGAATGAGGTCTATATAGAACTCCCCTAGTTTTCCTTTACAATTTACTATTTCAATCTCTTGTGGTTCAAATATATGTATGTATCCATAGAATATATTATCTATATATATAAAAGGACTTGTCCTCACTGACTGAGGTAAGACGCACGCACAGTCGTAACCGCTGATGGAAGAAACATGAAATTTAGACAGATATTTACTTTCGTAATCTGGACATCCACTAAGAAGGGATTTTGAAAAATTTTAACCCTAAAGGGTTGAAATAAGGGTTTAAAGTTTGTATGGAAAAAAAATTTAATCGGCACTGATTTCTATAAAATTTGAAATTTAGATTTTTAAAAGTATTTAATTGAACACGTATTTCATCGTTTTCTATAATTCTCCCCCTAAGGGTGCAAATAAGGGGTTGAAAGTTTGTATGGAAAAATCTTTAAATCACCACCGATTTTTATAAAATTTGAAATTTAGACTCTTAAAAATATTTCATTGAACACATGTTTCATGGTTTATTAGAATTCACCCCTAAATACGCAAGCGAAGCTGCGCGCGTCCGCTGGTATATCTATATATTTGGGAGTAATATGACTTGAAATAATATTATAAAGATATATTAATATTTCTAAGTATATTATAATGTGTTGGTTAGTATTTAAATTAATGTAAGTATGTATATTATTTTAAGTAAATACATAACCGAATCGAGTGAAAGCCATCACCATATCAAAAAGCTTAGTAATTACTGAGAGTAGCGGCACGTCTTAGAATTGAAAACATCAAACCACGATCGAGACAAAAATTTCACATCTTATAATTAAGTCTCTATGAAAATTGTTATATTTTAAAAAAATTAATTACCCTAATTGGAAAGTCGCGTCGTGTTATTTATTTTTTTTTGAGCTAAAAGTTATCAGCCCCTCACAATTTTTATAAAGTATAAAAGCCTACATTTTATCTGGTATAACTTTAATTAACTTTTCTAATATACAAGTTATAAGGTATTTCTTTTTTTTTAATTTAATAAATCTTTATTTTAAGAAACCTTTCAGAGTTGTTTGCAAACCTAACCCTTTTTATTTCGCAATTAAAAGTTTTCGTTTGTTTCCTAAGGTTTTGTAAAACTTTACAATTTTCCATTTGGCGCATTTGCATTTTTGAGGTATCTTTATTACTGTTCTAATATTTTCTCGTAACAGAAAAAGCTGCTTCTATTTCTGTCGTAGTACTTAACCATTGTTCTTTTTGCCGTAGCTTCGAATACGTTTAAAGACGAGTATAATATCCAACATACAGGTATAACGCAATAAAGAATGAATCAATGTTTTATTTAACTAATATAATAAATTTGAAAAATTAACCTTTTTTTTAATTTCTTTAAAACAAACAATAAATATATCCTCAAAGTTAAATTTTATGAATATTTTGTAAAAGTAAATAAAAAAGAAAAAGATATTTTTAATCTATTTTTTATTTAAAAAAAAATGTAGTAAGTATATTCTTTCCATACCGGAGATTAAATTAGTTGAGCTTTAATCAGTTACGAAGTTTACTCGGAGTTGGACGAGCTGTTGGCTTTGTCCATAACTTATTAGATAACCTTGTAACATTATAATGTGAAATTTCAATTTATCTCTTTCCGGAAATAATCTTTGAAAGAATTATGAACTAAAAAAGCAAAAAAGAAATAATAAAAACCTTGGAGTTCCTTTATATCTTTCTTTGCTATTTATACGCCTTTCAATGACATTTTTGATTTACAAAAATGTATATTTAATTATGTTGTTTTGGTAGAGTGAGGAATGGAATGTTTTAACAATATATAGGAATAATAACGTAAGGTAAGTTTATTTGTCCTTCCAAATATATATTATCCTTTAATTTTCCACGCTAAATGTTTTAAGTGCGTGAAGCTTAAAAAAAATTAACACTAACATTCACGCAAATTTTAACTTGTGTCATATTATATTTGAAACACATTTCAGTGAGGATATATCAATTCGATTCGCCTGTACTTCCAACATCAAAGGAACAGCATCATTGCCCGACGAAATCTACAAATCCGTCGACACTTATATTAGATTTATTTCAAGTAGACTGTAACATCCTGTCGTCTCTTACATATTCAAAACATTAAACCGATTTCAGACTCGAAGTGGCATTAGAGTAACCAAATTGTTATAGCCGTGCCCATCGACTGTGCGCAACAGACCTAAATAAACGTGATGTCCATGTAGATGACAAAAATGATTCGATATAAGACTGTTAACTTAAAATCCTTTTTAATACAGTAGTACAATAGTAGGGTAGGCAGAGGGAACCTAGTGTTAAGACTCTCCGTTCTCCCATTTGTCTTTTTTTAAGTTATCCAGTAACTGGTTTAAATAACTGATAACACATCTCATGATAAGTGCTTATTTAAAAAAACTGATTCTAGGATATATCTTCATCAAATATTAGCTAAAGAGGTTATAGCTTTATGTTTGCTAATATTGTTATGTTTGCTGTGCGTAAACATAATTAATAGTCTTAGGCAAATAATTCTATGTTGTTAACATTTTTAAAGTGTTTTGTTCCACACCAGGCAAGAAAAATATTTTTTTAGTTGGATCGATATATACCTTTTCCTCCGAGTCCAAGGCACGGGTTCAAATTCCGCTACGATCAATTTTTTTATACGTTTCTATAAAAGTAAATAGCTTTACATTAATTTGTTTAATATACTAGCAAGATTTTCTATATTATATTATAGTTTTGAATAAAATTTCTATTTATTTCCCAATTGCTCTAAATACATATCACAAGTCTAAAGCAACTTTTGGTACAGAGACTATTACAAAATCGTAATATTATTTTTTATTGCTATTGATAAATATAAATATGATAAATATTTCCTTAATATAATATTTAAAAAATATTACAACATTCTTAAATATTTTATATGAAATATCTAAGTAAATATGTTGTAATAGTTTTGCAAGGAATCCCAAGGTCTTTGTATCCGCTGCTGACCAATCAACCGAATCATCCGGGATTAAGAATTGGATCCTTTTATTTGGGGATATTTTCCGCATATACCTATATAGAAGTGAGATATATGAAAATTTTAAACTTTATCATAATAATATTCAATTTAACTAATATTTAAATAAATACTAATATTAACTAATATTTTTTAAAAAAATATTACATTATTGGTAATTTTAATAGAAAAATGTAATTGTAATCATTTAGAATAAATAAAAAATGTTAACCACTAAGTCGTTGCGTTTCGCCAGTCAACAAGCAGTTTTCAGGCGGAAAACGGAGAATGGAGTGTATTAATACCGGTTCCTCTCCGCATAAAGTGTGAGCATCCAAAAATATATAGTATGTACTTATTATTTACATGATTGTTTTATTGACGGAATAAACATAAATTGAAAAAAAAAATCAGCTTCACGTTGGAGGCATTGCGTTGAGTGGTGGAGTTCAACGCCGCGTTTTGCCACAACACGAGAGCGAAGATATTAAATATTTTATTTCCTCGAGTGGTAGGCCGATAGAACCGACAACCTTTCGCAATTACAATCACGCTTGCGCCCCCGCGCCATGACTGGCTTCTATTGAAAAAAAAACTATTATAATAATTATAAGCAAAAATATTGCAATGCTTTTAATAGTTTAAAATTGTTCCTATCGTAACGAGCTCATTTCAGACTTACACACCAATATTAATAGATTCATTAACATTTTAATTAAAACTACGTTGATGGGTTATGTTTACTTAATAAGCGATGGAAATGTGAAAACTAACTTTAATATTATTACATTTATAGAATTAATTGCTAACTAATACTTTGTAGAAATCATATAAATATTTGAACGTGGCGGGATTTAAGCCCGTGCCTCTTGCAAACTGTCCAAGAGCTCTGAGCTCTGTTCGAGCTCTTTCGATTCTTGTGTGGAATAACATTTTAATAAATGATTCTTACTTTGTATTATTTAGATAATTACGAAAATCTATATAATAAGTTTAAATTGAAACTACCACGTAGTTATACCATATGACAAGAGAATAAAAATTTCTTTAAGTATAAATTATTTTAATTAACAATAAAAGTCCAAAAAATATAATTATATAATTCATTTATATACTTTTTACCGTTTATCTGGAAACCAATAGTCTAAAACACACAAAACGAACTTAAGCTTTAATTTTCCTAAACAGGTCGCTTATCGCTATACAATAAATCTGTCGGCTTATCCTTCTTCTAAGTAATCTGTTGTTTTAATTAATGGTTTCTATAAATACTTGCAAATTTTACTGGGATGTACTGTTCAGAAATCTTTGGCTGTTTGCAAGTGCGAAAACATAAAGATATTTAATGGTTGATCTAATGCTAAGTAACACGTTATTAAGAGACGTTGTCCCTCTCCTGATAACAATTGATCCGTAATGTTTCAAAGGTTGTCTGGTAGAGATTGCTTAAAGCAATAAGACCGTCTTTGCATACGTGTTTTTCTTTTATTTATTTTTATATTGTTCTTTCTATATATTTCTTTTATGTGTGCAATAAAGTATATTCTATTCTATTCTATACTATTCTAAGAATATCGCAGAGCTTCGAGACTTGATCCTGCCCTGATAAATTTGCCTAATAAAACTCTTAACAACTTAATAAATCTTAATTGAATTGAATGTTGGTATTCGAACTTATATATAATACGTAAGAATGTCATTAACGAGTTAGATTTGTTTTAAGCAACATAAAATGTAATTATAATACATTTTGAAAACATAACTCATTAGCATATCGAAGAAAGATCGAGCTCAGTGGCGTGCCATTGGAGAGGCCTATGTCCAGCAGTGGACGACGACAGGCTGATGATGATGATGATGATGATGATATGTGACCAACTCTTTTCAGGATAATGACATTTTCTGATGATTTTTTGTCTGATGGCGATATTTTACCTTTCAGTAAATAATGTATTAAGTTTAAATTTTATCGTTAATATCACGATCATGCTATTTATAACAAAACGACCGCAGATATGTGGTTAAAAGATATTGGGAAAATATATAATTAAATACATTGAAAAGTTATTATATCAGCTTCACGCTGTATCCCGCACACAGCAGGGTAGGCAGAGGGAACCTAATGTTAATACACTCCGTTCCCAGTTCCGTTATATAACTTTTTTAAACTTCATTTCTATAAAATACACATAATTTATATATGTTTCTATATACAACTCTCGTGTGCTGAAATGAAACTCCTAGTCCTAATACCTATCAATAGAGCTAGGACAGAGCGCCCATAAATTGGTTAGATCTACATTTCTAAATATATACTAAGCATACACTCCTTGCTAATGAGGACCCGCCTTTATTAGCTTTACGCAGAATAACAAACAACCACTCCCAAGTCAATAAATAATACACATTGGCTTCATGTTTCGACCCTTACTTACTGATGAGTTAGCTAACCTGCTCTGGAAAACGTATATCAAAATGCTAATAATTTTATAGTAGGAAGGTACTTTCGAAGGTTGAATAATAAACTACCTACTTTAATAATAAAGTAGTTGTATTTATTTGATAACGTGGCCTCAATCTAGTGTAATTTATTTTATAAAATATATTTTGCTGATTGACGTTTATTATATAGTGAATTGAAAATGTCAACCATTTTATTGTTTTTCTAAATACTTATCAAAAATAGTTTAGTAGTTTGATGGTTTGCTATACAGATTGAGAAAATCTAGTGACAAAACACTACATTTTCACGTTTTAGATAATTCAAGTAAAAAAATACTTTATTTTTGAAAGTATGTCTTTTCTGTTGGCAGAGTGCTATAAATTGTGTCCTCTCCTATATTAAGGTACACATAATTGCTAACAACAATGAATTTTATTTTGGCTGCCTCGTTTCTTGCGACATAAGGCGGGCGGCGCTATTTATTTTCTGGACGAAATAAGTGTCCCCATTTCTCTACTTACGAATTGCTCTAACATCACTTGTAAGATGGTTGGGTCGGCCCTAAGTGTGGAAAAGTGTTCCCTTTTAGACTGGGTCAAAGCATGACCGCGTTGGTTTTAAATTGCCATTTTCATTTTTATGGACTTCTACGGAGCTGGCGTGACTTAAATTTTTAATTCTAGTCTGTAGCGTCTTTTATTTGAAATTCCCTCTTTGCAATACTTGACTTTTCACAAGCGTTAGGTGCTAGGGAAGACAAAAGGGAAAAATAATGTCAACCGAAAGAATAGGGCCAGAACAAAACAGGGTGAAGAGGTGAGCCAGGGTGTGCTATTGTTATACGCTGATGCTAAGGGACAACGTAAAAGTATATCTCTTTTAGAAATTAGCCTCGTTTTATGGACTCATGATATAAACGGGTTCTTTTTTATAAATTTTCATTTGCATTAACGGAAACGTTTTTAACATTAAAACGAGTAAATTATTAATAACGTTAACTAAAGCATATATAAACTATATTTATTTTAACTAAAAATCACGAAGCCTAATGGAACGGAATTATTATAATTAATTTTATTATAGAAATATAGAATAAAATATTCATTTGTGATATTTTATTACTAATTTCTGTTAGAAATAATCTAGAATGCTCCTAATTGCTGATACTTAACGAAACCTGAAAATGAGTAGTTAATCCGATAAGCTGAAAGTTAGTCCAAAGTTAGTAAAATATTTATTGCGGCCTTTTGGGTAGGATTACGTGGGAAATTAATTAGGTTATTAGCTAAAAAACTCGGTAAAGGCCAAATTTAATATTAATTGCTTTTATTGATGTGCCATGTAGAAATTAAATAAATATATAAATATTTAATAAATATATCAATATAAATATTTACAACACTATGTAAGATTCTACCTCTTCCAAATAACAGAATCGCTATATCTTAGAAATGGCGATTTTTTGTAAGTATAAATTTTATAGATAATTTTATAATACCATCTTACTTATCTGTTAACAAGTAAAATGGGTTTCATAGCACATTCAATGCTTTAATAAAGAATCAGTTTATTTTATTCTATATACTTTAAAGAGATTTATATTAACATAATTATAATTATGATATTAACAGGTTACGAAAAGAAACTTCTTTTATTTTCCTACGTAAATAATTTAAGGTATTACGCACACGGAACCATATTATACGTATTTATAACATATAATTTATTTAAATATATTTGTTTTACAACAAAATGTTGTTCAAGCTTCACATTATATGACGGTGAAAGAAACTTTTACAATTAATTCTTAGCGGCATGCCATATAAAATACCCTGAAATTCCTGCTTGGGAAATATTTATGCTGAAAATTAGTACTGAAAACTCGACTTTAAGTGTATGTGAATAAGATTGTAATACAAGTTATACTTGCTTATAATTAATATGTTATATCAATGTAAACAATTTTTAATTATATTATTTGTCGTAATTGTAATTTTAATAATAATAACGTTAAAAGATATTATTTGGTACGGCACAAGCGTGTGCTACGCTACGTGCTATGTATGTGTAAAGGAGTCAGGTTGTGGGTTCGATTCCCACTCGAGGAAATGAAATATTTAACAGTTTCTTTTCTTTGCTCTGGTGTCGTGGTATATCGCGACGTTTAGTTCCGCCACTCAACACGCAATGCCTCCAGAATTCGGCGGAAAGTTAGGAGTGGCTTAAAACTAGGAAGCTGAAAAAACTAATTGTAATATTATTTATATTCTTCTTTCTTCTGTCACAAATTTTCTTATGTCGAATTTGAACTGCTTAGTTCATAATTTATACATATACAAGTAGAGCCAATTTCTAAAGGCCACTATGAAAGAGTTCGTAGCCTTTGTTAATTCAGCAATGTTTATTTTATTTTATTTTATAATTAGAGCAAAATATATATTTAAGAAAATGTATGAACATATATACTGTCTGTATGTATATGAAGAAACATACGCAGCAAAAATATTGCTTGCAAAAGCTCGCTTTTAAATTTTAGTCTTTACTTAATTCAATATTTCACTTTATATTCCATTTTAAATTGTAATGTAAAATTCTCTACCTACGAATATACATTTCCTATCTCACGTATAATTCAATATTGTTAGATGCATACGAAAATTCCATTTGCATTTCTAAATTTTGATCTTAAACAATATGTGAAAATGTTAGTACAACCAGCGCTGAATAAAATATAATTTATGAATTGGATAAGGCTTTGCAATGAAAATTAAAGTTTGGAGAGAGTCATGGCTCAGTGGCACCAGTGTGTGACTGTAAACTAGACTGGTTGTGGGTTCGATGCCCACTCGAGGAAATGAAATATTTAATATTTACATTTCTTCGCTCTAGTGTCGAGGCAAAAGCGCGGTTTCAGTACCGCCATCAACACATAATGTCTCCAGAATTCTTGGGAAAGTTGGTAGTGGAGTGTCTTAACACTAAGCTCTCTTCGCCTACTCTGCTACATGCAGGATACATACGAGAAGCATAAAATTAATATTTTAAATAGTACTAGCGAGCGTCGCTGAAAGCAGAGCCAAAAGAATCTACAAAACTTCTAGTACGTTTCCTTCATTGTCGTAACTTCACTCAAACTTCAAAAATTTTAATAGTTATGAATTATTTACTCTCCCAAGTTCGTAGTAACTGCAGTAACTTGAGAATTCTTTATAATAACTTTAAATATTTTTGCTATAAAATTAGAGAAGCTAGAAATACAATATGTGAACTACATGTTTGACTCTCATAAAATAGATACCATCAGCCACTTTGTAGCTCCACATACTTAAACTATAAAGAATATACTATAGAAATAGTAAAAGCCTCCGCCTTTATCGCCGCTATAACTTCGTTCTACGTAATCGCCCTATAACCATTGCCTTGACCGAAATACATGTAGTATACAATGTTATTATATAAATACATATATTTAACACAATAATATGTGAATATGAATATATATAAACATTCTCGTTTTATCTATGATATAAGCAATGTCGTATATGAAAGTATGTTTATATTATTACTAGCGAGCCGCGTGGTTTTGCTCGCCTTGAACTATACGATTATTTTTTTATCTAATAAATATATTATTTTCGCAGTCCACTTATAGTAATTTTTTTATATTACATTTGGACCGATAGCTGTAGGGGGTACAAGTGTGTGACTTTAAACAGAATAAAAAGAAAAATGCAATTTTGTCGGTACACCTGTAACTTTTTAATAAACTTGTATAAAATTCTTATTTTATATTTTTTTATTGTTTTATATAATAGAATTGACATTTATTTTACCCTTTTTATTATATATTTTATTAAAATAAATATAGTTCTAATATATAACAAAGGTAGGTAATATATGCATACATAAAACGTAATATTTTGCGGCGTGAACAGGAGAAAACTTGTGGTAAGTCATATTTTCCTCAATTTTCCGCCCATTTATTTGTTACGGGTTAGATGGGGAAATGCGAGTACCCTTTGTTTACCCATAGCTAGGAAATGTTGTCATAAAAAACGTTAAAATGAAAATATTTAATGAAATAATTATATATTGAAAATTTAACTTATTTTTTCCATACATACATACAAGTACGAATAAGGAAATTATTGATTAAACAAACCTTAAAAGGAAAACTTTAAAGCAGAACAGAGATAGATAAGTAGGTATACTTTTATACTTGACATAACGACGCTACTTTAGTCCATCTCGTCGAGGATACTAGTCCTCAATAGGTTTAGGTAACATTAGGCTACTTGACGGCAGATTCGAAGATTAAGAGTGCTCAAACCAGTCGTCTCTGCTAGCTTATTTTTGCTTGTATTGTTGTAATATTTAGTTTTATCTTTTTATATTTTGACTATTGGCCGCCCGCGATGTCGTTTGTGTGGTTTTACGATCATTTTCACTCACTTTTCATTAAATTTCGAGTGGTGGAATTCAACGCCGCGTTTTTACAGTAACGGGAAAAGGTAGGAAAAGGAAACGGCCGCATATTTCATTTATTTTGTCTACGAAAACTGTCTACACAATTACAACTTTTACTACCTTAGTATTTCTTATAGTTTATTAGGACCAGTATGGCTTTTCTTCAGATGTTTCAGACCTTTAATTTTGTAATATGTCATTTAAAAATAAAAAAAATAAACAGGAAAAAAACACACACACGTTTCTTGAATACGTAGTTATCTACACCAGAAACCAGTTACAATTTGACATAGCGGATATTTTCTTTCAATTTTTATTCCTTTTGAAATAAAGGATCCTTGGGATTTTAAAAGAACGGCAAAATATGAAATTCAATTTTCACGGATCATTCTTTTTTGACGTTCAAGGATATTGATGAGATCTAATATTTTTTCTCGCGTGTCAGCGGGAAATGCAAAATATTAAGTATAATAGAAAATGGCTTTCTAAAATAGGTAGTAAATATTACAAATTAATTATATGTATTAACATATTCATTTCAGGTATGTTTGTTAATTTTTAGGATTCCGTATGGCTAAAGAAAAAACGAAAACTTTATACGATCACTGTGTTGTTCGTCTATGTCTGTCTGTCTATGGGTTTGATTATGGGGGATAAAATTATTATTATTTTCATTTCCTCGCTCGCTTGGTAATGACTCAAAACAGCTGAGTTGCGGCACTTAACACGCAATAGCTCGAGATTTTGCCTGAAAATGGGGAACGCGTGTGTCGTAATAGAGATCCGTAAGTATCCTAACAATAGGTTACCAGGTTCCCTCTGCTTGCCTTTCTTTATGCAGGGTAAGCAGCGGGAACCTGGACAGTACAGTAAAGTGTGAAGCTAAAAAGAATATTTTCCCGTTGACCTACAATCCTAAAAATAATATGGAATCCTCGGTGGAGATTTCCTTCTCATACTTGACCGGTTTTAAGTTATAAATAAATAAATACATGGGTATTTATTTACAATATTGTGTAAAATTGTCTCTGTTGTTCTCAAATTGAACTAAATATGAATGTGAGACCTTGACCTACGTAACGAACGTTTATCCTTGAACTCTATATAGCGCGTTTCTAAATAAAATGTGTATTACATTGTGAAAGTACTGCTTTTAATTTTTGAGTACATTCCTTTGTAAGACCATACCTTCGTCCAGACCAGACCCTTCCTTTAGTTAGACCATAAAATGTGTAATACTTAACTACCTTTTTAGATCCACATAACTTGGTCTGCATCACATCTTATATATATTATCTCCGTTCTCATTTACAGGTCTATATAAAGATATTGAAAGGCGAAACCTTAGAGCGCTGAACTGTTTCATCAAAACCTAGAATCAATATTATTTTCTAAATAAAAATATTAATATATGACCTAAGCTTGTGGGTACGTTATTAATTTACATCAAAGTATATAAAACATCACCTCAATCTGTTTGGCGAAGTGCCATTCCCCCTACTTTTCAGAACATATGCTTACATCTTTTCCATGAGGCCGACTCACAAATAAATTCATGAGACCAATAAGCCGCACCTAAATTGTGATTTATTCTCTTTGTGTTTCGGTACGTTTATAAGGAAATGGGCGTGCGCTGGAAAAAATAGAGAATCATGTAAATCTTTTTGTATGTGTGTGTGATATGCATGAGTACGTATATCAACATCAAAATTGAAGGTCTTATTCCAATATACAATACGCTATATAGCGGCAAAAAATTTCTAATTTATAAAAATATTTTTAAGTGCCAATCACTAGATTTAATTAGAATTAATATTTAGATTTACTGTAAGTGGACAATATGAGAAACCAATGTAAATATGAACAGAATATTTTTATCTTACAGTTACAACTTATTAAGATATATTTAAAATTCAGTTATATTTTTTTTTAAACTAAAGAACTGTGAAAGGAAATGAAATATTCAATATTTTCATTCCCTCGTTCTGGTTACGAAACAAAGCGCTAAGTTATTCCGCCACTCCACACGCAACGCCTCCAGAATTATGGAGAACGGAGTGTTTTAACACTGGGTTCCCAGTTTCCCTCAACTACGTGCGCGATACAGCGTGAATCGAAAAAAAAGAGTGTTAAAATATACGCTTCTCGCTTAATTAATAATTTCACAAACTTATCGCTCATTCAAGACGTCTCGTCGCCATAAGGGCGAGCTCACACGATCCATGTTTTATTCATTTCCTGGTAGGTGGTGCTCCTAGCTCTTTCGTTACACTGTCGCATTCTAAATGATTTTAATTACATTTAAAAGTACCATTTTATATACGTTCATTAAGTTCTACGTTGAAACGAGGTAAAAATTCATTTCGCTAATTTACAAAATTTTTAATATCCCTAATGCGATTATGGAGCCGTCTGTGTAATTAGTTATTTCAATATACGGATTAAAATTGTTAAGGATTAAAAATTACTTTTTATATCACTATGAACAATTATATAACGAGTTTAACATTATCTATTAAAGCCAGTAGTTGTGAAATTGATGGAACGATTATGGATGAGTTTATTTGTAGGGTTCTGTACTTCAAAATGAAAAAACGGAACCCTTACAGGATCACTTTATCGTCCGTCTGTGAAGATCATTTATCTCGAAGTTCTGTGGATGTATCAATCTGAAATAAATATCAAATATCCAGGTCTACGAGCGAGCTTCTTAGCCAACACAGTCAAAAGATACGAGCCTTTTAACATCGTTTTCACTACATTTTGAATGAAATTCACCGTGTAATTGAAAACTATGGGGTACTTCATTAAGAATAAATTGTAATTTGATTAACATTTATATAATAGAAGCTAAACTAATATCTTCTGTTCACTTAAGAATTTAAAATTTCAAGGTACAAATTGGTCTAATTTAACAAATATTTTCTAAAATTTCATTAATTTAATAAAAGGTATACCTTCTATCAATTTCAATTATCTGTCACCGATAACAATAATATTTTAACATTCTCTTCTTTCTTAAACATAATTCCGATGAATATTGAAATTAATAATTACTTACTAAATTTATTTTCCCGTTGACTCTGAGCGGCATCGACCACGAGGACCAATCTCAAGTGAATTAAAATGAAAACCGTCAGTTTTAGTCTAAGCGAGCAATTAATTTGTGTTAGTTCTCTGTACCTTTGAAGCGCTACTTGCTGAAAGTGGTTTGGAATTTCTCAACTATTCCGTAAACATATGGAATGGACGGTAATTGACCTTAAAACTTGTCAAACTTTAATGACCAGTTGCGGCTTCGTAGTGGAATTCACGCTCTATATATGCAAATGGTACATACTCGTATAAAGTAGGTATACTGCAAATGTCACATAATTAAATGTTAATATTCTTCTCTATTTCTTCTTTTTTCATATTTTGTCTTCCTGAAGTATTGCGTGGGGAATATCGGCATCACGCTTTTTAAATAAAGTTTTTTTTTAACTTCACGCTGTATCTCGCATATAGCGGGGTAGGCAGTGGGAACATGGGAACCTAGTGTTAAGACATTAAGATACTTTTCCTTGAATTCTGGAAGCGTTACATGTTGAGAACTTAATGATGCACTTGGCCTCCTTACCAGAGCGAGGATATGGAAATATTAAATATTTTATTAGCTTAAGTGGGAATCGAACCCACAGCATGTCAGGATAGGAAAATTATATATATTTATTTCAATAATTAGACTATTTCAAGCAAATTATACAAATAAAATTGATTCTATAGATAAATACCTGCAGAAACATGCATAAGTTTAAATTACTAGGTAAAAGTTTCCCATTCGAAGAGATTGCTTTGGCTTTGTCTTGATAAGTGTTCACTATCTCCACTTTGACATGCAAAATGTTGTTGCATGTGTGACTGTAGTAACTCACGTGACATCGCATCTGCATTATTTTGTCGTTAACCTATTTCCTTTATGCGAAACGGCGTGGAAAAATATTTTTACATGATATTTTCTAGAATGGAGAACATTTTTTGAAATAAGACTAGGATGTCGATTTGTATTGCTATTTGTAAATATTCTGTATGAAGTTTAGTTCTTATTTTAAAATAACCGGTCAAGTGTGAGTCGGTTTTGCTCACCATAGGTTCCACTTAGGTTCCATATAGTTAGGTCAAAGGATTTATGTTGACAAACTTAAGTTTGGAAAATGTTATTAAGCTCATTTTGTATGAAATGAATTGCAAATATTTATTGATTATTTTTATTAACTTAATATTTACATAGTCACAAGCATTATCAACCGTATTAAAATACTGGCTTAATGGAACTTTTTAGCTAACGTAGCTGTACATAAGAAGGGTTGACTATATTTTATTAGGATATCTCGAGAAAATATTAAATCACCAATTTCCCAAATAACATTGTACCCAAATTACTATACCCGTCCCCTATACCCGGTGAAATATGGTTCCCTTTCATGTATTTGAATTGTGTGTCCACACCAATACGTTAGCCGGACGAGCGCTATCAACAAGTGTCAAGATTTACATTTTGAATACCGGCTTATCCTACCTGGGAGATTGAACACATCTGCCAGCTCGATGTACATGTCCGCTTTATGTTATACTACCTATTTATTATGAGAGACCGTTTTAGCTATTTATTATATGTAAGGTTTTTATTAATATATTAATTAATACTTATTTTGAAAATGTACAAAAATTTTAAAGCTAGCGGAAAAGCGAAGCGATGGAAATAGAAGTGATGTATAAGAAAAGAAATTATATTTAGGAATAATGCTCTTAATTTATTTATACTAAATAATCCAAAATAATAACCAGAATATCCATTCTTGAAGTCGAATACGTAATTTGGATGCCACCAACGTTAAAAAGCCATGAAAATAAAAAGTCACATTTTGCACTTGCTTACTCCGCTGTATACACGAATGTAAGCCTTGTTTTGAAATTGAATGTCATGTTTGCAGCCGCCGTTTTTTCAAATTACATTCGTGTCTTTGCAATGGCGTAGCTGGTTCTAGTTTATTCTAGTACCCTAGTTTTTTAGTTTAGAATTTTATAAAATGAATCAGTATTATGTTTCTATCTAAAAAGTTTTTACTATAAAGTCTCAACTTTAGTTAGTTCTGACGTTGAATTTTAATAAGATCCGTTTGAAAGTCTTTTGATTTAACTTGACCTCGTAGCAAATAATTTGTTTAAAAGTATGGATCGGTAGTAGGTAGTAAGTATTTTGGCTTAATTTTAGTAGTTAAATGCAAATATAATAAAGTTAGGACTGATTGCTGTTTGTGCATGAAAGAAATATGAGGAAATCTCTTGTTGGGGTCGTATTAATATAATAGAACCTAAAACTATGATTTTTTAAAAGTTTGTCTGATTGTTTGTGCGTTTGCTTACAAAATAATTCTGAGATTCGCTCAGAAATGGATTATCCAATTTATATGTAGTTTTCACTACCGTATTTTGCCAAACTTTTCTTATCGTTCAATGTTTGTTTTATTTAAATCGGTTCGTAAATAAAAAAGTTATATCAATATAAAATATTTTGTACGACAAAACTGCTACAAAATAATTGTTTTATTGAATTTACTGAAACATTCGTTTCCGCTGTATGGATATTGCTTATAATCATGTGTATGTAGCTCAAGCGGGCGAAGCCGCGAGAGCCGCTAGTAAATAATAATTTATATTCCCATAGAAGTATATTTGATTATTTCAAATGTTGTATATATCAAAAACAAATTAAAAAATCCGACACAATTTATTTTTGTAAGCAATAACCCACTAAATATGAGATATTTCAACAGTGCCTAAATCGTAACAGGTTAGCTGGCCACCATCACCTATCGCAGAGATGCACTCATATTTCCAGCTTCGAGTAATCCGCTCCAACGAACTTTCGAGAAGCAGACGTATGAAATATTAAAATTGGTTATATTGGAGTTTGTAGTTCAGAACAACAAATTTTAATTTTTATCACCATTTCACGAAAAAATTACGCACCTGGTTATTTAAATTACTGTATTTCACTATGGAAATTGAATTTAACCGTGGAATGTGTGTTACGTATAAATTAAATTATAATACCTAATTTATATTATTTTTATGTCTATCCCAGACTTTTAAAAGCGAAAAGCTTTTTACTGAATGGACATAAACAGTACTTAAATGTAAACACTCTCTACGCAATGTTCGCGAAATAAAGTTTTGGAAGCTTTTGTATATCATTAGCTTTATTAGCATTACTATGAATTGTTTAGACTTTATATGAAATTGAATTATTCATGAACGACTGGTTTTAGTATAAATTGTTGTTGAAAATTCGAAACTAAAGCATGTTCTCGTTTTGCATATTATTTGGTTGTTTTTTTTTTGCTTTTCCCCCTTTATTAGAAAGGATCGTACAACGTAATATCTGTGATCATACCAAACTATATGTTTTTAAACAAAAACACATTTTGGAAATAAAGAAATTTAGAAAGCAGCGTAGAGTTCCGCCACTCAACACACTGTTTCCAGAATTAGGCGGTAAGTAGGGGACGGAGTGTATTAACACTAGGTTCCCTCTGCCTATCCCGCTACGTGCAGGATACAGCTTCAACCTAATTTAATTTAATATGTATATATATCTGCATTTTCTGAAATTAGATACGTTTTAAACACAATAACAATTTGTATTCAGAAATTAATTTGTAAACTTATAATAACTGTGTACCAACGAACATCAGGCTAATTATATGGGACTTAAATATTTAAGCTGTAAAATTACAAATAAATTCGTTTCATAATTTTCATCAATTATTCATTTGAACATTATCTACCTGTTAAATTTATAATGAAACAAAGTAATAATTAGAATTATTTGTCTACAGTTGGGGGAAGGGGTGGAGTTAACGCTCGGCGAGCTCCGGGCGATGGCGCTTCGACAGCAGCAGCAGATAGACACGCAGCATCAGCTCCTCTGCGCCAAGGAGCAGAGGCTACGGTACCTGAAACAACAAGAGGCGAGGCAACATCAAGTAAGAGTCTTTTTTATTATGTAATTTGTATTTACTAATGTAATTTACTATATTGTGTTATTTTATACAATATACCTCTCTTCTGTATTGAGTAGGATAGGCAGCGAGCACCTAGTGCTGTAAGAGTTTTATCAGCTTTTCGCCCATTTAAAAAGCATTGTTTGTTGGATTCCGGAAAAAACATTGTATTTCGCTTAAATTAAGGAAATGGTAATATTTTATATATAAACGTACATTTAAGGTCGTCGTAGCGCAGTGGCATAGTAATTGTAACGGAAGTGGGTTTGATTCCCATTCAGGAGAATGAATTATTTTCATTTCCTCGCTCTGTAAGAAAGTCAAAGCACAGTGTTGGATTCGACCACTTATAATTGGATAGAAAGTAGGGCGCGGAGTGTCTTAACTTAAAAATAATAGAAACAACTATTAAATTGAGGAAATTAAATCATTATTGCTTAATTTAATAAATATACATGTATTTATAAAAAATGACCTAGTACATTTATCATCATCATCATCATCATCATCATCATCATCAACAACCATCTTTTGTCCACTGTTGGACATAGGCCTTCCCCAATTCTCGCCACCACACTCGATACATTTATACCATGACGAAATACCGCCAAAGGAATTTTAGAATAGCTTCTAAACGATTAATCATTTTAACTTAAACTTTGAAAACATAATCCTTGCTTCACTTTTATGCATTATTGATAGGATTACGCTCCTTTGCCGTGATTTAAATATTACTACCCGTTTATGTTTCCGGCTTTTTGGTTTTTAGTTGTGCATTCTATGAAATTATTTTTTTTAATATAATGAGACCGTTGTAACGCAGGGGTGTAAGAGTGTGACTTTGAATCATTAACGAGATTCGATTCCCACTGGACTCTCTGCCTTTATATGCAGGAACAACATGAAGCTAAAAATAATAATAATATTTACTCAAATTGTTATTTACGTAACTCGAGTTAAATGACTGGAAATTACATTCCTATAATTTACTCCGGTTACCTTTATTTTTTGGCGTGGTGTTCCAATTTAACTGTATTTAAGTTTAAATGGAGTTGTTAAGGCGGGTGTTTCTTTTATAAACACCAGTTGATCCACCAGAATTATCTCTCTATTATAGATATATTTCTTTTTGCCCGATTGGAAACCTGGTGGTTTTCACCATTTAAGCATAAAATATTACCTAACAATTTTATTTATTTAAAATGAATACAAACAAATGTATTTAATATTCAAAATATTTAAACGAGTCATTTATTTGGTGTTTTGCCAAAAGAAATATCTTTATTTCCATCTTTAAATGGGAACACATTTGAATACATAATTTCACTCTGGCTCGGTATCCATTAAATACAAAACGAACGAAGTAACATTTTTCATTTTTAACTTTACATTAGTACCATGATAAATGCATGACAACTGTAGTGCAGCTTGCTTAATTAAAAAAAAGTAAAAAATATTTATAATTTTAGTTTTTTTCAATTATTTTATTAAGTCAAGATGTAACTTTAAATTTCCTAATTAAATCCACTTCTTATACTTATATTATAAAGAAGATTGTAGTATTCAAAAGAGAAACTATTACGTTTCTTGGCAGAACTGCCTTTAGAGCTGGTGTTATGTTCAATAGACCAAAAGTACCTGGAAAACTCTTTTTGAGATAATGAATGGTTAAAAAAGAAATTTAAAGATTTTAAAATTTGATCTGATCTCCGAAATTAAGGAATGAAATACTGTGATATTAATATGTTGTTATTATAGTGTGAGCTCGTTAGATTGGTCTATATATTCGTTTTACTTCTGACAATGGATCTGAGAATTAGCGAAAGAAAATCCAAGCTTATTTTTATTTTTATAAATTAACTGTAATTAAATATTTCTATAGTATAATTAAAATGATTTCTTATTGTTTATGTTTAATAAGAGTCGACAAAAATGGTTTTCTTAGATTATGAAAAGCAGGGTACAAAATAATTTATAAACGACGCTTGCGTAGTTTTAAGCTCACGAGAAATTGAATCTTGCTGTACAAAATATAAGGTTTTTTTTGTCTTTGCAGTCCATTTTGTATTTTTAAAATGAATTGTTTTCTTCCTTAATTGGCTTTCTTGGTCCATCATTCAAGAAAGGGATTTGGTGAATTGAGAAATATTTACTTTGTAACGCAATAATGTTATTCAATGATCTTTTGCAAGGTTGCCTTTCTAACTCGAATACCAATAATGTCAAATATTATTATATTTTTGGAGTCCTCATCATATCAAGGGAATCTGGGAGAGGTTCCCTTTATCTATCTGGGACTTAGAGTTAAGATTCCCATTTTCCGCCGAATCCTGGAGTGGCGGAACTCTACGCTTTCCCTCGTTAATAGAGTGAGAAAATAATAAAAAATCCTCGAATAGGAACCGAATCCATAACCTGTCGCGTTTACAGTTATAAGTAGAAATTTACTCGTTTGCAAAATAAACTTAAACATAGAAGAATCTTGTTAACATTTAAGTTATTTACATTCAACACGCTTCTTTACTCTGAAAGAATATGGTTTTGTGTGAAGGATACATTTTATTTACAATTCAAGGTCTTTTTCAAAATTCAGTATATATTTATTTAAAGGCTTTAACTTGGCTCTGCTTTTAAGTTACATTTGGTTAGTTGATTTGGAAGTCTTTAAGCCTATTACGTATTTAACAGGTTTCATTTATTCCTTTTATTATTCAGTGTGATAAGACTTAGGGTAATGGTATTATTATTATTTTTTGGGGTTCATGTTGTATTTTGCATGTAGCAAGGTAGGCAAGGTGCATAGTGTTGAGACACTCCGCTCCCCATTTTCCGTTGTATTCAAGTAGCGGTTGTGTGTTGAGTAGCGGAACTCGACGCCGCACTTTGCCTTGTTACCAGATCGGGCTTTTCATGAGCCCGATCTGGTTTTTTTGATTCTGGATTTTGAATATTTCATTTCCTCGAGAGAGACAATCGAATCCACAATCGTTTCAATTCAATCGTTCAATCGTTCGTGGGGCCACGACTGGCCTCAGCTTCTAGTATTATTATTAATATTATATTATATTAAGCACAATAGTAGGCATTGAAACACAAACTCTGATTCAATTTTATCATTATTGATTTTATTTAAAAACAATTTAAACAAAAAGCCATCTATTTCAATTTTAAAACGACAAAGAGAAAATAATTTTCAATGGGTCCTAATAAATTTCATAACTGGGAGCTGGACGGCGGCGTCGGGCTAATGCGATATTTATCACTCCTAAAATAAACTCTCCGCACCAAATAAAATACGAACGAAACATAAACAAAATTATCTCGATTTAACACAAAGTTACTTTTGTAAACACAGGTGAATGTTATTTCATTTTGCCTTTGGATTTCAACAAAGTATATATTAATATAGCTTTTTTATTTTTTCATGAAAATGTGCCCGCATGTACTGAAAATATGAAAATAAGGTCATTGCTGATATGTCTCTTTCACTTTTTTATTTGTCTTAACTCTCTGTATTTATATTTTCATATTTTACTTTAAAAACCTTAACCAAATAGGCATAACCTTAAAATATAAAGTATATTTGATATTAAAATATTGTACGAATCAAATTTCGTTATTTATGTTAACCGCAATATAAAATATTCCTAAAGCAAATACAATATTAAAAATATAACGTTTATACATATATTTTACGTATTTTCTTTTATAGTATATTTAGTGGAGACATATAATGAGTTTTCAGATTCTCTTAACCAAATAGGCATTTACTGTTTGATATTAACATAACTCAATTCAGTCAGCGACGGTTTCGTAGAAATATTAACGACGCCTTCTCAATAAATGTTTCTATTTAAATTCCCCACAGTCACCACTCGCTCTGAACAATTTAATCATAATTAAATACGAAGGAATCCATGAACGCTTCGAATATCAGGGGAGCCCCATAAGGGTATGTACCTCAAAGAATAATAAAAATCGGAACATCTCAATAGATTCTCCTTGTAGCCCTATTATTTGGACAGCCTTTGGATCTTCTACGGCGGTTTTGTTATTGTTTGGCGTGTATATTTAAATCTAGAAAAATAAGTATTATTTTTCTTTGTGTTTACTAAATAACCACAAGACTTATTTTCATACCTAAGTTACTTAACGATACCATTCGTGGAGCACAAGCGTGTGATATGAAGCTCTTATTATATTCATTTCTTTGATTGCTGAATTATACCTGACAGCTTACAACTAATAAACACAGTTTTAAACTCAGTTTTCTACGCCAAGTGTCATACAATGTGGTTGGAGCTATAAATTATATGAACATAATTTACTATCAAGCCGTTGAAGATTTCCTCTCAGGGCCTAATTTAATAATCAAACTATGGTTGAAGCTATAATATAATATTATCACCTAAGCTACGTAGAGCTGCTAAATTTCATAGTAATATAATTATTACGAGTGGGTCAAATTTAGTTTCTTAGATTTTATTAGGTACATCATTATAATTTATAGAGGCCATTTGTGTCACAGGGTCACAAGGTGCGCCTCTCTTGGGCGAATGAATTATAACTTATTTAGAAAACGTTAAACGAAACGAAAACGTACGTTTAAAAATGTTAGAAGTTAATGATTATTTATTAATATTTTCATTTATTCGTTCTGGCACCAAGCCGGCACTACATGCAATGCTTCGAAAAATTCGGCGGAAAATGGGGAACGAAGCGTTTTTACACTAAGTTCTCTAATCTCTATCGATCTAACAAACCGTGTTCATTACAGGTGGCCGTAGAGGGTGAACGGTTGCGGAGGCTACGAGAGCGCGTGGAAGCGCAAGAGCAGAAGCTACGGCGGCTACGAGCGCTGCGGGGCCAGCTCGATAGGAACAAACAGGCGAATATAGCTCTCAGTGAGTATATTATTTTATTTTTTATGTAACACAATTTTATCAAATGTACTTTATAATAGAAATCGATTTTTCTAAAATAAATGATTAATATATCTACATAGCAGTACTAAGTTTATATAATATGATTAAAATAATAAAGAAAGTACAATGTGACGTATCTATACCTAGAGGCTAGAATGTTCGTTCTAATTAGCAAGGATCCATTACGTTATTGTCTTAACACTATAGGAGTAATTTCAAAATGATATAGTATTATCTAAACTTAATTAATTGCGAACTAACTATGCAAATATTCTTCATAATGCTAATAGAAATAGAAAGATTTCCTTTTCCGGGCATTATTGTATTTTTAAATCCAAACCATATATAAATCTTTAATCGTTGACTTATAAAATATTGTCAAAAAAATTAGATAAAACTAAAAATGATTATTAATAGAGTTAGATAGTTTAACCTCTTATTATATTTATTTTAGTATTATCCTATATCTTTTTTCTTAATTTTTCGTTTCTAGATCGGTTATTAAAGCAATGAAAATTCTGGTTAGAAATATATATTAAGGTAAATCTTAGATAAATCAGTATATAACTCGACGGTATAATTTTCCATACGTATTAATTATGGTAGAATATGTGAGTCACTGGTTCTTAATTTTTTAAAGGCAAATATGGGACTTTTAAGCTATATTAATTTCATTTTAATTGATGGTAATGTATAAAGATATACAATCAACGTTCCCTAAATGATGAACCTTATACAGTTGTGTTTCAGAGATATCAAATTAAGGAAGGTGCGCTTCAACTTTGTGAACCTAATTATGGCTTAAGTGAAATTAAAATATAAATTAGTTACTTTTAGTCCATTATATTTTTTGTTATAGCTTAAAAACAAAATTAGAAAAAATGAGCAAATATTGTTAAAGAAGTTGAAACTACTGAGGTCAGTCGTGGCGCAGGGGTCCAACTGTATGACTGTAAAGGCAACTGGTCGTGGGTTCAATCGCCACTGGAGGAAATTAAATATTTATTTATATTTTCATTTTTTCGCTCTGTTGTCGAGGCAAAGCGCGGCGTTGAGTACCACACAAAGTCTCTGTAGAATTCAGCAGAAAATGGGAAACGGAGTGTCTTAACACAAGGTTCCTTCTCGCTGCTTTCCCGCGCGCGGGATAGCGTGAAGCTGATTTTAAGTTGAAACTAAAGAACTTACGCTTGTGATAATTTTCTTACCTACAATTTACGTAAATAAGATATCAACTTTTTATACTCCTAATACGTATTTTCTAATACTCTTCTAATATCTATATTGTCTATATTAAATATAGGTACATAACAAAATCATTGTCCAAAGTTTAGCTAAAGTCCATTTATCAGAATGATTTCCGAGGGTGTTTACAAGTGAAGTGGTTCGTTGGGAACGCGCCTAGTTAATCACCTAATTAATTATATCCTTCACGAAATATATCTTATCTCGATCACAAAATACTATATAATGTTAAAAGTATAAAAAGATTTTTTTATGAACTTTTGTATAGGAGGATATTGTTTCGTTTTTTTAATTATAATTATAGTTTTTAGTTATTAAAAATCGGAAAATATTATATGAGATTAACACATAATAATAGAAAATCTATGTTGTTAGATATTTTCATGAAAAAAAATTGAGAACAATCGTGGCGCAGGGACGTGTGACAGTGTGTGACTGTAAACCAGACTGGTTGTGGATTCTATCCCCACTCGAGTAAATAAAATATTTATTTAAATTAATATTTTCATTTCTTCGCTCTTCTGTCGAGGCAAAGCGCGGCGTTGAGTTCCACCCGTGCATGGGGATTGGCAGAATCTAACGTTGCGTTTTGCTACGACATCAGAGAGGAGAAATAATATTAATAAATAATAATTCATTTTTCCTAGTGGGAATCGAACCTAGAACCAATCGCGTCTACTGTCACACGCCCTTCTTAATATTCCATCTAAATTACATTAAATACGAGGGTAGCAACATGAAGAGCAACACAATTTTTATGCAAATTAATAATATCATTTTAAAACAAATTTGAACTTTGAAATTTGCAATTTCAAGAAAATTGCACAAAATACATAATTTAAAGTCTGAAATTAGAAATTTATATGCAGAAATTAATGAAGTAGGTATTTAAAACGTTCCGCAAACCTATATAATAATTTCGCGGGTACTATTAATAATAATATAATACAATGTTTTTACTCCTCTCATTCCAATGCAAAGATGCAAATAATTGAACAGTTTGTTGTAAACTTGACCATTTGATCCTGAAATTAATCCTCTGCCTCTGGGGATTTGCTAAATATAACTCACATTGTATTGTCAAATAAAATCAGCTTCACGCTGTATCCCGCACACAGCAGGGTAAGCAGAGGGAACATAGTGTTAAGACACTCCGTTCTCCATTTTCTGCCGAATTTTTCGAAGTATTACTTGTTGAGTGGTAGAACTCATGAAATATTAATTAAGATAAATATTTCATTTCCTTGAGTGGGGATCGAACTCACAACCTTCGCGTTACAGTCACACCCACACAACCACCACACACAAGATTTCATTGCCTACCCTACTGTGTGCGGGATACAGCGTGAAGCTGGAGTAAGAAAATGAAAATAATTGGTTCTAGCAAAATACCCGAGGGGAAATTGAAACCACGACCATCACGCTTACACGCAAAGATACTATGCCACTTCGCGACAATACCCTCAACATTTATAAATTAATATGAACAAACGATTACAAGATTTCATTTAACCGTTATATAACCCAACACTCTGTGTAATATGTATATTGAATTATATTTGGTGAAAAAAAAAATCATATATAAATAATTAATTGTAGTAGTAAATTTCCCAGCTGTGAACAAGCTGCTGTTGAGCTGTGTCCTCCATTGACGTGATTAAAGTGCTCCAATTACAGCTCGCACGGGCACGGTGCATTGTTAATGCCAGATATTCGAAACCATAGAGGGAATTTATTCCATATACGACTTTGGAAACTGAATTCGATATTCAGTTGTCATCATCATCATCAGCCTGTCCTCGTCCACTGCTGGACATAGGCCTCTCCAATGGCACGCCACTGAGCTCGATCTTCAGTTGTAATATTTCCAAATAATAACAAAGTTTTTCATATTAAATTACTATATTTTGATAATCAATTAATTGATAGTATATCGAAATTGGTTATTTGCTATTTATTTTTCTCTACATATTTTGTATTGAAATTGTTTCAAAAGTACAATTATTATTAAATATTGAATTAATATTATAAAAAAAATTAAATAGAGTCCAATTTAATATAATTATTAAATTTAATAATTATATGTTTTAAGATACTGACTGTGTTTCTACGATTATTGAAGGTAAAATAATATGTTTGTGTAAAAAAAGAACATTTTAAAAATATTATCATTTTCTTTATAATCTTTATTTTATTTTTTATTATAATTCAAAGGCTATTTCAACTGAAAAACACCTGGAGCTTCGTCACCTGTCAACCGGATCATTATCATTATACAGGCTTATTTATCAGAATTTTATTTAAAACTTAATTAAACTTTGAAATGGTAAAAGATAAAATATTTTGTGTCTTTTCGTTTAATATTTTTACGTCAAAATTATTTTTATAAGGCACTTAATTATTTCGCCTTTTACATTGCAAATTCTGCCTCAAACATTGCAAAAAACTAGAAAAGTTAACATTATTTCGACGATTAATTTAGATATATATCTTTGTATATATATCTACAAATACAAGGGAATATAACCGAATCTGTTTAATTTGGTTGCCAGGAAACACTTGTTAATATCCAGGCAGGAATTCAATTACAGCCTCTATAATTGCCTACCGAATGCTACAGTGCATAAGACACCGAGACTTCCAATTAATATCGAATATGGTTAGATAATTTCATTTCGATGGCAATTTCCAACTACAAAACTTAATTAATTCCATTATAAAATCATTTTCTTTAAATTTCTTTTATATTTCCAATTATAATAGTTCTTTTATAGTAGGTAAGTCGAAAAATCTAATACAAAATACAAATTCTATTTTACGAACGACAATACCAAATGGAATGTCAATTTGAGGTCTAACATCCGGAAATAGCATTCCCACTCGTGTCTTGCCTGTGGTCTGTTTACCTTTGTTCTGGAAATCTACGTTCAGGCTGCTTTCAATGATTAAATAAATATTTGTGTATATTTTTGTTGGTAAAGTATACGAAATATTTAGAAATTAAATTAATCTGTCGATTTCTAATTATGATATGCCCCAAAATTGTATAGATAATAAAATATTAAAAATCATTATAAACTTCCATCACTCAACACGCCTTACCTCGATAATTCTGCGGTAAAAGGGGAACTAAGTGTCTTCCTGCAAGATTCCCTCTGTCTACCTTGTTTGGTGCGGAATACAGCGTAAAGCTAAAATAATAAAATAAATATATTTATTGTGGCATGAAGTCAGCAAAAACGTATCGCCAGCATATAAATAAATGTAGCCACCTAATTTATAAGTTCATGCACCGCCGCCTGCCACAATATAACTGCAGTTTTGTTCGCGTGAAATAGAAAAAGGGTAGTTTGCGCGTAAAATATGTTTCACGAGTGGACGGAGGCAAATGGAAATGTCAAAGCAACGTTTATCTGTTAACAGTAACCTGATTTTTTTTTTAATTTTTGCACGCTGCAAACGTTTGGTTTTTTAGAGCAAGGTAAATAAAATTGCTTTAGTTTTTTCGAAAAATATATTTTATTAATAAAATTTTGGGAGGGATATGCAGAGGATAAGACACCCCGCTTGCCAATTTCCGCCGAATTTTTGAGGCATCGTGTGTTGAGTGGCGGAACAGAACGCCGCGCTTTATTGTTATTCACACGGCTATATATAAAATTCGTTATTATTATACTAATTTATTATGCAGTAGTCATTTGTACAGATTATCCTACCAATCAAATGCAATTTGACAAATATAAATCTGATTTTTCGTGAAATTTAAATGAAATATAAAATGAATTACTAATACTAGGATTAACAGTCACTATGTTTTAAAGCCCTTTAATATTTGAATGAATATAAATTATTATTTAAAATACATACATTACTTATTTGTGTAAGCATCCTATACTATTAATATTATAAATGTGAAAGTTTGTGATGATGGATGTTTGCTCCACTCTCACGCAAAAACTACTGAACGGATTTTGATCAGACTTTATAGCAGTATAGCTAATAAAATAAATATAAAATTAGCTATAATATAACAAAAAGTTTAGGCGGGCGAAGCCTAGTGTAGGTTGCTTGTTAAAGATGTTATTAGATGAATTTGCATATATAAATCCTCTTGTTTAAATATACATACATTTAATAATATATTTGTATGATTGTACTCAAATTGGAATCGATTACGATTTGCATTGAGATATAAATGCGATTCAATGTTACAACTTCAAATAGAACGATCTTGATCCGATATTGTGACCTAGTTATGTCTAACTATCGAGTGACATCTTATTACAAGTTGAAACAATTCCAATTCCACAAGCCACAAGCTTTACTTTATTTACGGTAAATGTGAATATGTATTCACGTTTTTAGGGTTCCGTACTTCAAAAGGTAAAAACAGAATATATAGAATTACTGAGACGCCTGCCCGCCTGTCAGGCCTATGGTCTCTTGAAGGACAGAAAAAATCCAGCTTCTTAATCAATGCAATTAAAAGATACGAGCAGTTATGCATCGATTTTGCTACATTTTGTATGAAATTCATCGCATAATTAAAACCTTAGGGTTCTTCCCGTGGATCGTGGTTATATGTAGAATTTGGCACGAAATGAAATCTTAAAATACAAATAAAGAAAAAAATTCGAAAAGTGCAAATTTATAGTTATTTCATAGAAATAAAAATCATTACACATTTATATTTGTAGTTCATTTTGTTCGAAATGAATGCACAAGCCCAGGTTTGTTAACTTTTACGTACAATACTGAAATGAGTACGGAAGACTCGATGGGCGAGTCCGACTAGGAAAAAGAAAATGAAAAATATAGTAAAACTATAAAAGTAAAAGAAAATGGAAAATATTTTTTTGTATATATGCTAAATTGTATAGGCGGAGTACAAACACAAGTACTGCCCACTATACAGGTTGAAAAAATAAATATTCCTCTGTTACTACAAAGGAATATTTGTTGTTCCAATAAATGTGTTTTCTCGGTCTGTTTAAACAAAGTGTAATATTAGGTTACGACATTCATATAATATAGTATAGCTGTATGTGAGTAAAAAGTTACAAGAGGTAAATAACTAGACTTTCTCAATATACTTAGGAGGCGCAGTAGGTTAGGAAATGTTTAAAGCAGAAAAATAGCATAAAGTTAATACATAAAAAAGGTATTTGTGTGACTGTAAACGGAACTAGGAAATAAAATATTAAATATTTCTATTTCTTCGCTTTGTTGTTGAGGCAAAAAGCGGCGTAGAGTTTCGCCACTCAACACGTAATGAATCCGGAATTCTGCGGAAAGTATGGAAGGTTGGGTGGAGCGGTGAACGGGGACTGACTTAAGACTAGGTTCCCTCTGCCTACCTTGCTGGGTGCAGGATACAGCGTGAAGCGAAAAAAAAATAAGTAAAGTAACATTTTATTGCAGAAGTTGTAATCCATAGCTTTGAAATACACTTAATGTTGTTAATGTTGTTAGAGTTGGTTTCTATAGCAACCATTTCCTTTTATGTACGTATATACGTAACTATTATGGAACGTTCCAGTTACTTTTAATGATTTCTTTTAAGTTTACCTTACAGCTAAATTTCCATCTATGAATTCTTTTATTAAACGAAAAGTTTGCTCAAGCTATTTCATGAAATATATTACTTACTTTGACAGTAGAGTAGTGAAAAATGAAATTTTTGTAAGAAATGCATGATTGAGGAGGTAAAATTGAACTTAAAATTTTATAAAGCCACCATTTTGATATCAAAAGCATTGTATACATTGTAGAGAACGATATTTTCTTATATATAAATGGATAAAATATTACATTTTCTAAGAGGCCAGCGTGCGATTTTAAACACGACAGGTTTTGGGTTCATTTCCCACTCGAGGAATTGAAATATTTAATATTAACATTTCCTTGCTCTGGTAACGAGGCTAAGCGCGGCGTTGAGTTTCGCCACATTTTTTGTATTAAAAGTGATTAATTGGCTGTATCAATTTAGGTGTTAATTTTTCATTGTATAAATGAAATTTCTACACTTACAGGTGGGTTTTTTGGCGTAGTAAGCAAATTTACGAACTTACACTAACAGTGTACAAATAAAAGCCTGTAGTCACGATCACATAAGTTTTACTTGTTAACAATCAAGAAACTTTACGTATCTTTACAATGACCGATACGATTATTTAGTCGTTGAACTATAAATAATTATTTAAACAAAACATGCATAAAACATTTCTAATATATATTATATCTATGTAAATTATGCAGGATTGTACTTAGTTATTTAGTTAATAGAATAGTTATACTTGTATCTTTTACTTTGATAAAATAAATAAAAGGCCATCGTGGCGCAGAGGCACAAGCTTCGGATTGTAAACGCGAGAGGTTGTGTATTCAACTTTTCATTTCTTCCCTCTTCTGTGTCGAGGCAAAGCGCGGCGTTAAGTTCCGCCACTCAACACGCAATTCTTCCAAAATTCGCCAAAAAGTGAACGGAATGACCTATACCCTGCGATGCCCTGTGCGGGATAAAAAGTGAAGCTAAAAAAAATTGTTAATAAAATAAATCATGTTTCATGAAAATTATCTGCTTAAATAATTTAAATAATACATATTTAATTAATAAAGAATTTATACAGATACGTACGCTAGTCGTTTTGCACTAAAATAATATCGTACCGTAGCATTTGTTTGTATTTCTCGTAACAAACTCCTCAACTTATTGATCTCCACCAACTCCTTGCGTGACTGGTGTCGTGTCACTCAGAGAACGGTACAAGAAAATGTTGATTTGTCCCCTTTATGTATGTGTATAGGTATGTGAATACGAATTATATTAAGTCGATGCGATAGTAGAAATTGGTTCAAGGAAAACTCATACTTTACGCGATATTGCCAATAGTGCCTTATATAAACATAGAATTCGTCCTACTAATATGGAAAAACAAATTTATTTAACGTTATTTTTTTAATAACTATTAACTTAATTAAATGTATTTCACGGTATTTAAATAGGACGACAGAATAAAAATATTGATATTTTATTTGTTGACGCCTTGTAACTATGGCGATTATTGTTGGTACAGGGTCTAAAACTATGTAATTTAGTTAGAAACATTCAATATGTAGATAAATATAAATTATAGTATTTGAATTATAAAATCAGTTGAGCACGTTACGGGATGTACATATATATCCAAAATTTATTTATTTTTTCTATCTAACTTTTCATCAACATAATATTTGTTTTCTTTATTAATTTGCGGTGCGGCAACAATGCGCGGCGTTGATTTCCGCCCCTCTACTCAGAAAGTGGGGAGCGAAGTGTCTTAACACTAGGCCCCCTCTGCCTACTCTGCTACATGCGGGATAGAGCGTGAAGCTGAAAAAACAAATACACATATGCACATCTAAAGAACAAAAACTAAATTCGTTAGCTATTCCTTTTATTTTCCCTTTATTTTTATTGCATGTTAAAAGAAACGGAGAGCGTAAAAGATCATTTCTCATGTTGGCCGTAGTGAGATCTAAATCCCCATTTGTTTTTACTCCTACACATCAATTTACGTCAGTTAACGTTTTTGTGATATTTTTCGCTTCGCTTCGCTTTGCAAAGTGAGGAAATTGCAATCATATATGTATGTGTTTCGATATTACTAAACCGACTGACTAAATGTGACGTACTCCTATGTGGGAATGTTGCTTGTGAAGTAACTTTTCGGTTTTGTTAATTATATGTTTATTTTTAGGCAGTGCATTTTCATAGTTATATGGGGTTCAGAAAATCATTTAAAGTTATAGGGTGTTAGTGTAGTAAAGTTCTAATAAGGTTCATGTACCAAACAGAAAAATAATTAACAAAATGACAAAATTAATGTATATTAAAAAAATCATATATTTTAGTATAATTGAGACTATATGTGACTTCATTAAATATTATAAAATTACAATTCCACTGAGAAGAATATTTATAGTCAAAATATAGCTTAGACTTATCTAAAACAAATTATACTTATAACAAGTAGCAAAGAATGCGAAAACTAGTTTCTCAACCTACCTAATAGAAATTTTCTACATATTAATTCTCAATTTAACATAGATAGATTGAAATCTTCAAACTAGAATAAAACAAAAACTTCCTGAAAGAGATGTAGTACTGTAAATAGCATAAATAGCCGTATAGATAACGTAACTCGTATTTAAACGGTTCCATTTAAACGGATCGTGAATAGCGATTTGCGATACGCTTCATATTGCCTTCTCTATTATTCGATGCTCGAGGCCAGTCCTTTGTTTAATCTTATTTATTTTAGCATTATTAACAACTTGGCACTGGTTGGTAACTTTGCTAAATAAATTATGATTTTCGATACAGATATAATGTGTATTTACAAATAAATATAAGTATATTTGGAAATTTACTTGGACCTCTAGGTGTAATATATATGGTTTAATATAATCTTGTATTAATCCTTTTTTATATTTAATATTGATATGGCACCAATAACCAACCAACAAGATATATTTAGCACTTCGTTAAAGAAATAAAAAAATAACTGTCATGCCTTACCTCTTTAACTTAAAAAAAAAGCCAGATATATCTTCTAGTGTCATTATTCCAGTAGATATATATGTGTATTTTTAACACACTTTTGAATAGCCATACGAAATCATCCAATAATATACTATTAATATACATTTATATTGAAATTTGTAAATTAAATTCAGCAATTCAGCGGGGCCTTCATTTCATACCACTTGGGTATCTACCGTTATTAAACTATCCCACATTCATATCCATACACCTTACAATTTACTTAGGCTAGAATAATTTATGTAAATGTAAGGGAATTTAGCATTTAGATTTAACATAACGTAAATAAACTCGATATTAAAAATGAATATCAAAGTTTGCTTATTNTCGTCCTACTAATATGGAAAAACAAATTTATTTAACGTTATTTTTTTAATAACTATTAACTTAATTAAATGTATTTCACGGTATTTAAATAGGACGACAGAATAAAAATATTGATATTTTATTTGTTGACGCCTTGTAACTATGGCGATTATTGTTGGTACAGGGTCTAAAACTATGTAATTTAGTTAGAAACATTCAATATGTAGATAAATATAAATTATAGTATTTGAATTATAAAATCAGTTGAGCACGTTACGGGATGTACATATATATCCAAAATTTATTTATTTTTTCTATCTAACTTTTCATCAACATAATATTTGTTTTCTTTATTAATTTGCGGTGCGGCAACAATGCGCGGCGTTGATTTCCGCCCCTCTACTCAGAAAGTGGGGAGCGAAGTGTCTTAACACTAGGCCCCCTCTGCCTACTCTGCTACATGCGGGATAGAGCGTGAAGCTGAAAAAACAAATACACATATGCACATCTAAAGAACAAAAACTAAATTCGTTAGCTATTCCTTTTATTTTCCCTTTATTTTTATTGCATGTTAAAAGAAACGGAGAGCGTAAAAGATCATTTCTCATGTTGGCCGTAGTGAGATCTAAATCCCTATTTGTTTTTACTCCTACACATCAATTTACGTCAGTTAACGTTTTTGTGATATTTTTCGCTTCGCTTCGCTTTGCAAAGTGAGGAAATTGCAATCATATATGTATGTGTTTCGATATTACTAAACCGAACTGACTAAATGTGACGTACTCGTATCTGGGAATGTTGCTTGGGAAGTAACTTTTGGGTTTTTTGAAATTATATGTTTATATTTAGGCAGTGCACTTTCAACAGAAAGATGATTAATAAAATGACAAAATGAATTTATATTTAAAAAATCATGTATTTTAGTATAATTGAGACTATATGTCATTAAGTGTTAAGTTGATACAATTAAGTATAGAATTATAATTCCACTCAGAAGAATATTTATAGTCAAAATATAGCTTAGACTTATCCAAAACAAATTATACTTATAATAGGCTACAAAAGATGCAAAAACTAATTTCCAAACCTACCTAATAGAAATTTTCTACATTTTAACATAGATAAATCATAAAAATAGAATAAAAAGAAACTTCCTGAAAGAGATGTAGTATTGTAAATAGAATAAATAGCCGTATAGATAACGTAACTCGTATTTAAACGGTTCCATTTAAACGGATCGCGATTGCGATACGCTTCATATTGCCTTCTCTATTATTCAATGCTCGAGGCCAGTCTTTTGTTTAATCTTATTTATTTTAGCATTATTAAGAACTTGGCACTGGTTGGTAACTTTGCTAAATAAATTATGATTTTCGATACAGATATAATATAATATGTATTTACAAATATAAGTATATTTGAAAATTCACTTGGACCTCTAGGTGTTAATATATAAGGTTTAATATAATCTTGTATTAATCTTTTTTAATATTTAATATAGATATGGCACCAAGAACCAACCAACAAGATATCTTTAGCACTTCGTAAAAGAAATAAAAAAATAACTGTCATGCCTTACCTCTATAACTTAAAAAAAACAGATATTTCTTCTAGTGTCATCCTAGTATATATATATATTTTAAAACACTGTTGAATAGCCATACGAAATCATACTATAATATTATACTATTAATATACATTTATATTGAAATTTGTAAATTAAATTCAGCAATTCAGCGGGGCCCTCATTTTATACCACCTGGGTATCTACCGTTATTAAAGTATCACATTCATATCTATAGACCTTAAAATTTACTTAGGCTAGAATAATTTTTGTAAATGTAAGGGAATTTAGCATTTAGATTTAACATAACATAGAAATAAAAACGAATATCAAAGTTTGCTTATCCCTATATAGCTTTATTTTATTTAATTTTATTTTTTTCTAAAGTAAAGAGTTCTCACGTTAAAGAAATAAATTGTATATTGTGACATAGTCCAGACTCAGAACTTTTTGTATCATCAAGCCCACTTTAATTATTCTTTTTTGTTTGCCTTATCATTTTATAGTTGAAAGTAATTACATAACTAAAAGAATCATATAAATTTTCCTAGGCGAAATTCCCTATAATATTTTGAATTAAAAAGTTATTAATATTTTTGCTGTCTAAGTAACTTAAGCTTTTACAAAAATTGGATCTTGGTTGCGCGTGGAATCTTTGAAGGATCAGCTTGTACTTATTGAAGAATTTTCAAAGATAAAAGATAGCTTGTTTGATTGGACTAACTTTATTCTGATTTTTAAAAGATTGTGGCTGCCATTTTAATTACTGATATTCTAAGGAAAAGTAAAGTAAAATTCACATAAATGATAACATTTTTTAGCTTTTATCTTTTCCGCACATAATAGGGTAGGCAGAGGGAACCTAGTGCTTAGACACTCTGTTCCTATTAGACACATTTTTGCCACTTTCCGTCGACAATACACATGCACAACAAACATTTATTTTATTTAATAAAATACAATTATGGCGATTGAAAAAGATCGCTATCGATCTTTAAGTGCTTCCGTAATTTCATCATTTTATTATAACTTAGTCAACAAAAGCAGCTTCATCATATTTTATATAATAAAAAATATGTTTATTTAATTGTTGACATAATTCTTAATATAGTAATTTTTAGATTTATGCATAAAAAAATAGGTACAATATTACTAAAATTGTATTAGACGTCGATAGTGCTTTTTATATGTTGTGTTTCTAGACTGAGAACGAGATAGAAGCCTCTTTATCGTCTCTAGTAATTGAAAGCTTGGACGTATTTCCCTCGGAACGTTTAAATTGGTCACAGCTGGGCTTTTACTGTAAAATTACATACATTTTAATTTAATTTTAAATAAAGATATACGAGCTAAATAAAAATATATAAATTTTATTTACGTATATAACTTAAATAAAAACTATTAACTATTTGATGTAGACTAATAAGAAACGCTTCTCCTATCTTTACTACATATAACACGAGACCTCAGGACTTAAATTCCACTCCAGGGAGACATTTATATTAAAAATGCAGATATTTGTTCTGGTCGGGTCGAATAAAGGTTGAATTCTACAACTTATATACTGTTTTATTTATTTATGAGACCTCAAAATACTCTATTCTATGGTTTTTGTTTTAAATTAGATTTTAGGCAGAGGGAACCTAGTATTGAGACACTCCCTTCCCCATTTTCCACTGAATTCTGGATGGCGAAACTCAACGCCGCGCTTTACGTCTTACACCAGAGGGAAGAAATTAAAATTTATTTATAAATAAATATTTCATTTCCTCGAGTGGAGATCGAACCCACTACCAGTCGCGTTTACAGTCACACACTTGCGTATCTGTGCCACGACTGGCCTGGACTTAAATTAGACATGGTGTTACATTAAATCTTCATCAGCATAAAAGTTATTTATGCTCCAAATTAAAATTCAAAGACACTGTGAACTTACAAGGCCTACAGTGTAATAAGCAGTAATGAAAAAAGTCTCACGCAATTCCAGCGCGAAAGGTCCTCTTAAGATAAAATATGTACCCATTTTATAAGATGCCACGCTCGTCCAGTTTCTTTCATTACATTAATTATAATATTTTACTTCACACTAAATCCTAAGCTTGCAAGGATCCATGAATTTCGTTCTTTTTTGGTAAAACAATATCTTTCGCGTTTCTATTATATAAAAATTTGCGGGTAGATTTACTTTAAAACTACTTTAATATATGAACATCGTTATGTCGTATACTTTAGATGTCAAACTATTGCGTTTTATAACTATACACTAAAAATAATAAATTTATGAAATGATATTATTTACTGATCATCGAAAGTCAGAAGTTGCTGAAAAGAGAAGCTGAGGGGAAGTGGGCAGTACTGAGTCTTTGATCCCCAATATTTTGTTTTCTATATACCTATTCGATAAATTCCTTTTTAGGTCAATCGAACGAAACTATTAAATACGAGAATAGTTAATTTGAAATAATTATTTAAGATCTACTGAAGGTATACTAATTACTATCTTCTATTTCAGCTAGTGACCTCGAGTCAATACGAGCGCTTTTCAATGAAAAGGAGAAAGAATTATCGGTTGCGGTGGCGAAAGTGGAAGAGCTGACGAGGCAACTCGAAGAGTTAAGGCGAGGAAGAGTCCAGCCGGCACCACCTTCAGCCCATGAATTGGATAAATTGAGACGGGAACTTATGGTAAGTACAAAACTCTTATAGAAGACTAATAAAAAAGGATGTTCTTTCTTCTGTTTAAGTGTATTAATACTAATAATTTATTACAAGTTACACAGATATATTTTTAATTTCAACTGAATGAATGAATAATGATTTACGTACAGAATTATTAACAATCTTACTTTCTTGTTTGTGTAGTAGGTATTTTATTTTCTCAAGAGTCAAGGTTGTTTACTATTATTTATTTTACAAGACTTAACAGATGGTTTAAATAAAAAGCAATCTTGTTCATCGTCCTTAATTGATTAAAATAATAAAATATCTGCTAGTATATTTTTAAAATAGTACTTCTAAAATATTTTACTACAAATATTTCATCTGGTACCTTACAAAACAAAATCTTACCCTTATATAAACAAAAATAAAATTTCAACAGTTTTCATACAAATAGATATGAAACTATTTTCAAGCTTCACATCCAAACAATAGGACATAATGTGAATGTACACTATACACCAAAAACTACTGCAGTCGGTATATATGTTAAAAAAAATCATAATCGAACCCTCAAAAACCGCCTCCTTTACTTAATTGTTTAATATTTCTCATTTACGCTATGCTCGCGCCAGATAAAAAGTTAAATTAAATTGAGGCTGACAATTTAATTATAGAAAAACTTAATTAATTAAGATATACCAATGTCTTTCAATTTAAACGGTAAATTTGTTAAGCAAGTCTTTTATATTACCTTACGAATATATTATTTTTAATATGCTAAATAAAATTTAAATGATATAATATCTCGAATATAACTTGCTATGATTACAAGGATAATACTTTCATAGAACAATTGAAGAAGATTAAAACTAAATTGCTCCGGGCGATATTATCCATTAGGATCGAGGTCTGTCTTGTTATAAAATGATGTCATAGGTGTTAAAATTTGGTTTAGGTATTTTACATATTTGAATATTGTTTAATAACTTTTTTTTTATTAAGTCTTTTAAATAAATGCGCCGTTGAATTTCACCATTTAACTCGCAATGTCTAGTATTCTGTCGGTTGGTGGAGAACTTAGTGTCTTGATAGATTTCTCTTAATAGGTCATTTCATAAAATTAACTGATTTCAGTAGAATTAAATAACATAAATAATCGTGAAATAAATGTTTTATATTGTTCACCTTGTAAAAGTAAATTCAATATTACGTTATAAAGACTTACTTTTAAATCGTATTGTCATAATATCATTGTACACAATTTATTTGAGTTTCGCATTTAGTTTCGAAACAAGGTTTAGTCTAGTTTTTTATTGGAACATAAAATGTTGATTTTCAATTAAATTAGGTTTTCTTACTCAACACTGAATCTTTTATTTCATAAATACGTAATAGAAACGAGTCTTTTATTTCTTTGACCTGCTGGCTGCAGGCTTGCTGCTTTTGACCTGGTCACCAGGTTAGGAAAGAAGGGAGTAGCTCGCCACTGAAGAATAAAATATCTATAAGTTTCCTTAGCATTTGAACACACTACCACCGTGCTAAAGTTAGACATATTTACAATGATTTCACGAATGTCAAGATATAATAAGAAATGAATGTAACCGCAAAGCGCGCTAAATAGTGACAATTTAATTTTACTGGGTTGGCGGCCAAGTAGGTTGCGGGCAAGAGGTCGCGATCAACCAACGTTCATAAAGCTATAGAACTATTAACGTTTAACTATGATATAATATCTTTAGAAAATTAACATAAACGTTTAGTGTTTCATCTCGAACTATGATTTATTTTGTTTTAGTTTAGTTTTATCGATTCTATCTTTTTTCATATCAATTATTTCAATGACAGTTAAATAATAATTAAATTCTATGATATTTATTGTATTTTCTTGGTCTGGGTTATCGTAAAGCGTACTTTAGAGAACATAAATATTTCTCACTATCTTTTTACTATATTCGATAAAAGTGAAATAAAATTTAAAATATTCAACAAATTCAAAATAATAAAAATAAATATGAGACGTACTAAACGCTACTGCACTTGGACGTTGTGTAATTCGCAAACACAGAATAGTTGGCACAGTTTGTATTGATCAATTTGTGTCGCGAACAGAAGAATAAATCCGAAGTTACAATTTCGATTACTTTGTAAGGATTAAACCTAATCCTATAAAATCGAATTTAGCCAAATTCAAGCATGAATTTGGCTAAATTCGACACATTACGTGTTGAGTGGCGGAACTCAACTATTTATGGAAACCACTTAACACGTAATGTGGCTCGTTTTATATTGCCAAATTGGCGAGGAAATCATAATTAATTATTTCCCCGAGTGGGAATTGAATCCACAATTGTGGCGTATAGCGTGTAACTTCATAGTCAAAGATTTCACTACTAAGCCACGTACTGTTGTCGTAGTAATAATTTTTTATTTCACTTCACTCTTTACATTTCACTCTACATACATTGTATTGTAGAAAGCTTTTAATTTTAAGTTATGTTATACAAAAAAAAATTAAAATGAATATAACTAACAAACGGTATTCCATGTTAGAACGATGAATAAAGTAGTCGTTTTCCATTTTCTATGTTCTATGTCCATAATTTGAGATTCCTTTTAAAGAGCACGTTTTATTAAATTTTCTGAAGAATAGAAGAAATAAAATTTTATCATCGTAGTTCTTTTAGGATGTGTCCAACTAATGCATTGAAAACTCTTTTAAGCTATAAATTTAAATGCAATTTATTTTAAAGCATACATACATATATACAATACGTAAAAAAAATTTGAACCTGTGCCTCTTCGAAACTGTCCAAGAGGCATGGGTTCTATTAGGCCCAGTTCAAAATTAATGAACCGCTCAATATGTTCATTGAATTCCATTACCCATTTCAGATATCGTAACTTAATTTGTTAGCTGTATTACGGCTAATAAAGGTGAAATTTAGTCGTCTGTAAAATTTCAATTCCTTTAATAGATCCCGAGATACGTCTCGGGACTGTAATAGCGTGTGGTACGCCTTTGATTCAGATTCTAATTTGACAATTTAGTTATAGCTCGTCTCGCGTCGCGCTCCGTCCAATAATACTACTGACCTTACTGACGGATAAACAAACGTTCAAATTAGTGTTTATTTAGATACGGTGACGGTAGTGAAGTGTTGGTTGGTGTTTTAAGTAGTGTTTGTGTGCTTTTTTTGGATTTTATATAAGTTAAGTGTACGTATAATTCTGGAAGGTTGTTATTACAATGAATAGTAGTAGACACGATTGGGAAAGTATTAATTCATAATAATTAATTCCCTCGAATGGGGATCGAACCCACAATATTCACGTTCTCTTATTTCCTCAGTCAGTGAGGACAAGTCCTTTTATATATATAGGTTACTTAGTTAATAGTAGAATTATGAGATTTTATATTTTAATAATTAATAATATCTTTATTCCATTAAATTCTTATACTCAACTTTAACTAATACAAAAACAAAGCATCAAACGAGGCATTTCTCTTAATAAATAAGCGTTTTAGAGCGTTACTAACGATACTTTAACCATGAGCTCAGTGAATACATAAGCCCATGTGTTCCAGAAACAGATTTTTTTCATAGTGCTAGATCTAAAAACTCAGAATGAATGTGAATACATTTAATGAATAGGCGGAAAAAAGGTCATCTAGAATATAAGTCATGGTTACCCTAACTTGTAGTGACAAAACACTCAGTCGCCTTCATTTTGTCAATTGTCCAGAAACTTTCATGGTAGAATTATAAATTAATATATTCAATCGATAACCATTAACCCTATATGTATAGAAACCACAAACATATGAATATTTCGACATTTCAGTATCTTGTCGCATTAAGTTGTTAAATTATTTATGTCTATCTACCCGCAAGTAAATATTTGTAATGCTTGTCCCAGTGACATTTAGTATGAAACATGAAAACGCTTCTAAGTTAAGAGAAAACTTAGCAACAAAACCATTTAAGTTTTATAATTCTTATTAAGTTAGTGCTGTTGCGGATCGACATTAATGTGAAGGACAAACGTTTTATAAAATTAAATATTTCTTTCACATATTGTAAATGTAGCTTTAAATAAAATTATTCAGTAATGGAAGTGAAGTGTAATGTTCTTTGTATCAAATTTAATAGGTTTTAAATTTTCTTTTAGGCGTTAATTACGTCTTTTTTATTTTTTTTATGGTCTGGTTAATTAATTATAAGTACTATCAATATTTATAAATTTCTATGCTTAATAATAGGAAAATAATAATATTTTTAAATTAATACATTATAAGTATTAACTTGATGCAATTCTTATTGGAATTATTTTTAAATTATATTTGTATATATTTTTGTTATTTATTGTTAACAGAAAAAATTTTCCTTTGTGAAACCTCCATTGTGAAACTGAATACTCTTCAATTCTGATAATGCCTAATTTTAGCGTTATCGAAATTGATGATGGCAATCTAACAGAATGTCTTCTAAATAAAATTTGTGTCGAGAATTCCCATCTTGACAGACTTCGATAAAAATTTCGTGAACTTGTTGTGAATTAGCACTTTAAAAATGTTAACCTTTTGTATATTTTTAGCGAATTCCCTGGACTAAACAGAAATTACACTTTAAAAAGTTCGATGAGTATAAATTAATAGATATGTATCTCAATAAATAATAATAATAAAATGAACTATTTACTTTCTTCGCTCTTGTGTCGAACTCTACACGCAATGCCACCAGAGTTCTGCTGAAAATGGGGGACGGAGTGTCTTAACACTAAGGTCCCTCTAACTACTGCTACATGAGGGATACAGCGTGAAGCTAAAAAAAAACAATTAAAATAGCTATTTAGTATGAAATGAGTTAAAACAAATTCACGTTAACTCATACGATCGTATCATATAATTGCTATTATGGAGGTTCCAAAGCCTCATTAATACAAGTGATTTTGCCAATGATGCAATCAAAAACGAATATTCTATGTACACAACCTATAAAAATACTACAGCCCTTTCAGTTGATGATGCTATGCTAGTATAATATTCTGCCTTTTCTTGGGGATATTTTCAGTTATAAATATGTAGAAAGCTTTTCCTCTGATTAATATTTTCAAGAAATTAATTAAACTTTGTGAAATTTTGTACAAAAAAAGCAAACTGAGTTTGCCTTTTATATAGAGAATTTTTATATCCGATTCTTAATTATAGATACCTTCATATCATATGGAATATACTATACTTTTTTAGCTTCAAGCTGTATTGTGCAGAAAACAAAGTAGGTAGAGGGAATTTAGTGTTACAATACTCCGTTTCCATTAATTCCATTCCTCATTTTCCAAATTCTAGATGCATTGTGTGTGGAGTGGAGAAACTCATATCTTATAATTCTTTGGTTCATTTTTTTTTTGGTGAATTACACAAAGACTCGTTTTTATCATCTGTAATATATTTTTAAACGCCGCCTGGTATTTACCGGTATTAGTTACCCCTTTAACTTAATCACACTAACCTTAAACTCTCCGTTTACTTCACAACCATGACTTATAAAAAGCATCATCTATATTTCACGACAACATTGTTTCCAGTGAATTTAACGTCGCAACCTGCTGACATAACCTCTATAAATTTCAATGTCTTGAATACTTAAAATGCAATTTAAAATCTGTCGTTATTCTGGTAATTAGTTGAAACGGTTTTATCTTTCCGTTGCAAATTAATTTCACGGTACACTATCCAGACTTTCTATTAAAAAATGACTTTGGAACTTAAAAAGTATGGACATTTAGAATTTTTAAAAGTGTTAATATGCATTTACGAAATCATAAACAGAAAATAATGTAAAGAAATATTTTTGATAAAGATATTTCCATACTATTATTTTTATAAATTTATGTAATACTAATTGAACTTATCTCGTTTATTTAGCCTTATAGAGTTTCACCTGGATGCTAGTAGAGGTATGAGTAATTTTGATGTCAAATTTGAACTTTGTATTTAATTGAAAATATAATAAAACTGCCCTTTGGGTATATTTACGTTTACAAATATCAGAGCGGTATTTCTTAAACATCACTTACCATTTGAGAAGTACCTAGTTGTGAAATTCGATCCTTACAGAAGAGTATTTTATTTAAAGATATATAACCAAAATAAATGTATAATATACAGATGAATATAGAAAAACACCAGGTCCACGTTTAAGCTGCTTTTGATATTCGATGTATACCGAGGGAAAAATTTTCAATTTCTTTGACAAGTACTTATTGCGGGAAAAATATGGAATCTCGATGTTGTTCGGTGAATTCGTTGACATGGAAAAAGTCGTTCAGTCGGAATGGATACAGGAACGGATTGGTGGTCAGATACATCGCCGATATTATAATGGGTTTCCGATTAAATTGGTCTAGTTTATATTATTGGAAATCGATTTAATTTTATATTATGGTTAGTTTATAGTTATTAACTTATACCCAAATATAATTGGTATACGAGTATATCTATACTCTTAAATATCATATCTATATATATAAAAGGACTTGTCCTCACTGACTGAGGTAAGACGCACGCACAGCCGTAACCGCTGTGCGTAGAAACGAAATGAAATTTGGACAGATGTTTACTTTCGTATTCTGGACATCCACTAAGAAGGGATTTTGAAAAATATTTACTCTAAAGGGGTGAAACAGGGATTCAAAGTTTGTATGGAAAAAAAATGAAATCGGCACCGATTATTATAAAATTTGAAATTTAGATTTTTAAAAGTATTTAATTGAACACGTGTTTCATCATTTTCTAGAATTCTTCCCCTAAGG
>JAKRZM010000674.1:259117-278000 GCA_036379175.1 Heliconius cydno galanthus | reverse complement strand
CTTCACCCATTTTCATTATTACTTTAGTGATTTTATTCTTATTGGAAAGCAACACTAATCCTATAACAATATCTGAAAAATACAAAAAGAAATATTTAGTCTTTTAGCATGACTTTTAGTTTAATATCGCCTTTTTCGAACGTAAAACTTTATATTTAATTTTGAATTGGTATGGATATTTAAATTTTATTTTCTGCGAGCTAAAAGCGTTTTGAATATTTTATTATATTATCAAAACAAGTGAAATAATTTAATTTTTATTTAAGTGTTTACGTAGTTACACCTATTGGGATTAAAATCAACCATGGATTTTTTTAAACTTTTTCATGATTAAATTACGTACATAACCAAATTGTGGGAATTAATCACTTTTGGATTATATAAATAAAGAATATCTCACATTATTTATTTAAATAAAAAAAAAAATTATATACGTAATATAATTTATTTTTCGTTCAACACTATACTTGCACAAAAAGTAGAATATAGAGTGATAAGTCCTAAATTATCTTTTCAACCCCCGACGCAAACACTATATCAGTCATAAATGATCACACTTCCCACTACAAGTTCGAACTTGTTTGAAGATGTCTTACATGGTAACCTTGCTGTGATGCAAGTGCAGTATCATCTGGAATCTGTAGAAAACACCTAACTCTTCACCAGCTTGCAGCAGAGCTAATGCAAACAATTACTATTTAGGTAGATGGTGATGGTGGGTTTTCTTTCATTTTTTATGTGTAGTTTAATAAATAAGCCAAATAACTCTTGAACGATGAGCGAAAATAAATAATTATAATAAATTAAATACGAGACTTACTTTGTATAGAAATGAGAATACTAGGAATGGCACATATGATCTGAGAAAAATTTGCGTTTACGTCATTTCTTTTTACAATATAAAGAATCTGACCAAAAAGCATGAGACATAAAAGAGTTATGCTTGCAAAGAGTTTTATAAATTTCTTTGTTTGGATTAGTGAATCATCTAAGACGCCTAAGCCTATAAAATTTATCATTTTCGTATGGCGAATGAAAGTTTTAACGTAATCCTGTGGAAGATTGTTTATCTGTGACATTATAGTAGCTTGTATAATGAAGCTTTAAATTGAAATAGCACCAAATGTTGATAATGCTGCTTTATATATATATATATATATAACCACTTTGGTACAGGGTGTTCTATAACAGAAACAAGAAATGAAAAAATAGAGCCTAATATTATCCAGCCTAGCGCATTTACATCTTATGTAGCCTATTGTATATTCTTCTTATTAATAAAAAAACAAACAAAAAATCAGCTTCACGTTGTATCCCGCACACAAACGGGTAGGCAGAGGGAACCTAGTGTTAATATATTCCGTTCCCCACTTTTTGCCGAATTCTGGAGGCATTGCGTGTTGAGTTGCAGAACTCAATGCCACGCTTTGCCCTCGACACCAGAGCGAAGAAATGGAAATATAAACGTAAATAAATATTTCACTTCCTCGAGTGGGGATCGAACCCATAACCGTCGTGTTACAGTCACACCATTGTGTTATATTATGTGTAGTATAAAGGGAAAGCAAAACGTTTAGATCCGTCCCTCTACTCGCAATGTATTCAGAATTCGGCAGTATTTTGTAAGAAAAACTCTATAGTATCTACTAATTAACACCCAAATATTAATTATCACCGACTCAATATGCCAATATTAAAAATAACATTTTACTAAAATTGTAAAATTAAAATTATTATTTTAAAATTATTTTTAACATTTTACTATTCCAATCACCCCAGAAATATCAAACGCTTCCTTTATAAGAATATTTTTTTCTATAATATCATATGAGTTTTAAATGATAAAATTATATCATTATACATGCAAATAATACCTAAGTCGTTTATTCTTTGCATTTTATTATGAAATTATATACTTTGGAAGACAAGATCTTATTCGAAATTGCAAGTATGGTGTCACTTTTATGCATTTTTAATAACATAATACCGCTAAACGGATTGAAATAATAAAGCAATTTGGTATAATGAGTTTATTTTTTATAGTTCCTACGTGTTTTTTATGTTTATTATTTATTTTAAGATATAATACTTAAAACGTAAAAGTGATGTTTGAAAGTGATATAAATATAAATACAAAAAAAATTAACATAACACAAAGCCTTACTTACACTAATTAATATTATAATTATTATGTCGAAATTATCTATTTAATACGATTTACAAATTTCCATACATTTGATTCAAAAGTGAAAGATACGACCACGATGTGCTCATTACCTGAAAATTAAAATTTAATTTTACTCTTCTAATTGGTCTACTAATTTATTAAAAAAGTCAAAATTATCTATAAATATTTAATAACAATTAAACAAAACTATTAATAGTTAATAACGTAATTATAAGAACATATCTTGACATAGTACTTACTTTTGAAAACATATTGAGATTAACATCGGAAAATCCCAATGCAGATAGTTGACAAGGCCTTTGAGATCTAAAATAAATTGTTATTTTACACTTAGATATATTTTGTTTGTACAATATATTACGAAAATATATTTTTCATATATATTTATTAAGAAATCGAATTTACTTATAACCTAAAAGTACGTACCTTGTTATAATTATTGCGATATATTTTCTAAATTTCGTGCTCCTTTTGTACCAGTGACACTGATATGCTGCGTCCGCTATATCTAAACTCTAAAAAGTATAATAAATAATTTAAACGAGTTTCTCACATCGATACAATATTGCTAAGAGGGTTTTTTTTTTTAAAACACTAAGGAAGCTTACCGTGTCAACTAGCATTTGTCCAGGATAGGATAAAATGAAAATTTCAAACATTACTCCTACAGAGGCCGCTATGTAATTCAGGAACATTCCGTCTGCCATCTAAAAATTATGATATTACAATAATAAATTATATTAACTTTATTTTTATTATACTTTATTTTGTTTTATTACGTTATTTTAATAAGTTGCTAGTAAATAGTTCAATTTAAAGTAGATGATTTCAATTCATAAACATTTTTGATTTAAATATTTATAGGTAGTTTTACATCTACAGAAAACCATCGATTTTTATAAAATTGTAATTTCAGACTCTTAAAAATATTTAATTGAACACGTGTTTCACTGTTTTTTTAGAATTTACCCCCTAAGGTTGCAAATAAGGGGTTGAAACTTTATATGGAAAAATATTTAAATCGCCACAGATTTTTATAAAATTTGAAATTTAGACTCTTACAAATATTTCATTGAACACGTGTTTCATGGTTTCTTAGAATTAACCTCTAAGGGTGCAAATGAGCAGGCGAAGCTGCGCGCGTCCGCTATACATTATATAAGTATAAAAATTTAAGTATATACCAGTGCCATAAATCCGTAACAACAGATCACTACGGATGATGACGACACTTGTGTAAAAATCATTTTTCCAAAAATTCGATTTAGATCATCAACAATACTGAAATTGAAACAATCGACAAATAAATATTTAAATTTATAAATTTGAAAAGTCATTAAAAAGAAGTAAAAAAAAGATAGAAATAGATAGAAGAAGATATTCATGTGTTGCTTATGTTATAATAGAACCTTAACAGCTTCTGATGCAAAATAACAATATCTTTTATGTCATCACAATTGTCATCTTCTTCAAAGTTCGTAAGAGAATCGGAAGGCGGGGTGACATTTTCCAGGTCGATCTTAAGAAGATTTAAAAGAGCACTAACGTCTAGAATCAGGGCTACTAATAGTAATTCACTTGAAATATATATGCAAATATAAAGCATTGTACCTGAAATGTAAAAAAAATGCGAACCTCAGACGAAGTAAAAAAACAACAGTATAGAATTTTGATATCTAAATTTTAAAATTTTTTTTGTAATGAATTCGCTTATTACCTAACTGGAGAACTCTTTCGTAGAATACAAAAAGCAATCATATAGTGGTGGCGCAGTGGCACGAGAGTGTGACTGCCAATGCGACAGATAGTGGTTTTGATTCCGACTCTAGGAAATGAAATAGTTAATATTTTAATTTTTTAGCCCTGGTGTCTAGGCAAAATCGTGGCGTTGAATTTCTTTACTTAATACGCAATACAGAATATCGTGGAACGTAGAGAGCGGAGTGTTTGAACACTAGGCTCCCTCTAACTACCCTGCTACATGCGGGAGCAGGAGCACGTCCGAGACAAACAGAAAAAAAGTAAAATCTATGTTTGAATTTAATATTTTGGAATATGTACTTACATGTTATTGCCTGATATATATATGCTATCACATACAAATAATGAGAGTCTATATAGTGAAAAAAATATATTTGTATAGTAAATTTGTAATTTGCTACAGTTTTCGTGTTAAACTCGTAAACTGTTATGGCAAGAGGCAGAAATTCAAACAGTGCCAACGTAACGAGAGCCGCCTTAAAAAATGCTAAAAAAACACAAACTCCGACTGAATAAAACTAAAAAGAAATTAACAAGCCCAATAGTTTATTAGTATTAACAGTCCCCCCTTTAAATTTTGCGGGATTCCTGGTAAAGATTTAATTGGTTAAAGAATTACTTATAGGTCTCGGCTTATTTAGTGCGATTTTGTAGTCTTTATTCTTTATTCAAGTAATTTATTCATGAGCTTCACGCTGTATCCCGCACGCAGCAGGGTATGCAGAGGAAACCTAGCGCTCCTTTCCTTAGGTTTCCTCTGCATACACTGCACTCCGTTCCCTACGTTTTGCCGAACTCTGGAGGCATTGCGTGTTGAGGGGCAGGGCTCTTTGCCTCGACACCAAAGCGAAGAAATGGAAATATTTCACTTCCTCGAGTGGGGATCGAACCCACCCACCACCGTCGCGTTACAGTCACACCCTTGTGCCGCTGCGCCACAATTGCCTCAATATAAATTAAAAACAACATTATACCATCCCCAAAAAAATTTAATCGCTGCGCCCAAAATTGCATGCGTTGCAATTTTTCCTCGTTTTCAATATTAATCGGCCATATTTGTCCTATTGTTTGTATAACTTTTTTTATTTCTTTTTTATTAAGAAACAAGACAGACATCTTAACTAACGCTGAAAGAAAAAAACAATATAATTTGTGTTGTAGTTTGATAACGGCCTAATCATAGGCGGCTTTAAAAACGTTGTGGTCATCCGGGGCAGTCGGTCTAAAAAGTTAAAAAAAATAGTAAAAGCCTTAGACAGTACTTTGGGCAGTGTTTTAGTGTTTTTTTTACAAAGAGTAAAAAGCAATCTCACTGACATTTTTTAAATTTAACTTTGTCAACGACCGACTGTGAAATTTTCCAAAAATATATCATAGTAGTAGTAGGTAGTTCTCAATTGAAGCTAAATGCGTTATTTACTCGAATCTCAATTAATATAATTGTGAAATAGGTAAATTTGTGGTCACCTTGCGTATACCCCACAATGATAGAAATAGAACTGACTACTTCCAAGAACTCAGCACCAATTTCATCTTTTCTTACAACATATAAAACCATTCCAGCTAACATATATAGCGAGAAAATCAAAATTATCAGCATTTTAAGCAAATTTAAAACATACTGTTTAGATTCATTGAATATATCAATGCCAACTAATTTTATCATATTTAATTGACGAATGAAAGTTTTAACAAATGTTGGTGGCAAACTGTTCAAAGACGCCATTTGTGGGTTTTCCATCGTGGAAATTGTAGAGGAAATGACCCCATAAAGCCACAGTCGTGCTTAAAAATCATATTAATACAAAGGAAATCGCCTAAAGCATTTCGTTACGTAAGGTTAGTAGATTAAAATCACGTCTTATTTTTCTGATTGTTTCTTTTTTTCAGGTATGCGAGGAAAATGCAATGTAATATGCATATTTTTTTATTAGAAGCCGTTGTGACGCAGTGGTACAAGCGTGTGGCCGTTGACGCGATGGTTGTGGGTTCGATTCCCACTCGGAGAATGAAATATTAAACATTTTCATTTTCTGGTAGCAATGCAAAGCGAAGCGAAGCGAAGCGTTGAGTCCCCGTCATAATTCGGAAACGGAATGATTTTTATAGAATTAAAGGTAGGTAAAATAGTTTTTACCTTTAATTACTTATGTGTAGTAGTGTAAATGTAGATATAAAACGATATGTAAATATCACGTACAGATTATTTTTTCTTAATTTTCGTCCAAACCGTACAAAAATTGCACAAAATTAAACTTGTGCAGATATAATATTAGAAAATTCTAATTTTATATCATTAGCAAATGGTCACGGTTGTCTTTTTTAAATGGCCTACAGGCGTTATTTACTGACATGCAATTTTCTTGGAAACGTGAATTACTTATATTTTACAATATTTTATAATCTTAATTTTAGCAGTACTAATTCAAAGGTAGAACTTATGTATAATCGTACTTTATAAAAAATAATAGAAATAAAAAATTACACAATGGATTTAAGTATGTTAGGATTAAGTATTTAACATCATATGAAAAGAAATGGATATAGAATTGGCTTAAATATTGAAAGATACTCATAAAATAATTTAAATTCTTATGACACAGTACAGTATGATTTTTTGTGAAATTTAATTAAAAATCACCATTAATTTATACATTTAAATTTATAATAAATATAGTATTTGACATAATTATGAACACATATTATGGATAATTTCATAGCCAACGTCCATACCACGTTGAACACACCGGTTCTCGTCCGATCACCGAAGTTAAGCAACGTCGGGCGCGTTCAGTACTTGGATGGGTGACCGCCTGGGAACACCGCGTGCCGTTGGCTTTTTGCTTGGTTTTTTTTTTTTGCAGGGCATCGTGGCGCAGCGGCACAAGGGTGTGGCTGTAACGCGACGGTTGTGGGTTCGATCCCCACTCGAGGAAGTGAAATATTTATTTACGTTTATATTTCCATTTCTTCGCTCTGGAGTCGAGGCAAAGCGCGGCGCTGAGTTCTGCCCCTCAAAACGCAATGCCTCCAAAATTCTTATTTAATTTATTTTATATATTTTATAAAAAAATACCAAAAATATACTACAAAGAGGACCCACTGTCTAAGGAACCATAAACAAAACAACAATAAAGTAAATAAAATTTTATTAATTATCTATTCACATTTCACCCTCATCAGAATCTTCGATATCAGCGAGCGCTTGCTTCGCTTGGTTCTCTGCTTCAGCAGCTACTTCCTTGGGCACAAGCTGGTGTTGGCCATTAGTGTCCTTTGACACCCAGGAGAGTTCTAGCTCAAATTGTTTGTCTTTTAGCTCATCGTGGACGACGTAGATACTGGAAATAATATAAATAAAATAATAAAGTTAAAAGTGATTGATTGTGAAAAAAAAATCAGTAACACATAATATGTTGAACAACAGGAATTGCCTTTTTCTTATGTTATTATGGTGAAATGGTATGGAATGATAAAATGACCACAGGAGTTTCCATTGTAGTAGGATATGTTGAATCAATGAACTTGATATTATACTTATAGTGTTCTAATCTAGCCTGTTATTACCAAGTTTTATTAAATGAATTAGAAGTAAAATTAAGCAACTTGAATTTTATTACAGTTTTAGATCTTTTGTAAATGAGGAAGAAGAAACTTCTTCGTATATAAAGAATACATAAATAATCTTACATTCTGGCAGCTTCCTTAACTAATTCTTTTACAGTCATGTCAGCGAGCTTAAGCTTTTCAATTTCTGTTTTGGCCGCCTGTTTTGCTTTTCCCACTGCACATCCAAAGTATGACTGAAATTTTAGATGTTTTATGTTAATATATTTTTTTATTTTCACATAGTGCAGGGTAGGCAGGGAGAACCTGGGAATCTGTTTAAAATTCTGTTTTATATTTTCCTCTAAATTATGGAGGCATTGCATGTTGGGTGGCACAACTCAATAGTGAGTAATTTAAAAATATTAAATATTTCATTTCTTTAAAAGTGTGTAAAGTGGAAATTAAACCCACAACTTTTCACTTTTGGTCACACACTTGCCCCTGTGCCACAAATGGCCTCAATATATATTTTATACCTATAATATGTATACCAGACATATTTTTATTATACATTATGGTATATTAAATTAATTTTCAATGTAGACTTAGAATCTTAGAAGATAAAGATAGTGTAAATTTTTATTTCATGCTTTTTTTACAATATAGGAACATTTTTACCATTATTCATCTTAATTTATGATATTGTACGTTGAGTGGGGAACTCAATGACATGATTTGCTTTGAATTAAATCTGTTTCCCCTTAATTCCCCCAAAAAACCCAATACTTTGTGTCAAGTACTGGCTTGTGCAGTACAATGGACCTAAAATAATAATTATTAAACACTTACAAATGAAACACCACTAGGTTCCAGCATATACATTTGGGGTCCATCATGCTCTGACCAGGTTCCCATAATGACTGCACAGCCATAGGGACGGACTGCACTGTACAAAGTGTATGCATGCATGTACATGGATACTCTTTCATTTAAGTACTTTAGCGGCACAGGGACACCATATTGGGATCTATAGTTGGAAGCTTCTGTTCTTGCTGTTTCCACTATTTGTCTTGCATCTGAGATTAAACCAGCAACAGCCTGTAATAATTATAAGATAAAACATTTATTAAATATTTAATAAAACCTATCTCTATTCTATTTTAGGGCCAAATTTATGTGAAGTCTATTAGTCTAGAGTTTAGACTGTGACTACTATTTCTAAATACAATTATTTAGACGGTATATTTTACTGTTGATCTCAACAGTATGAAAAAAATTGGTCAATATAAAATGACTATCCTAATCCTTAAATCTCATAGCTTGCATGTGGGATTGTTATCCCACTCTGCTGAGTGCTGTAGTCTGAAGTGCAGTGCTGCACTCTGCAGGTATGCTGAGAACCTGTGAAGAGACACTTCACATTCTGCCTCGATTCAATACATTGTGTGTGTTCAATACAAGTAGTGAGTACACGGTTCTGCTGTGCCCTGATGGCCCTTATTAAGAATGAAAATTTATTGTAAAATATGTTTATTGTAACAATAAAACAGCATACCATGCCAACATGTTGATCAACATGGAATATTCTCTTATTTGCACCAGGTTCATAAAGTTTGGAAGTTACAAGTTTCTCTATAGCAAACACTACACCATCCTTTCCTCTCAGACCAATGACTGTGCCTGAATTTTCGACAGCTTTCGCCGCATATTCCACTTGAAATACTCGGCCGTCAGGTGAAAATTGAGATGCAGAAAGATCATACTAAAAAAAAATGAATAGCAATGAATAAGCATTTTTGAAAAAAATAATCTGTATAAAATATATAAAAAAGTAAAATTAACAGAAATAATGTAATGTTTTATCATTAGCAGTTAATAACGTATTGTATTACTTTATAATATAGATATAATCATCGAAAATTATGAAATGAAAAATTAGCGGCTTGAAATATATTATACTTACACCTGTTCCTATAGAACTCATTTTTTATTTTAGTTAGATGGACTTATTACTATAATAATTCCTAAGAAATTTACAAAAATATGCAAACACTTTGTAATTTTGTTTTTAATAAAATAATTCTGTTCTTTCAAAGCGACTCAGCGGCAACAATAATGACAAGTAGACAAGCAACTCATGTTCACCACAGATAAACGCAAACGCTATTGAACTTTATAGTCTGTATCTTATACAAATGATTTGCAAGATAAATTTTATTTATTTAAGTTAAATATTTTTATAGAAACATTTTATATGATATTTTTTATTGTAAAAGATAGATGTTTACCATAGTTAAATATTAATTTAAATATTGTGTCAGGTTCGAAATACTAAACGATTCTATATGTTTCTCAAAGATGGCGGTAATTAAAACTCATGATTTGTGATTTATGAAAAATTTATGGCTTCAACAATAAACTGCGCTGCTTAATTTCTTTCCTTGTTAAATTATATTTTTTAATTAAAACAAATAATTTAACAAGGAAATTAAAACTACAGGCATTCTAATGTAGAAGATATATAAAAGTTAAAGGTGTTTTAACTTAAAATGTAATGTCCTTATAGAAACTACTGTTATGAAAACGGTGAAGGAGCACGCATTTTATAATACAGTTATTGATTCTTTTATGCTAATAACTTAATGAGAAACAAATAACGGTTAGCAAATATGTGGTATGGTAGGTACTATTGTATTTTTTTAATATTTTAAAACAGATATTTCCTTAAGTTCATTTTCAACAAAGTTCATTTTCACTTAATCATTTTGTGCTAGGTATTCATTGTTTAAATAATTTTATTTTTGTTAATTTTGCGTTTCCATATAAAACATTTCCATAGTACCTATACTATTCTATTCACATTTTGGACAAGATCTTCTACTACATAACATGTGAAGCTGACAAAAAACCTTAATGTAATATCGGGCTGGCACACAGCACTAAAGCATACAAAGGAAAAACACTACGCCGTTTCGAGAAGCAAAAGCAGATTACCATGTCAAAAGAATTTACGGCCACCCTTGTTTACACGTTTTCACCAGCCGTCATAAACGCCGAAAAATCCCCTGAAACTTTATTATCGCGGAATCCACACGACACTTAGGGACCTTCAAAGTAGGTACGCAGTAGGCACCGACGACGGTAAAATCTTTTAACGCGCGTCTAAATTTTCCACCAATACTTACAATTCATGTGAAAAATTCCTGTGTAGGCATTTACCTTGTGAGCAAGTTTTCGACGAAATTTTGTTTCGCGTAAGTTAAAACAGATTCTGTTTAAAATTTAAATCTGTTTTAAGGAATAAATTTGAATATGATATTATTATTGCCAAAATACAATAGTTAAATCGGTTAAACCGTGTCTAAGATAAGCGTGAACAAACGCACATATACTTACACAGACAAAATTTAAAAAAAAACATTGTTTTGGAGAATCCAATTGCATTATAATATCCCCAATACAATTTTTGTCATATATCTTTAATGTCAGTACAGACTTGAAATAATGATATTCGTAGGCTATTTTTTTTAAATAGATAGGTAAAAACATACACAACTTCAGAAGCTATATATACTTTATCAGGATTATTTTATATTGAAAGCTAAAAACTCCATTCCACAATAAAAATAACTCAGTTACAAAATGTATAATAAAGGTGTAATAAATATATCAACTATTACGTTTTACGATACCTACTTAACTATCAAAGCAGTATTTCGAATAAGTATTCAGGTTCCTTCGCAAACTGATTGTTTATCTGAAGTTCCCGAGTAATACAGTCGTAATTCCAGCGAACAGTCGATAGTGAAATGTAAGTAAATATCGCCCTTAAAAGGGTTGGGCGTTTACATCGAGGACTATAAAACAAAATGAGCTTTTGTGAGGCAAGCCTATAGTGTTAGTGTTACTACAGACATGCGAATAGAAATGGAAATTATATCCTTATAAAAATATTTTAGGATTCGAGTTTTGTTCTTAAATGTACTGAATTGACTATTATAGCCATTTTTTTAAATTTATTAAGTAGAATAGAGATTTTTATGTGACATTTCCTTAATAATCGTCTAAAATATATAGGGTTTGTGTGAATACCTGTGTTATGGCGAATTTGGGCATCAAAAGGATATTATGCTTTTGCTTATCAGATGAGACCAATCTTTATATTAATCAGATGGAAGATCTTAGAAGACTTGGAAGACTTACTAAGTTCGTCACAATTACATGATAGGATTTTTGTTTTATTTTTCCATGGAAACGCGCTCGATCAGCGTCTTTTGCCTCAGCTTTGCTTTAGTTAGCTTCTAAGATTTATAGCTGGTATGTCAGTCATAAAAATAAATATTTATTTCTTTTATCGAACTGTATTCTTTTAGATTTATTAATAACTTTGTTGTTTTTTGTGGAATTGGAATTGAAGTAATTATAACAATTTATTTTTAAAAATGTTTAACTGCTTATCTAGATTGAATGATTATTATTATTAATGACTAGAACTTATACATACTGTATTCAAATTGAAAGTTGAAATGATTATTTAATATTTTAAAAAATAATTCTACTTGAAAGTTGAAATGATTATTTAATATTTTAAAAAATAATTCTACTTCTTCTAATTTCTATGCAATACAAAATAAATAGGTTAAATAGAGCAGTTCACAGTTCCATACATCCAGTAACCCACCAAGTATTTCCAGGTCTCTCCATCATGTTGGGGGCAGCATAACTAAATATTCCTCAAATTGTGTTGTCCAAAAACGCAGAGATAAAAGAAGATTTTTGGGGCAGCCGCATCCCGCATACTAAATGAGGCGAGGATTATTATTTGCGTAGCTGACATCCTAATTAACGTGACTTTCGTTTTTTCTCTGTTGCCTCTGAAATAAGTCACGCTATAAAACGGACTTACGCTAAGCCTAATATTTAGAGCTGTACAATTGGATGTGGTAGTACAAATTGTTTTTTTTATTGTTTTTTATATATATTATAAAAAATGTATTAGAATCATTTCACTTTTTAAAAGTATTATATTTATTAGTTATTTTTCTGAGCTTCTCAGGGGTATCCCGCAGGTAGCAGGGTAGATAGATTGAGCCTAGTGTTATGACTCTCCGTTCGCCACTTTCTGTAGAATTTTAGAGGCGTTGCGTATTGAATGCAGAAGGCAGTATTACTTGAGATGGCGCGTATTGTGAGAGGTTTCTCTCTCTGAAGCCATTGTCACTGATGGCCAGGACCCTCGCTGTCGAAAGAGTAAGATTTTATATTTTTAAAAGTTTTCTTTACATTATTTTATATTAATAAATGTACAATTTATTTCTCTAACATAATAAAAGTATATATTGTGAATCTCTAATACTAAGAATATTATTTTTCTATTTGTCCTCTGATTGAAATGTTCCAAGGAAAAATAGATTATCCATTTCAAACAGTTTGTTCTTAGTATTTATATAAAATAAAGTAAATAGCAATTCTAAAATAAAATAGAATAAAACTATAGCAAATATCGCTGTGAGGGACGCCGGAGGCTACCCAACGATGATAATTAACTTCGTAATAATATCTAATCAGTTGCAATAATAAACATTTATTAACTTTAATGGTTTGTGCAAATTATGTTTAGTAGCTTTTTTACCTCAAATAATAGTTTAAGTGCACAGTTCGTTATGCATTATGCAAATGTATTCAAAATGCGAATCGTATATTTTTTTATTTAATTTTATATTTGCCCAGTATGAATATGTGTTGTTTTTTAAAAAATAACTTTATTATTTGTAGGTTAATGTATCCCGTACATAGCAGGGTAGGCAGAAGGAACCTGGGAACCTAGTTTTACGCCATTCCGTTTCCCACTTTCCATCGAATTTTCGGAGTATTGCGTGTTGAGTGGTGGAACTTGGTAATAGAGCGAAGAAATGAAACTATTAATAAATAGTAATTCCCCCGAGTGGGAGTCGAACCCACAACCATGCAACACGCTTGTACCCCTGCATCACGATGGGCTCAATCTGTCATTTTTTTATTAATACGTATAAATTTTCTTTATTAATATAATATGTACATTGGAATAATTGGATTACTATTGAAATACAAAAACATCCTAATTTCAACAGAGAGGACGGCTGGAAGCTTTCTACCACCTGGGTCCCACTCATAAAATCTTTAAGAATCCAGGGTAGTACGCTAAGAAATTAAGTAATCGTTGGCGGTAGTTTGATATGATAATTGTCAACTGACAGACGAATGTCCACAGTCTACCCGCGACCACGGACTGCAAAGTGTTCGAAACGTCGGATTTCCAAAAATGTAAAATATACGATTAATCCGGTTAAAATAGTTTAATTTAAAATGTGTAATAATCGTGAAAATCGAAGAACTTGATGCTGTAAAAGTTACTAAACATAAAAGTTTTTCTATTTATTTAAAAACCTTCAACTGCTCAAAGTTCTAGTGTGATTAAGATGCTATTTCCTTTTAAGTTCCGTCGTCTTGTTTAAAGAGAGGAAGTGATATTTTGAGACAAATTCTGAACTTTTGGAACAATTAAACTTTAGTGCCGAAGGAAGAGTCGAAGTTTTAGCGGAAAAGTCTCAAACTTGAAGCCGGACACTTGGCCTTATAATTCAGGTGGGAGAAACGTTTAACTAACTTCTCTTTGGAATACACTTACTTAAGTAAACATGGCACAACGCCGTAGACTACATTGTAAGGTGGAAATCTAGTTGACCCTTATTCACTTTTAGTAGAAAAGTTTGCGATGTATTTTATATATCTGTAAAATGTTATTATAAAAGTTATATTATACAAATATATGTGAAATCATATATAAAATAAAATCAATAATATGCGGCGTTGAGTTTCGCCACTCGACACGCATTTCTTCTAGAATTCCGCGGAAAATGGGCAACGGACTATATTAAAACTAGGCGAGATATAGCGAGACGATAAAAAAAATTGAAAGTTTATATATAGCTGCCTACTGTAGTAGAATTATATTTCGTAGGTACATGCCACCCTCGTCTCGCTTAGAATTCAATGCCTATGATTCGAGCACTTCTTGATAATATGTAGATATATATTCTAGTTTTAGAATACAATGAACTACAGAAGTAGTATGTAAATATATGTTATTTTACCAATGTGAAAATATGAATACTAAAAGAAATATATAGATTTTAAAGCTTTTACATGTGTATAGGTATTTCTATTACTTAAATTTTAACGAACNTCTGTAAAATGTTATTATAAAAGTTATATTATACAAATATATGTGAAATCATATATAAAATAAAGTCAATAATATGCGGCGTTGAGTTTCGCCACTCGACACGCATTTCTTCTAGAATTCGGTGGAAAATGGGCAACGGACTATCTTAAAACTAGGCGAGATATAGCGAGACGATAAAAAAAATTGAAAGTTTATATATAGCTGCCTACTGTAGTAGAATTATATTTCGTAGGTACATCCCACCCTCGTCTCGCTTAGAATTCAATGGCTCTATTCTAGTTTTTGAATACAATGAACTACTTACATACGTATTATTTTACCAATGTGAAAATATGAATACTAAAAGAAATATATAGATTTTAAAGGTTTTTCATGTGTATAGAGTAGGTATTTCTATTACTTAAATTTTAACGAACGAAAAGTGGATATTACAGTTAATTTTATTCTAGCAGTGATACTATATATAGTATAGTACTTGTCGATAGGACTTTTTCATATATTATTAAATATATGTTGAATTTATTTTAGAAAAATCTAATATTATTCAATTTCATACTTACTTACTATGTCTTGCGGAGGCCACAGAAAAAATGTAGTGACAAATTACTTCGTTATTACAAAAAAAATACTAACATAAAAAATATATTACAAAAGATGAACATTTCCTAGTTCAGGTACAGCTATTAGCTTAATAAAGCCGAAGTAAAAAGAATAAATTCCTGAAATTGGAGCTAAAATCACGGAGGCGGCTATAAAATTTTATATAGAAATTCACATACATTGTGGGTAAAAGAGCCCACTAAGAATAATCTATGTGTCATGAAAAGCGAACTTTTCTTTCATTACTCTCCGCAGTCTGCGGTAGAATGGGGCAATTTAAGCCCCGGATATTTCAAATTCTTATTTTCCTCGTAGAAATACGTAGTCTAATGCGATTGCTTTAAGCTAAATGCTTGGGGTATGAAGAGGGAGTGTTATTTGCTTATTTTTATTGGAGGTGCACAAGCGTAACCGCGAGAGGTTCTGGGTTCGATTCCCTCTCGACGAAATGAAATATTTTCATTTCCTCGCTTTAATGTTGAGGCAAAGCGCGACGTAGAGCTCAACCACTCAACAAGCAATGCCCCCAGGATTTGACTGGATATGAAGAGCGAGTATATTAACACTAGGCTCTCTCTGTCTACTTTATTTTATGTGGTATACAGTGAAAGCTGAAAAAAAAATAGATAATTTTAAAAAGATGTATTAATATACGTAATATGTGACGTATTGACTTTATTATTACCACTGAGTCGAATGATAACTTAATAAAAAAATTATATTTATTAATTACCGGAATCTAATCTTAAATTTGTAAAATATGGTTCTAAGGATTAAAGGCAAGTTACATTTAAAAAGTAAACAGACGATTTTACTCTACTATTTTTATTAAAAACAAAAAAAATACGTGCAACATGTCTACACCATGCATTTAAGGGGAATTTTTTTTAACATTTCCCATACATACTGGCACGTCAATGAAAATATTTGTATACGTTTAAATGATTTTCGATTATATCACAAGCAATTTAACATCGAACGCAATAAAATATCCATTAATTTCGAAGATGGCCATTTTCCAGTACACCGAGCATTGATTCAGATTTTTAGGGAGGCATTCTATATGGGGATGTGATTTTTGCATAATAATGCTTCAATATATTTGTTATCTTTTTTAAAGTAAATATTATTAATATGAAATCAACATTAAGTATCTAAATCTTAAAGATTTATTGTTGAAAAATGCTATTTCATTAGATAGTTCGCAACTGTTTCTTTTATTATAAGCTAAATATCAAATTCGTGTATTCACGTTTAAACAAATTATAAAATATTACAAACTTAAGTTTGCGGGCATATGCACTCATTTTATATGAGATAACCTACAATTGTAAGTTTGTATATTAAGTTCAGGTTGATATCTCTACGCGATCTCGAGATAAATGGTCTTGACAGACGGACAACAAAATAATCTTATACGGATTCTGTTTTTATATTTTGAGGTACGGAACCCTAGAAAACAATAAAAATAGGTTCTGTCCTAAGGAGTGATCGAATGCCCTGCAGATTTAACATTAGGAATTATTTTTTACTAACAAGCAAGTTGTTTTGATGTAACTTTATAAAAAAAGATTATATATCAATATTAATAGAGGACAAAGTTACAAACTTTAATTTTGTTAAGTAATGGATTTGCAAAGAAATAATAAACAAATGAAATATAGTCGGAAACACTCAAGGAGAGTACTTTTGGAACTAATATCAGTGTTTGCCAAGCAGTCCGCCTCGTGAACTGGGGTGACAAAGAGGGCAATACCGCCACAGCGGACATGGCCGTTTCAAATGAATATTATGTAACGAAATTTCAACGAGTTTCGATTCATCAATAATGATAGTATATTTTTTTTTCACGCTATATTCCGCAAATAGCAGGAAAAGAAAGGTGAATTTTCGAGGCATTGCGTGATGAGTAGCAGAACTGTATGCTACGCCTTTGCCTTGGCACCAGAGCGAAGAAATGAAAATATTAATAATTCATTCCCCCGAGTGGGAATCGAGCGCACTACAGTCCTCCATAGAACTATACGGCCTCAATATCCAGAATTATAATTTTGTATTCTGTCCCTTTTACTATATAGTTTTGAAATAGTCTAAAGTAATAAAGTGCACGAAAATATGTATTTTTCTTATAAAATGTAAATTATTATAGTAAAATATAAAATTTTACATTCCATTTTGTACATTTTCTACAAATTACCTTGAAAGTAATGAAGCACCTTCCATTCCAACGTAAAACGTCAGAATAATATGTTGAAATAAAGTAAACGTTTTGGTGGAGAAGGGTTTAAACGTGTTGCTTTTACTGTTTTACTTCTAGCTTGTAAAATTCATGACAAAAGAGATCACTGTTCTAAATGAAATTTTTAATATCCCACCTAGTCTAAGGATACGACTTCGCAGGATTTGTACAATGGCATCTCTTATCGCGTCGGCACAACGTTATTAAATAAACAGAAACCCTTGCCTTGTACCACTATCTGAGGATTACCAGCTCTAGCTCTCCGGTAAATCATTGAATTCATGTTTGTATGCCGTTCCAAATACCTACCTAAAGCGATTGAAACGGTGCTATCAATGGAATTAAAATGGCACGCAAATTTGATTGCTTTGCGGCGAAATCCTATAGGTAACCTATATCTGTAGGTACCCTATAGGTACCCTATCGGGACAAAACGTAAAAATGTAAATAAATGAACAGATAATAATATTGTGCGAGTAAGACCACTATTTATTTTGATTACACAGCGAGTTGCTCGATGTTTAAAGCGAAGTGGAAGTTGCAATAAAAATTTCCCTTTAGAAAAACTTGTGCTTTTCTCGCGGTGTTACATTTAATACCTTTATAACACTGAAACCACAAAGATTTTTGTTCAGAATTAAAACAAGAAACTGTTTTTCAAAGTGGATTCTGAACATTTCAATCTTAGTTCATTTAAAAAGGTAGCATTGAACTATGGGCACGCCTCAATAGTGGCAAATGAGGCGCCCGCCTGCAGTTTTAAGAAAATTTCTTTAAAGAAGCTTTAATTCAACGTCTTTAGAAAATGCACGCGGATTTACTTTTAATGAGTTTCGAGGGTTCGACTTGGGGTTTACTTTGTAGATGAATGGTGAAGTTAGTCCTCGCTGGCCCGCTCTCAAATCATCGCTTTTTATATCGCCTTTATTTTTTTAAAACGAAATTGTTGCTGTAGAGAGAAAATGCCTTTACTGTGAAAGCGTAATTATTTTTGTGAGCGTAAGTTTTTTTATCTGTACTAAAATGTGGTTACATTATATTTTTACAGCTTTTTGTGTTTTATAAAGATACTAGCGGCCCGTCCGCGGCTTCGCCCACTACGTTATTATTAATTTTTGTCTCCATGAGTACCTACGTCCTATAAAGGACATCCATGCCAAATTTAAGACTCCTAGCATTTGTAGTAACGAAGTTTCATACAAACTTTCAACCCCAAAAACAACCCCTTAGGAGTCGAATATTCCAAATTCCCGTCTTAGCGAGCACGTACGTCTTATAAGTAACTCCTATGCAAAATTTGAGATTCCTAGCACTTGTAGTT
>JAKRZM010000674.1:204834-239378 GCA_036379175.1 Heliconius cydno galanthus | reverse complement strand
TACCATCAGCGGTTACGGCTGTGCGTGCGTCTTACCTCAGTCAGTGAGGACAAGTCCTTTTATATATATAGATTGTAAGCTACTGTTCATAACGACACACGTGTGTTGTTCTCTTAGGCCTGTATTTATAAACCGCTCTCAACTCTGAGACTGATCTTGAGGACGTTCTTGAGATGCCGTTTTTATTGAAAGATGACAATTTTTTTAATGAAAATGGCATTTCAAAATTAATTACCTGTTTATTTTTTAAATTATTCAAACATTCGTTGGTCCACATCTCCCATGATTAGTAAAAATTAAAATTAAAAAATAAATATTGTAACATGTTTAGCGCTTTTAGATACACTTTTTAAATTCCAAGTATAAAAACTTCATTCTAAAATATATGAATATTAATAAGATTTAGCATACGAAATATGAACGCCAGGTCACTGGCCACCAGAGAGCTTGTCAGGTATCTCAGACGGATACGAATTTACTTTTTGTACTCCCGAAAAGCCTGAAGAGGGCGCGACGCCGAGGAAAATGCATCGAGGAAATAATTATTTTTGTAAATTATGAAATTATGAAGCACACTTCAAAGTATAAAATGTAAACAGCTACCGAAATGTTAGTTGAAATTAATTGAAGTGCACTGTTTCGGCAGTTTTAAACATGTTTATGTTTTATATGAGCCGGCCTCGGCCTTCGAGGGGAGTTTCTTTATGGATGCCTGAACACTTTCAGTCTTACAAATTTTACTAAAAGCCTAAATTTAAAATTAAGGTGAGTTTTTTGGTGAGAAGGTGAGTTAGAAAAGGAGATGTTTATTAAGTCTATTTGTGCTTCATTTTTTTTTTTTTTATATAAGATGCCTTCAAATAAAATATGTTTGATAGAAGTGGAATAGAAAATCCCCTTAGAAGTGGAATATTACAAATTCCCGTCTTAGCGAGCACCTACGTCCTATAAGTAGCTCCTATGCAAAATTTGAGATTCCTAGCACTTGTAGTTTCTGAGATTTCGTGATAAGTGAGTAACCTTTCGATTTTATATATATAGATAATTAACTATAGCGATTCAGCTTAAAGTCAAGGCTCAAATAGACTTTTTATAATTATCTTTCTGGCAATTTTTCATCGGCGTGAACGAAGCTGAAAATGAATATTCATCAGTAGTTCCTGAGATTAGTGCATTCAACCAAATATAATGTTCAACTTTATAGCATGTTCAACATTAGTATAGATTAACAAAATAAAATGCTGTTTAATATTAGATGAAAATAGTAATTACACAACAAAACAGACATTTTATACTTAGAAAATATTTCTGTATTTTTATTTCAGTCGTGGATTCTCATAAAATATTGAATAAACTCCGCTAAAATAAAGAAAACGCGTAAGCAAAGATGTCGAAAGAAACATCTCTGATTGAAAATTCTGTTATCCGCACAGGGAATAGAATAGTAGAAATGTTTGTACGGTGCACCTTTCGATTTCTGGAAATCTAAAAATCGTCTTTAAAGCTATAGAAATAAGGGTCATGTTACAAATATCGGTGATTTTCTTTGGTGAAGTGTACGTTTGAGCGTAGCTTAAGTTTGCTATAGTGGTAGCGGACGCTATACTTCACCAAACTGCATGTGATTGGATTCCGTATAAAAGTTTAGATATAAAGAGCATAGTTTAGATACTGGCTTCGTAAGCCAAATCAGAAATGCTGGTGGCCGGACAGTTCAAAAGTTTTAAAGTTTGTCTTTCATATATAAATATTATATATTTATATTGACGAAGAAATTGTAGTGATATTTGCGTACATTTTAATAGCTTCATCAGTTTTTATTTTTCGCGGTGTAAAATAAAAAGCAGAAATGAAGTATGTTTTTATAATCATTCATTATTATTTTTATTTCTTCGCGTAGATGACAAGGCAAAGCGTGGCGTTAAACTCCGCCCCTCAACACACAATACCTTATCTGTCGGAAAGTGGGAAGGTGTCTTCACATTAGGTTCCCTCTGCCTACCTTACGAAAGGCGGGATACAGCGTGACGCTGTAAAAATTAAAAATATTTCTGCTTCACCTAAAACTGAAATATTAAGAGAAGGTAATGAAAAATGGAGATGAGATTTATACGGCCATCATTTAATAAACGGGATTAAATAAGATAGATAACAGTTTATATTACAAATACCTACGATACCGTCTTAAACTGAAAGCAGCTTAAATATTCGACTTTAGTTAAAGTTTATTAATCGAAACTTTACAAGTAACTCCTAAGCTGTTTCCATTTTGCCGGCTCTACGTTTAAAAAAAAATGGTAATAATATTTTTTATGTAGTACCTATATTTTTTTAGAATACCTTGCCTTTATAGAATCAAATTTATAATATACTAGCGACCCGTTCGTGGCTTCGCTCGCTTTACATTTTAAATCAATACAAAAATTAGTTTAAGCGAGCGAATCCACGTAGCCTTTAGAATAATATAAATAAATATAAGTTAATTACGTTAATATTCGTATATTCTTTTATTTTAATCTCGCCTTAGTTCACTGGTTTCATAATTTACAATGAAACCTATGTAGTGTGGCGACACTACCGGTAAGCAGTGGTTAGACGAATTATCAGTATTACACAGGCTTCTCACTGCCAGTCACGATTGTTGTTGACGTTACATCTTGACGTGTCCTTTGTAGCTATGAGGTCAGCTGTTATACATATTAACTTTTAAGTAAAGAGCATGCTGCTATAATCAACAAAATTCTTATCACTAACACACTAAGGTATGAAATAAAATTTTGATAGAGAAGATAGTGGAGAAAGTTCACGTAAAAAGCATGAGGACACTCTGGAGGGCATGTATGAAGAGGTTGATGACAGTGGATGAGGTGAAAGAGGTATATAGGAATCGTGGTCTTTGGCGCTTCGTTTTCACTGACTACTTTGCTAGGGATACAGCGTGAAGCTATGTATGTAAATCATGACCTTTTGATGCACAAATATTAATAAAAAAAAATTTTTCGTAGTATTTCGTACATTCAAGGGAACCAGTTTCTCAAATGTTATACCGCTCTCGAAATTTTAATGTTTTAAAAATAATAATATAATTTAAAAAAAAAGGAAAAACAATATAACAAAAGTATAACTATAACCAATTTGTTGGTTCATAACTTTTATATAAAAAAAAAAACATTTTATGGGGCACTGTACATAATTTCACGTCCACAACACCAGGTTCCAAAGGGATAATTTTTTTATCAGCAATAAATATTGGAGTAATGAAAAGTTAATAGATGAATAACTTACTCTGCCCAGTCATTACGAGGTCTACGGTGTAAGTCACGCTTGACCTCTCAGCTTTGATTGAGCAATTTGCCTCGACAAGTAAGTACGTACCTTCGAACGATAACTTAGTTAGATTAACACGTCACTACACGGCCATTGAGACCGAGCACGCTAAGCTTTTCTTGGAAACTCGATGTCGGCTTAGTGGGAAATGTTTATTAAATATAGCCTAGTGTTTTCTTTTAATTATAGGCTGTTTTTTTCTGCTTTGTTCCCCTTGTAATAAGGTAGCTAGAGACCTAGCTTTAAGGCACTTTGGCGGAAAGTGGGGGCAATTCCTGCCATATTCTGGAAGCATTACGTGTTGAGTGGCGGAATTCAATGCCGCGTTTTGCGTCAATACCAGAGCAAATATTTTCTAGCCTCCAGTAGATATCGAACCCAAAATCTGTCGCTTTTACAGTCATACGCTGGTGCCCCTGCGCTATGACTGCCCCCTAATGCTTTAGATGTTGTACATAAATAGTACTAGCGTATTGTGCGTGTTTTAACTTTTGAAAATTATTCATTATAATCGTAGAACATAGCGAGGTCTGACATTTGACAAGCTTTTTAGGGTAGACATTTAGACATTTAAAAATTGTTGCTTAAAGTAAAATTTGTCAGATTGAAAATGTAAACGATTAATAAAAAGTATACAATAATAAAGGAAGTATTTTTTATAAAATGTGGTTTGTTGAAAACTCTCAAACTCTCACAAACACACATTCAAGGAAATTAAATATTTATATGTCTTCGCTCTGGTGACAAAGCAATTCGTTCTGAATTCAGCGGAAAAAGGGGAACAGAATGAGAACGGAGTGTCCTAACACTAGCCCAGCACCTCTGCCTATAGCGTAAAACTAAAAATATAACATCAATATAAGCCACAACCATACAAAATTGTAGCAGAAAACTTTATCACTTACATTACACTGAAAATAATATAAGCAGCTAATGCTTCATTAAGGTTACTTAACTGATGGCGAAGTTGAGTAATAAGAGATGGTTCTCCATAACAATTACGCAGCACGGAAGTAATAAAGGCTCTCTTTCTGCGTACGTGACGGAGAATCGGCTGCCGTACGTGTTCCGTATATACGAGCTTTCGCTTTTACTTTTCCTCTTTATATTTTTATTAAGCCGCCTACCGCTTGTTTTAATGTGGGAGAGGAATCAGTGCTTTTAATGAACCGAGCGGTCGTTGTATTTGTTTATTGGTATTGATATAATTTTGTTGAGGTTTCGGTAACGAGAATACGTAATATGTATAGCATAAGTGCAGAAAGAAAGNGTAAGTACGTACCTTCGAACGATAACTTAGTTAGATTAACACGTCACTACACGGCCATTGAGACCGCGCACGCTAAGCTTTTCTTGGAAACTCGATGTCGGCTTAGTGGGAAATGTTTATTAAATATAGCCTAGTGTTTTCTTTTAATTATAGGCTGTTTTTTTCTGCTTTGTTCCCCTTGTAATAAGGTAGCTAGAGACCTAGCTTTAAGGCACTTTGGCGGAAAGTGGGGGCAATTTCTGCCGTATTCTGGAAGCATTACGTGTTGAGTGGCGGAATTCAACGCCGCGTTTTGCGTCAATACCAGAGCAAATATTTCCTAGCCTCCAGTAGATATCGAACCCAAAATCTGTCGCTTTTACAGTCATACGCTGGTGCCCCTGCGCTATGACTGCCCCCTAATGCTTTAGATGTTATACATAAATAGTATTAACGTATTGTGCGTGTTTTAACTTTTGAAAATTATTCATTATAATCGTAGAACATAGCTAGGTCTGACACTTGACAAGCTTTTTAGGGTAGACATGTAGACATTTAAAATTTGTTGCTTAAAGTAAAATTTATCAGATTGAAATGTAAACGATTAATAAAAAGTTGAAAATGTAAACGATTTTTAAAATGTGGTTTGTTGAAAACTCTCAAACTCTCACAAACACCCATTCAAGGAAATTAAATATTTATATATCTTCGCTCTGGTGACAAAGCAATTCCTTCTGAATTCAGCGGAAAAAGGGGAACGGAATGAGAACGGAGTGTCCTAACACTAGCCCAGCACCTCTGCCTATAGCGCAAATTTAAAAATATAACATCAATATAAGCCACAACCATACAAAATTGTAGCAGAAAACTTTATCACTTACATTTCACTGAAAATAATATAAGCAGCTAATGCTTCATTAAGGTTACTTAACTGATGGCGAAGTTGAGTAATAAGAGATGGTTCTCCATAACAATTACGCAGCACGGAAGTAATAAAGGCTCTCTTTCTGCGTACGTGACGGAGAATCGGCTGCCGTACGTGTTCCGTATATACGAGCTTTCGCTTTTACTTTTCCTCTTTATATTTTTATTAAGCCGCCTACCGCTTGTTTTAATGTGGGAGAGGAATCAGTGCTTTTAATGAACTGAGCGCTCGTTGCGTTTGTTTATTGGTATTGATATAATTTTGTTGAGGTTTCGGCAATGAGAATACGTAATATGTATAAGATAAATACAGAAAGAAAGATGGAGAAATGAATTATTAAATAATTTTACTTTTCTCGTGTCGTTTAGACAGAGTGTAGCATTGCATTCCGCCATTCAACTCGCAATGCCTTGATAACTCCACGGTAAATGGGGAACGGAAGTGTCTTAATGGAAACAGAGTATATTAAGACTAGGTTCCCAGGTCCTCTTTGCCTCCACTGCTACGTAAGAGTACATTTATGAAGGAAGTCTCATCTTTTAATATATATTTTTTTATCTTTGTACAACACAGTTACTTCGTAGTACGTGCGTATATTAAAACGTTGTGAATTGCAAGATATTTGTTTACGATGGACGACGTAAGTAAATTTCAACTTAATTAAAATAACATATATATAAACAATTTCTAACATAATAAATAATACAAATCCGCCATAAACAAGGCTTATTGTCTAGGCTAAAAGTAAGGTAAGCGTTCTTCTGGAATTCAATTTAGAATTGAGAATTACCGAGACAAATGTCGCCTTTTGTTTAAACAAACGCGATCACCGAAACGGGGTAACGAGTTGTTTCCCTTCGCACGTGCAAATCGGATTTGTCTAATTTATTGTTCTGTCTGGAGGCATTGCGAGATGCTACGGTTACTTAGCTCTCGACACCTTCGGTGTGGCGCAGAGTTTAGACTCTTTGTCTTATTTTTAATATGTAAGTGTTTCTATTGATACTGTAATTATATTATTTTAATTTAAAAATACATTTTAGTTAAATAATAACGTTAATAATATTGAAATACGTATTAAATAAAAAAAAAATTCACTTTATAGAAATGAATATGAATTTGAAAATAAGGATAAAACACAGGCTAACTATAAAAATTGATTACTTAGAGGTGTAAGTAAATTTAGAAAAAGTGCAAACTTCATAGCAACATAAGTAGATCCTTGTTGGATATTTAGAGCAATAAAAATTATAAAATTTCTTACATTTCCAATAGAATATTTAGAATTAGATAAACTTTCGAAAACATAATATTCTAACATTAACAAAATCAATTTATCACCAAATTCCAGTTTCACGTACACGTAAGTCTACGTTGGTACTAACTGTAATAATAGGATTTCTAGGAGGATTTAAATTGAATCCCTCTGCAGCGCCGAGATGTATTTAAGTCGAACTAGAGTCGCGATGGAAAATGTTTTGATACTGAATTTGGTTGGATGCTATCGCTTGTTATCGTATCGGGCCAAATATTTTTTGTAGTGACCTAGCAAATCTTATTGTTATTTTAAAATTACCTAGCATACAAATACGTTTATCTACTAAGAACACTTTTTAGTTAATTAATAAAATGTTTAGAGATATATCAGGAAAATTAAATATTACGCAACGCCAAATAATAATTTACACATACATAAAATCTATTATTCTATATTTATATTAATGCTTGGCGAAATTATTTTTATTTATTTATTTATTTATACGGATCTCCAACTGTCGTATACATTGGTTTACATTACATACATTCTTAGGATATACTTATATTATTATGTACAAATGATTATAGGAGAACACATCATTCATCATCAATAATAACAATGATTAATTTACACTATAGAAAAAAAAAATTAAATAAATCTCTAAAATCTCAAAATATATAAAGGAGTTTTTTAGGAAGACTAGACTAGAAGACTAGACCAGCATGGTGAGTTCATGGAATGCTAAGAAGTTTCTTCTCATCTAAANACACCATTCTTACGGACTGGATGAGGATATAAGAGTGGCGGCTCGAGGATCCGGGGTCGCGTACCCGTATGCCCACAAACCAATATCGGACAGATATTAGTCTGGGCACCCTCTGGACTGTGCAACACAAAGTTAGTCCGTAGTAAATTCGTGTATTAAAGCGACGTGAATTGCAAGATATTTGTTTACGATGGACGAAGTAAGTCAATTTTAATTAAATTAAAATAACATATATATAAACAATTTGTAACATAATAAATAATACAAATCCGCCATAAACAAGGCTTATTGTCTAGGCCAAAAGTAAGGTAAGCGTTCTTCTGGAATTCAATTTAGAATTGAGAATTACCGAGACAAATGTCGCCTTTTGTTTAAACAAACGCGATCACCGAAACGGGGTAACGAGTTGTTTCCCTTCGCACGTGCAAATCGGATTTGTCTAATTTATTGTTCTGTCTGGAGGCATTGCGAGATGCTACGGTTACTTAGCCCTCGACACCTTCAGTGTGGCGCAGAGTTTAGACTCTTTGTCTTATTTTTTATATGAAGGTGTCCCTAGATATTATTTTAATTTAAAAATACTTATTAACTTCATCTAATGTTACTTAGGAAAATTTTTGGCTAAATTAAAATTGAAATACGTATTAAATAAAAAAACATTTCACTTTATAGAAATGAATATGAATTTGAAAATATGGATAAAACAAGCTAATTGAGAAATAATTGATTACTTGTAAATGTAAGTAAATTTGGAAAAAGTAATAAACCTTATAGCAACATAATTACATTCCTTATTGGATATTTAGAGCAATAAAAATTATGGAATTTCTTACATTTCTTATTTAGAAACAGATAAATTTTCGAAAACATTATATTCTAACATTAACAAAATCAATTTATCACCAAATTCCAGTTTCATGTACTCGTAAGTCTACGCTGGTACTAACTGTAATAATAGGATTTCTAGGAGGATTTAAATTGAATCCCTCTGCAGCGCCGAGATGTATTTAAGTCGAACTAGAGTCGCGATGGAAAATGTTTTGATACTGAATTTGGTTGGATGCTATCGCTTGTTATCGTATCGGGCCAAATAATTTTTGTAGCGACCTAACAGATCTTATTGTTATTTTAAAATTATCTAAAGCGTACAAATACGTTTATCTAGTAAGAACACTTTTTAGTGAAATAATAAAATGTTTAGAGATATATCAGGAAAATTAAATATTACGCAACGCCAAATAATAACTTACATATAAATAAAATCTATTATTCTACGTTATATAAATGCTTGGCGAAATCTCAAAATATATAAAGGAGTTTCTTAGGAAGACTAGACTAGAAGACTAGACTCTATGCTCCTTACTCTGCAACTCTGCAATGAGCTCAGCACCAGCATGGTGAAATCATGGATTCAGCATTCCATGGAATGCTAAGTAGTTTCTTCTCATCTAAAATGTAAGAATTTATAAGATGGCTTCTTATCTAAGCTAATTTGGATATGTTCTTAATTTAGCATTTGTAATATATACATTAATAATATTACTTTAATGCTTGTGTTCTTATATTTAAGGAATAACTAACGTACTATATAGTCATAGTCTATAGAGACTTTCACTGTCCAAATTTCGTTCAAATTAAGGAATATATAAATATTTCAAACCACTTAGCACATCCATGAGTCAGTCATAGTTCTTACACCCTTACAGGCATTATTAAATTTTATATTTAGCAGAAGTAACCCCCCATTCTTTATAAGCTTTTGTTTCAACAAAGAGCAAATAAAGGTATATTTCATTTACCCTGCAACAATGTATCAAGGGAAGACAAGGGTGAAAAAGGGCAACGACGAAATGAAAATAAACGTTGAACGATCGTTTAGACCCTTCACTTTCGGCCGACGTGTAAAATAAAGCCAATATCAACTGCAAAAATGAGAAATAACGTATTAAACTATGTGCTGTTAGCCATTTTTTTTTATCGGCACTGGATCAACCAGATGTTTCAGTATTAATTTCTGTTGTCAACATAAAGGCATTAATACATAAATCTCTTTTAAATTTAGGCTGTAAAATTAATGTAAGTAAATTAAGATTTATTTTACAAGAATTGTCAAATTTTATTGATGACTTCAAATATAATGTACATAAAAGACTAGTGGATGCGCGCAGCTTCGCCTGCTTATTTGCACTCTTAGGGATGAATTCTAAAAAACCATGAACGTGTTCAATGAAATATTTTTAAGAGTCTGAATCGAAAATTTTATAAAAATCGCTGCCGATAAAGATTTTTCCATACAAACTTTCAACCCCTATGTCACCTTAAGGGTTAAAATTTTTCAAAATCCCTTCTTAGTGGATGTCCAGATTACGAAAGTAAACATCTGTCCAAATTTCACGTTTCTACGCACAGCGGTTACGGCTGTGCGTGCGTCTTACCTCAGTCAGTGAGGAACATCTCCTTTTATATATATAGATAGATCGTTCAACAAAACTTTATTTCACATGTAATACTGATAATAATTTTGTAACGGAAATTGCATTGGTAAATGGATTTTTATCATTCATATCATATCTATATCCGGTCATATCTAAGTCTCGACAGCCCACAGCGGACATTGCAGTTGTTTAAATATTGAATATATATATATATATATACATATATATATTTATTATATTTTATCTATATATATATACATATATATATTTATTATATTTTATCTATATATGTATACCAATATTGTAAATTTTGAGAGCTTATTTAATTATACGCTCTAACCTCAAAGAAATGGACACAATAAAAAAATTGTAGAAAAGCATACAAATAGAGGCCGTTGCCGTCGAGTATAAATGTTAAGACACTACGTTACCATTAAGACACTTCCTTTTCACACTCTCTGCCGAATTCTCAACGCCGAACTTTGCCTCGTTGCAAGAGCGAGGAAAATGAAAATATTCCTCGCTCTGGTCACAAGGTTATATGGGTATAGCGATAAAGTAGACATATAGGTGATTTTTTTATTAAAACATGTTAGAAATGTATTTTACTACTAAAATATGTTAGAAATAAAATCAGCAAATTGTATATAACACATACTACAGTTTAATATTTATAGAACAAATCCACGGCATATTACATCAAACCCATTATTAAACACATAATCCTCTTAATTCTACCTTTCTTGTTAAAATTTCATATTAGGTAACTCAATAATGAATATTTTATACTGAAAAGCATAAAACATGGAGTTTCCATTTCCTTTTTTTACCTTATAAATTCACATCCAAATCTAAATTAGGATAAGGGGTCACGAATTTCAAATGGAAGGTCGTGCTAATAGTCCATAATAACCACGCCGGCTCCGCACCGCCAGGATATAGAGTGATTTGAGTTCGTTGGCACTAAATTATCCACAATTTATTCTTGTCGCCTTTATCACGTATTTCTGTCTTAATTGAGACATTTGCACAGTAATAACCTACTGTTATAATAAATAAAGGGTAATAATGCTTTGGAGTTTTTCGTGTCGAGGACTTGTTCATGTATCGTGTAATTTATATATAGGCTTGCATGAAAGTTTGTGTAAAGTTTAATTTTGTTTGTTAAATATAGTTTCATAAAAATTTGCTAAAGTAGATAATTATGAGAAAAAAAGATTTAAAATCCGGCCAAGTGCGAGTTGTATTCGCACAAGAAGGATTCCGTATCATTATCCCTCCTTAATATTATATTTATTTTATTCTATTTTTTAGTATTTGTTATTGTAGTAAATACATAATCTTGGAAAATATCAAGTGTTTAATGATGAAGGTTCATGAGATATCATACGGTGATAGACGGACAGACAGATAGCGGAATCTTAGCAATAGGGTCTCAATTAATCCTGTAGGTAAGGAGCCTTAAAAACATCGTTCAATGCTGATTTTGAACCCATACCCATGATTTTCCTAATAAAATTTATATTTTTAAATTGTTAGTTAAATATATATGTAGAGTTATAATTTCACATTCAAATATTTGAAACAAACATGCGGTTATTGTAAATAACGTGTTATCTCTAAATACAATAGTATTTGGAACTAACTTTCAGCTGATATTGCTACATTCCGAAAATGTATAGATAAGAATGCCTTTCCACTATCAGCAATTGGCACCATTTGAACAATAACTTCACTTACAGCACTTATTGTTGGGTGAAATTGGAAGTTAACAATAATATTTCCAGGTTTTGCAGTAATTAGTGGTTTTTAGTACAAAGCCGGAGATAGAGAGATTTAACCTTACATTATATATATATATATATATATATATATATATATATATATATATTTGTAGAATACGCAGAGGGAACCTAGTGTAAAGCTTCCGACTTTCCGTCGAATTCTGGAGGCATTGCGTGTTAAGTAGCGGAAGTCAGCGCTGCGCTCCCCAACACCTAAGCAAAGAAATGGAAATATAAATTTAAATAAATATTTAATTGTCTCTATTGGGGATCGAACTTACAACCAGTCGCGTTTATATTTTTCTATTTTGTTTATATTTTATACTAGTGGACCCGGACGCGGCTACGCCTGCTTGAACTATAAGAATATTTATTAAATATATTTATGAAATTATTTTCAGTTTTCAATAGAATTAGTAAGAAAATATAAGCCTAAATGATGACTTCGTTCGTTCGACAAACCGTTGCTTAGCAACGACGGTTGTTATTAACATGGCAGAATAAATTGCAAAACAATTTTGTCAAATTAGAAAGTATTTTAATTTATTAGTATATATGTGTAATGTAATGTTATATAGCCTATAGCACTTCTGAAGATTGCAGCTTTCATACAAAACAAAAATAAAGTAAATCAGACCAATAGATCCAGAGATCTTAGCGTTCAAACAAACAAACAAACAAACTCTTCCGCTTTATTACATTAGTATAGATATAGATTGTCGTATGGTGCTAATAAATATACCATAAAAATATAAATAAATTATATAGAATAGATTTCTCAATATCGATTTGTACATTCGTATACGTTAGTAAAACAACGTAGCTGGCTAGGGAACTGCAGTTTATCCAAGATCCTAGCACAATCTGAAGAGCCAATTCGGAGCATCGTCAAGCCATAATGGGTGCGGACAAATGGCGCTATTTATCGTTAAATAGACACTTAAAATAGTAATACATCGTTATAAAGAAAACGCTGTAAATTTTCTTGTATTCGAGCTTTAAGGGTAGTTTTATTTGTTTTTTTATAGGTTAACTTATTTTTCGTAAACTTATAAACAGGGGATTTAGTGTCAGTGTATTATAGTTTTTTACGATTTTTTATGTATATATTTTTTTAGCTTCACAATGCTGCACATAGCAAGATAGGCAGAGGGAACATGGGAACCTAATGTTAAAATACTCCTAAGTCCTCATTAAGACACTTCCATACTCCACTTTCCGCTGAATTCTGAAAGAATTGCGTGTTGAGTGGCGGAACTCATGTAGAAATAAAAATATTCAAAAAATTTCATTTCTTTCAGTCCCTGAGCCACAACTAGCCTCAAAGATTTTAGTAGTGATTAATTCTTTTGGCATTTGTTTTAAATTCTAGCGACGAATGGAGAACTTGAATACTGAATTCTCTGTCGACATTGTTATCATAGGATGCAGGATAAACCATAAAAAGTATATTTTTTAAAATAAAAAAATCACTCCAAGGTGAGACCACCCTAAGATGTAGCGAAAATTTCAACTGAAAAAAAAGTCCTTTATATACCTACTAATTATTTTTAAATCTTATAACGTTAATATTACTTAAAATTTAATTTCTAAATGCTAGCAGCAAACCTCAGTACAATTCGCAAATCTTTCCAGTATGCTTCCAGAACCATTAACACGTAGTAAGGATTTGCATTTAACATTAAAATGTCACTGTATGGCGCCTGCAATATTATTAACGGGCGTGCGGGATCAACAATTTTCAATTATTCCTTCATAGCCTTTAGAGTAGCAGGTGTTTTTTTTGTTTTTTAAATCATCTCGAGAGTGGATTATTTTTTTAAGTTTATTATATTTATTTTGCTGTAAATATGTTGGTTTTAAAGCAACCGTCGTGGATATATTTTTTATAGCTTCACGTTGTCTCACACATAGCAGAGGGAACCTGGGAACCTAGTGTTAAAATACTGCGATTCTATAAAAACCCATCTGTTATTCACTTTACGCTGTATTTTAAAGACGTTGTGTGTTGAGAGGCAGTATTCACGATTTGTCTCGTGAGCAGAGCGAGGTAATATATAAAAATAAATAATTCTTTTCTTCGCATGGGAGTCGAATCCACAAATGTCGCGTGTACGGTCACACGCTTGTACCCCTACGCTACGACGACTTCAATTTAAATTTATAATTTTTATTTAAATATAAAGAAAAAAGTATTAATTACATGTATAATTGTCTTATATATATACCTGATTATATTTTAAATAATAGCTGTAATAAAGATAATATTTCTTAATATAATAAAAGAGCCAATAACAATAAATACATTATGTCAGTATATAATTAAGTAGAGACTTAATAATAAGGTAATTAACTGTAGTACGTTCTAACTATGCCGAGGAAACATTTTTCACAAACAAGGCACGCCCCGTCGTAATCAAGTGAGGTGTTTGTCACCCTAACAGCTATAGGATCTCATTCGATAAGAAGAGAATTTACTGTCGGCACACTCAAGAACAAAAGTGCTATAAAAATAAAAACTAAAACCAAAATTGTGCCAAACAACGTTCAAAGCATTATTGGCTAGTTTTCAACTTCATAAAATTTTATTAGAACGTGTACAAGATTCTTTTGTTGCTGACTGTACCTAAATTTCTTTAGGCGTATGGTCTAGCCAAATGGTTGTTTAACAATTTATAGTGGCTTTATGCTGGAAGAAAATGTACTGGAAATACCTGCACGAGCAAAAATTTTAAGACTTGTACTTGCTCGCCAAATGAAATTGCTTTTAAAGATTTCATACGTAGCTTTATAGGTCAGGTTGAAATAAAGATTAGATTTTTAGCTTGACAGAAGTAGAACAATGTAAATATATAAAATATACGCTGAAATTCCGTTTCCACATACAATGTTACAGATGGAATAGTTTTAGAATTTGCAATTTCAAAAGAGCGTATCTACAGAATTATATACTTGTGGAAATTAAAACAAATCCGCTTCATATGAACTATAAAATAATTTATTAAGACCAGCTTCCAAATTTCCCAGGTCCAAAGCAGAATGTAATATCTGCAGTGGTTTATGGTTATTAAAAATTGAAACAGTATTCGCGCTACGAAAATCTCATCGTGCATTTACGAAATGCAAACGAAACCGCACACAGAAAAATCCAACAAAATCTTCTTTTCCAAATTGTATTTGAAATATCCAAAACGTGAGATGAAAGCGAGCTGTCCGAATCTAGATAATGCAAATATGTACGGATTGTACTTCAAAGGGATGTATAGTTAAAATAATGGCATGGAGTTTTGATGTTAATATTAGTTTGGAAATAAGACTCACAATTGCATGCATGTTTTTCAAATTATAGTCTTTACTTTTGATGCGTTTACCAAATGATCTGATCCACGTGAGTTTTGGATAGCATTCCGCTTTATTAAATATCTGGTAATTTGTGTGTGCAGTTTTTACGCCATATTGCAATTATTCATTCTCTTAAGGAATATTCAGTATTCACTTTTTCGTTAGTTAATGTTGTTTGTGTTAGCTTTATGTAATGCTATAATTTTTTTAATATTTAAAAATATATAGAATTTTCATTTTTCGAATATACCTAATCTTAACTCTACTGGACGCAAATTTTTTTTTTGCGTCATACATTTTTTGGATATTTCAGCTATATGTGATATTACCATAAACAAGAAGAATCATATGAAAATTCGCAATTTCATTAAAATATAACTTGATTAAAAAAACATCCGTAATTTTCAACGCATGTATTTCTTGTAACGAATTGCAAATTTGCCTCACAGCCTCACAACCGTGAGATGTACACGTTGCAAGTCTGAAAAATTCATTAAAAAAATATACAAAAACATCAGAAAAAATATATTCCATAGCTTATTCGAATAAAAAAAATAAAAATGAGCTTAAAATTGATTGCATACATATGACAGCCAGTTAGTTATACACGATTCATAGCTTATATCAATATTGAATTGAATCAACACTTTAGTTTTCTCTCACCACTTTCAAAGGAAAAATAACATTCATTTAAATATTAATTTGATTACTTTATCCAGAAATTGTGATGAAATGTATGACTTTTGAATTTAAGCCGAGCACAATAAGGGTAATCGGTCCGTGTCAGTGAACAAAAGCAATATCGCCAATGAAAACTATTCGTTAAGCAGCCTTTATAAAAGTATTGGAAATACTCGTATTGGCAAACATTTTTATGTGATTTGGAAATACGAGTATAGTGTATTGTTTTAAAGTATTATGAAATATGACACTCGATGTTTGTTTTTATGACGTTAAATAATGTAACGTTTTCTTTTTTCTTTTTTTTCGTACAATCTGTTTCCGTGTTTTTCATGATTGATGCAATGACCGAGTTGATGTAAGGATTGTTTTTTTTTACATGTTTACAATATATTCCGCTCATAGCATGGTAGGCAGAGGAAACTCAGTGCTGAAACACTCTTTTCTTAATTTTTCGCGGAATTCTAGCCATACTCGTATTCTAAGTGTTGAGGAATTCAAAGCTGAACGTTTGTCACGACACTTCCGACGACTCTCAAGTGGGAATCGAATCCACAACCTGTGGCATTTACAGTCACTTGGCATTTACAGGCACTGGCCTGAAAATAGTTGTTGTTATATTATATACTTATATATATACTCCCATTTAATAAATAGAGATTTTTCTGTACAAAACAGAAATGATAACTATAAAAAGACTATAATTTCTAAAGACGACAGTTTCAATTTCAAATTGAATTCTTCCATAGTGGGTAAAGATAATATTTATTGAATATCTTAGAGCGATGTAATATTTCGGTTCAATGAGCTAAAATACTTTAAGTTTACAAGCTCAAGTATTTTGTAACTTATAAGATATTTAATTAAAACTTGTCAGTTCTGTTCGGAAAGTTATGTGAGGAAATGTGTAGTTTGCATAATGTTATGTATTTTATCTTAGTAAATTAAATTTTACATAAAGATAGCTTAAACTTTGTTAACTTTCAACGAAATTAATAAAAAAAAATCGTCTATGCATATATTTATGTAAACTAGGCTAATTCTGTGGAATTCTGGCAGCATTGGGTGATGAGAAGCGGAACTAAACGCCGCGCTTATCTTCGCCAGCACAGACGAAATAACAATATTGAATATTTCATTTTCTCGAGTGGGAATCGAATCCGAAACCTAACGCAGTCTTACACTTGTGCCTCTGCCCCACTTCCAGCCTCCGAATTCTTCATAGCTGATATTGACATTATAATTTTTCGACTTTAAAGATAGAGTGAAACAGGGACTAGCTACTAGTATATAAACCTTAGCTTTAGCAGTCTGTAGCTCTGCAATACATGCATTACAATTTTGACGTAGCATTGGACAAAGTTACTTAGCATATATCACGGTTTATGGGTCTGTAAGTTTATTATATCTTACTTAGCTTAGTTAGCGACTTCAGACCGTTCCGGTCGTGGAATAAACTCTTGTTAGCGTGGAAATTATTGTAAAAGCTAATAATATACAGATTTTGAGAATTTTTTTGGCAATCAATTTTAATACCTAAATTTTGTGCAGAAAATACCATCTGGTAACTTTTAAATAAAAATCAGCTTCACGCTCTATCCCGTACACAGCAGGGTAGGCCGAGGGAATTTAGCGGTAAGACACCGTTCCCCACTTTTTTTTCGAATTCTGGAGGAACTCAACGCCACCCTTTGCCTCGATACCAGAGCGAAGAAATGGAAATATAAACGTAAATAAATATTTCACTTCCTTGAACTCACAACCGTTGCGTTACAGTGACACCCTTGGGCCGCTGTGCCACAGCCTCAACAACTTCTGTACATTGACTTCCAATATTAACTTTTTATTCGGAACCTCTCTAGCTCTTTCAATATTTAAAAATAGGTTCTAACTAGAAACTACAAAGAGTTAGATTCCAAACAAAAAGTAAAGTTAAACAGAAAAACTTTGATTAAATTAAATTATATGTACTATATTGTGAGCTCAGCATCATTCAAATCCCAAGTAAAAGTCAGGAGTGGCCAATAAATAACAAATCAGTCGCGAGCATAATGGAACCATTCCTCAGTGCCACCAAGTTAGACTTGGCTGTAGTTCAAACTAAGTTCCTGGTGAACTGGTGGTATAATTGTATGAAACTGGTAATAAGTAATTCAGTCGATTTAATACAATTTATTTTGTAAATTATATTAGCTTAGTTAAGAATTATAGTATGTTTTATCAGGAAAAAGACGTCTAAAAGTATTATTAAGACTTAAATATTTTTAAATTTTTCGCTATATCCCGTACACATCAGGGTAGGCAGAGGAAACCTAGTGTTAAAACTCTCCGCTCGTCACTTTCGCCTAATTCTGGCATTGCGTGTTAATTGTACCAACTTGATTTGCCTTGACACTAGAGCGAATGAATGAAAACATTAAATATATAATTTCCTCGAGTGGGAATCGAACTCACAAACTTCACATTACAGTTACAAGCTTGTACCCTAGAGAGACTGGCCTCTACGAGAAATGAAATATTCATCCAAATATTGAAACTGTGCTATATTCTGCAGAAAATGAAAATTGTTTCGCTGGAAAGAGTTGAAAAATTCGATACGGACATAACAATGTCGTTGAAAACGAGCAAATTGGAATCAATTGATATGCAAATAAACTAATGAATGTTGACACCGCTACACCATTTTCGATAAAATTATAATTGGGGTTATTGTTATTCGATGGGATTTTCATATAAATTGCAAATTTCTTTAGGAATATTTTCGTATATTTTAACAGAAAATCAATATAGTTTTTTCCGTATGCGCATCAAAGCTGCCACCTACGGGTTTTTGCCAATATGATAAAACGAAGATTTATTTTTGTATAATAATATTATCCACCTTTATTTTTAAGTACGAAAAACCTTCGTAAAACCTTTTCTAAAGGAAAGAAGTGTTTTTACTCTAGTTAATGATAAGAACATAGTCGTGCAGTGGAACAGCGTGTGTGGTTTGTTTTAGATATTGATCCGTACTTGTGATAATGAACTATTGTAATTCTCTCTTTGATGAGACAAAGTGAGGCGTAGTATTGGGTCATATTCATGACCAGACCGACCATGACCATATTCATGACCATATTCCATGCATTCGCCTGGAATGCGAGTGGTAAATTAAAAACGGAGAGTCTTGGCCTTCTTCTCCTCGGTTCCCTCAGTTTCTGCTGTATGAAAGATACCGCGTGGAGTTAAAAAAATACCATTTACACGTCACAAATGTACGATGCCATTATAATTTATTAAGTTTCTGATCATCTAAATGTTAGAATAATTAAGCTTGATAGCTTATTAGAAGTAAACAAGCTAAAAATACAAATTTTACAAAAATATAATATTTAAATATTTACTTATTATTATAATACTTAAATATTTAATACTAAATTTATTTTAAAAAAAGAAATATCAATAAAAATAACTTCTAAACATTAAATAATCTGTCCTCTCTTTTACAATGATATCTCGTAAAGGTCAAAGACGTGGGTCGCTACGAGGTCTTTACGATGTAGACTGTAGCTTCTAAGCTACGATTCATTTATTTTCCTCTCTCGCTCTTGCATATATTCATATTTATTTTACTCGCGCCAGACGTGGTTATGTAGAAATTATATAAATATGTATGCTACCTCTCAAAGCTTTTTGAAAGCTTTTTAAACTTTTATGTATCTAAACAAAAATATATGTAAATAATAAATGTACATTTAATTTTGTATTTAAGAATATTTTTTTCCCTTTCAGGGTCCTATTTAGGGAACCTAGTGGTAGAGACACTTTGTTCACTATTTTATGCCGAATTTTTTTTTCTTCGGTCGTACTACCTTTTTTTTAGCTTCCATTATATCTTGCTTATAGGAGGGTAGGCAGAGTCTACTTAGTGTTAAAACACTCTGTTCCCATTAAGACACTTCCATTCCTCATTTTTTGTCGTATAGTATTGCAATTCAACGTTTTGCCTCGTCACTAGAGCGAGGAAAGGAAAATATTTATTATTTAATTTCCTCAAATAAGAATCAAACCCACAATATGTAACGATTACAGTCCCACGCTTGCGCGCCTGCGCCACGAGCATTCTTGAAATCATGCAAAGATAAATAAAAATTAAATATACAATTATAATACATTATACAAAACCTTAAAGCAGCCAACATTGTATAAAAAAAAGAATTATTTAAATCAAAATGTAGTTTAAGTTATATGATATTACAAAATTTTACGATTCGTTTCTAAAGTAAGACGGAGTGCGCTGACCTTACCTCGCTACGTCTTCAAGATGCAAAATGTAGCTTTTCAAGTCCTCAATTTATTTTTGCATCTACGTGAGGGTCGGACGGCATCCGAAAGCTACCGTCTATAATCTATGATCGATTCCGTACATGTTGGGTTTTAGAAATAAATATATTTGTGTTTTTTAAAAACTAAATTGAGAATAAAAGTTTAAATTCATTGAGTTTATCAACTTTATCGCTAATAGTAAATTAACGATGAAGTAGTGTTCTATTTTTTTATATAATTATTTGAATTATTGTAGAAATTAAAATTTTACATGCCACAAAAATAAAAAAAAATGATTATACGCAATAGTCAATTTATTTGTCAAAAATACATAGAACAAATATTTTAAAGCCAATTAAATTGAGTAGTTGCGTAACAACCAACTTTATCAATTACGATATACAAAAAAACCATAACAAAATTTTCAATTAAAAAATATATATTTAAAACTACCCTCTAATCCAGACAATACAAAAAAATAAAAAAATCTATCCTTGAATAATTTAACAGTTGAATGACGATGAAGGGCCCTCCTCGTCTAACTCTGGAATGCATGAAAATGACGTCATTGGTTGAATGCGCACCCTAACTCCTCTAGGCGTAACTGGCTAAGAGTACTTGCCAGACTACGCTTTAAAAACTACCCACTATATTAACCAACTAGCTTTCACTATCAACGTCATAAGAATAATTACATATTTAACAAGTACTCCACTAAGAGCTGACTAGGGATTTTTTTATAAATTTCATATACATTTTTCCCTTTCATTTTTCTTTTGGAATGCCATTCTGGTTATTAATTTTGCTCTTGTAGAATTAATTTGATTTTTTTCTTTTTGATGTTGTGCTTGGATGTAGTTTTAATTGTGAAATACTTGATGAATATTGAAAAAATATATTTGTATAAAAAAAATTCAATTATTATATATTTTTAAATTCAGTATTTGAGAGTTTCTATTGTTCCAGTTTTGCTAGTTTTTAATTTAGCACATGACAGAAGCGTATGAAATAAAGTTGAAAATAAAGAAACTGGGTCCCTTGTCTATCTGTATTCGGTACATAGTGCCGCCATATTTTAGAAAAGGGCGGGAACTCTTTGACGAAACAATGCTTTTTGAAATCAACATGGCGTCGTTTGAAAACTAGATGTTTGAGTGGCATTCCTTATTTTTTAGGGTAGTTTTTTAGAGGTAACCCACTATTAGGTAAATAAATAAATTTAATAATTGAACTAACAATCACAATTTACAATTAACAATTTATTGTTAAAATAATTTTGTAGATAAAAAATATAATAAAATTGTTTTGAAATAAGCTTTATTTATTCCTTAATTTCAGTTATATTTTTATACTATACTGATCGATGTAATTCGATTCCCGTCGATCATAATCTAAAAATTACAACCCATCAAAAAGTTAAAGAGAAAAAATGTTGTACTCTGTAAGACGCTCTTTAATAGATTTTATTAAAACATAATCTATATATGTAATATTTTGAAAGAATATGACTGTAAACGCGACGGTTGTGGATTTGATTTCCACTCGGGGAAATTAATTATTATTTATTAATATATATTTTTTTTGCTCTGATAAACAGCTTCGAATTCCGCTACACAACATGTATTGCCTTAAAAAATCGGCGGAAATATAGAGGAATAGAGTATCTTCACACTAGGTTTACTCTGTCTATCTTCCTTCATGTAGAATATTTTTTAGCTAATCTTATCATCATTTGCGACAAAGCGTCGCAAGAGTATTTTTATAATTACTATTATAAAATCAAAAAAAGAAAATAAACAAAGACCACTATTTTAAAAAAACCTACAAATAGTATTAAATAAAAAATCTCATTAAAAACTCATTTAATTATTTCCTCCATTCACACGAGTAGTAAATTGCGCCTAAAACCTACCCACAATCCTACTTCACAGTCGTACAACACCCAAAAAAAAAATCATCACCAAGCCTTCTGAATACAAGCGAGATTGCATGGAAAGAGAAACGAAAAAGCGATAAAAAAACATGATATGTACTTGATTCGAGACAGACGGCTCTTCAGACAATAGCAGCACTTTATATTATACCCACCCGTACACCTTACGTACTCTAATGAGGACATGAGATCGATATGTTTATAAGAAATATCTTCTTTTTCTCTTCTTTTTTTTAATAATATGCAAAATATATTTCACAAGTATTCATTGTAAAATTAATATATTTTTTAAGATTTATTTCTCTGACCATTTATGTAATTAGTTTTATGTATCAGAAAAAATATTTCTCATTATAGGAGGGAGCCTAGTGTTAAGACACTCCGCTCTCAAATTTTATCTGAATTTTGGAAGCGTTGCGTTTTGAGTGGCGGAATTCCGCGAAAATCACGAAAAAAATATAGTAAATATTACATTTCCTTGAGTGGAAACGAACGTACAACCTGTCACGTTTTTAGTCGTACACTTGTGGCCCTGCGCCACGACTGGCCTCAAATATAGTATAATACATATATATGTAATTTGCTGAATATAATGCACAAATTTTATTTATTTTTATTAAATCTTACTTCTAGGTATAATAGAATGACCNGATAGTTAAAATTTAAAAGACAAATTTTATTTTCTCCTTTTTAAGGCTTTTAAATAAAAGCTTTTTCTAAAAATGATTTTTTGCTTATAATTTATTTAAGATTTATTTCTCAGACCATTTATGTAATTAGTTTTATGTATCAGAAAAAATATTTCTCGTTATAGGAGGGAGCCTAGTGTTAAGACACTGCGCTCTCAAATTTGATCTGAATTCTGGAAGCGTTGCGTGTTGAGTGGCGGAATTCCGCGAAAATTACGAAAAAATATACTAAATATTACATTTCCTTGAGTGGAAACGAACCTACAACATGTTGAGTTTTTAGACGTATGCTTGTGCACCTGCGCCACGACTGGCCTCAAATATAGTATTAATATAGTATAATATATACATATATATATATGTAATTTGCTGAATATAATGCAAAAATTTTATTTATTTTTATTAAATCTTACTTCTAGGTATAATAGAATGACCTGAAAGATGAAAAGAAAAACAAAAAAAAACAAATTTAAGTAGGTGAGTATTTTAAAATTAAAGCTAGAAATTTTTCCACATGTTCCGAATTTTTAGTTGAATTCTAAATAAAACGCCAACTTACCGAATTTTTCGTGGAATAAAGCAAACGGCGTGAATAATACGATTTCTCAAACAATGAATAAGGCTTCTCATTTATCTTTGTACGGTGAAAAGAAAAATTTTACTCTTCATGACGTTTTCGTCAAAGTAATGTGCTAACTTCAGGTTTGATGTAGTTTTTATTTGCCTCTTTTGTTACTTACATTTATTTATATTTCTATGGAGGGAACACAATTTAAAATAAATAGGATAAAAAAATTACTTATAAATTGTTGATTTTGCAATCTATTGTATTAAAAATTGAACTTCAATTAATATGTGGGTTCGATTTCTACTCGGGGAACAATTATAATTAATTTTGTTTCATTTTCTCCCTGTGGTAAAAACAGGGTTAAATTCCGCCATTTAACACGCCATACCTCGAATTCGGTGGGAAAGAGGGGAACAGAGTTTCTTAAGTTACCTGCTTTCTTTTGGCTACCCAGCTATAAACTCCCCATTTTCCGGAAAATTATGGGAGCACTGCATTTTAAGTGGAAAAACTCCACGCCAAGCTTTACCTCGACACCAGAGGAATTGAAAATATTAAATATTTATTATTAAACATAAAATTATTCAATTCCTTGCGAGGGAATCGAACCCATTACCCGTCCCGTTTACATTCACACGCTATCAAGTAATACGAAAACTTTAGTAAATTAAATTAAATCTCAATCATACATTCTATATCTAACCGTTCAATAGGATCAAATCTTTGCCGAATACGTTGTGTAAATATAATTACTGAAAACTGTTATTGTTGATATTCTAACATTAATTGAATTGGTGCTGAAGTTTATTCAGACGAGGTTAGTAAAGGCAATGGGGTCTTGAGTAAACAACGTTGGTGTTGCGAAGGGTTAGTTAGTTTAACCTTTTAGAGGTTAATTTTTGGAATAATTAATTAAATTTCTTTATTATTTTGTAATAACGACGCCAAGATGTAATTAGGAGTAATTGTAATTTTGAAAAATAAAAAATGTACCCCTATAGGATCGCTTTGTTGTCTGTTTGTCTGTGTATCAGTCCTGGATCTGGATCGCGTGGAGATATTACGTTGAAATTAAAATCAAATATTCATGCTTACTTTCCTGTAGAGTACAGAAAAACTTATAAGCTTCTTAAACAATCTTCTTAGTCAACACCATCAAAAATACAAACATTTATGCACTGATTTTGCACAGTTTTATGTGAAATCTAATAATAATCATAGAAACCTATAGAGTACCAACCGTGGCTTTACAGTTATGAAATTTGGCACGATATGAGAAGAATCTGTAAAGTGACAATTTATAGGAATTTAATGGAAAAAAGTAATTACAAATATAATATTTCTGTAGTTCATATCATACATCACGAGTGTAAATGCACTAATAACATAACTTAATTTTGTCAAACTTTTATAAATTTTAGGAGGAGGTTTAGGGATTTAGGGAGCCTCGGTGGGTTCAAATCAAGAAAATAATATGAAACTGACATTTTTAAGCATCACATAAACGTAGCCTTTCGTCAGACCAAACTGATTTCGTAGTGAGGATGCTGGCCTGTCAACAGCTATCTGCTTCAGGGAAATATTTGCAGAAAGTGTTTGACTAGCGAATGCGAAATGCGAATGCGAATGCAGGCACAAAAATCTTCTGGAGGACGTTGATTGATTTCAACGTTGATTCTATTTCACTATTACTAAAGAAGACTATTTGTATATATCATTTTTCAGTTGTAAAATAAAATTTGGGATCGGCTGGCTTCACGCTTGCAATAATTACGTAAAAAGAATATTACTCTGCTCTATATTTTCTTTCTCGAAACATCGCCATGTTTTGATTTTTTCAGTTTGGTGGTGGTACATAGGCCCAAAAATGTGGCTATAAACGTGACAAATTATGGGTTCGATTCCCGCTCCAGAAAAAGAAATATATATTTTTTTCTTTTACTCGCCTACCACTTAATATTCAATGCTTACTTCGGTGCATCTAAGTCCAGAACGGAAGTATCTTGACAGGAGGTTCACAGGTTTATTCTGCCTACCCTGTTTTATGCAGGAACAGCTTAAAGTGTGAAAAATTATATAAATGAAAATAACAATATTAAATTTGTAATTAACTAATTTTACTCGAATATATCATCCTTATCATCTTATAGTAATATTTTATTTTTAAAATCTTAAAAAAAAATTANTAATGGAAAAAAGACATTACAAATATAATATTTTTACATATATTACTTAAATTTATCAAACTTTTATACATTTTACTTCTCGTAGACCTACAATCCTAAAATTAATACGGAACCCTCGGTGGGTGGTTGGTTCAAATCAAGAAAATAATATGAAACTGACATTTTTAAGCATCACATAAACGTAGCCTTTCGTCAGACCAAACTGATTTCGTAGTGAGGATGCTGGCCTGTCAACAGCTATCTGCTTCAGGGAAATATTTGCAGAAAGTGTTTGACTAGCGAATGCGAAATGCGAATGCGAATGCAGGCACAAAAATCTTCTGGAGAACGTTGATTGATTTCAACGTTGATTCTATTTCACTATTCCTAAAGAAGACTATTTGTATATAATTTTTCAGTTGTAAAATAGAAAATACAGGATCGCCTGGCTCTAGCTCTACGCTTGCAATCATTTACAATGAAACCCCGCCATGTTTCAGTTTGAGTTTTAAATGAATAAAAAGTCCTTTATTGTAATTATTGCCACTTTTTTTATTTAAATAACTACTGAGTACATATAGCATTATTACGAAGTTAAATAAAATTTATTTTATTTAACTTCGTAATAAATAATAATATTCTCTTCGTAATAAAAAAATAATAATATTGAAAAAAAGAAAAAATTACATAGCTATTACCATCATCTTTTTAAATAGCATAAAACTTGGCTTATAGTAAATGTATAGTAGGTACTATAAAGTCGCAAAAAGCAATAGCTCTTATCCAAGTGTTTTTGAATCGCGGACGCTATAGCCTGTCAAGTGCATCTGCTTCGGAGAGATATTTGCAGACGCTGTTTAACTTGTGAAATACGAATTCTGGCGCGATTCGCAAAATCTTGAAAAATCTGGTATTGAGATTGGTTTAGGGTTTTCCGTTTCCGTGAGAAAATTGTAATTTTTTCTGTATCTTTGATAGGTCCATGAAATATTTATAGCAATTAATTTCCATTTAAAATATGAGATATTCATCTCATAGAACAGCACTTGCTTACATTCCAATTACATCGTTTTTTTAGAATTACAGAATGGCTATCACCATTTTCTGCACACCATAGTTCTTGTACAAATCTGCAGAACAAGATCGAGGATCCAGAATTCATTCGAGTTATTTAAATTCTTAACGTACAATCTCTAGAACAGAATAAATCTAGCAATAAGCACCTACGATTCCGTATAAATGATTCTTTTATTAAAAAATATTACCGTAAAATCAAATAAAATTAACATGAATTATATTTGAAAACCAAAAGAGAATCCGACAACGTTAATAATAATAAAACGTTAATTGCGTAAAAATAAAAACGACACGAATTATTAATACAGCCAGGATTATTTTCTTTAAATTTAACGCGCGGGGGTAATCTCCGCTGTTAATTTACGAAATGAGGTTAAATGAGTATTTCTGTTCAAATATTTATTCAATGTGGAAGATGAAACGTGTGCCCGCCGCGTTTGTTGAATAATTTATGTTTTATTTCTCATAAGTAAATACTCCAGCCTCGGCCTAAATATGCAGACGTGTCCCCAGACGTTCTTTCTGAGGGGTCTTATTATATTCTCGTAATTGTAGAATAAGTTAAAATATGATATTTTCTTAGGCTTTCATTGTTATCGTATACTTATGAATAGAATATTTGTGAAGACTTTTGCAATGTAGATACGTTTTGGTTATATTGAAAAAGAAATAGAGAAAAAAAAGAGAGAATATGGTGTTACCCCCTACATATGTATATTCATGTGCTGAATTACATGATCATACACATCAACAGGCAAATCAAAGCTTAAGGAAGTAACTTAGAGGAGATTACAGTTTTTAGAAGATCAGGATCAAGAGGTCAGAGGTCAGAGACCAGTTTCAGGCCAGATTCAATATCTTAATTTTTTTGCTCTGGTGTAGAGCGCATCATCTCCTCTATTCAAAAAGTAGCGAATTTAGTAATATTCATATGTACATATGCAAGGAATCTAAATGGCAAATTACCATTATAAAATTATTTATTCCTATAAAAGAGCCTAAAGTATAATATATATAACTGGTAGAAATAGTGTATTTCTTAAATTTCAATTTGATTCTGAACAAGGGTTGAGGAGAGCAGACGGTTCATAATGCCGCTCTCGACACAAGTGCCGGACCGCGGTTACTTCGACAGCTTAACATTTAAACGTTTGGTCTAATTTATAAGCGAATTTAGTATTTAAATTTTATTGAAAGAAGAGAAGAAGGCAATCGTGGCATAGAGGCAAGAGTGTAAGTGTAAACGTGACTGGTTTGATCCTCACTGGAGGAAATTAAGTATTTTCGTTTCTTTGTTGTGGTGACGAGGCAGAGCGTGTTGAGTTCTCCCACTTAACACGCGATACCGGAAGACATGCTGTATAAGGGTGTGTCACATTTGATGAATCAAATATAAATAGTAAAAATTAAATTTAAAAAAAAAATCGTTATATTATTAAACTAAATCATTACTTTTTACGACAACTTATGTTTTTTTTTCTTAACAAACTCTGTGTTATAATTTATTTATAAGTGCACTATATTATAAAGTTTTATTTGGAATATAACTTTTAAATTGATTATTTTAAAATGATTGTATAAAAAAGACTCAAAAACTTAAACTTAACTTGCTATAAATAACAACTGACAATTGTGACAATTTTCAAAATTGAACCAATTCCTAAGACTTATTCATTCAACCTCTTACCACCGGGCAGTAAATAAAAGGTCATTTAAAGCTCAAAATAGCCCTTAAAAAGTCGAGAACATTTTATTTGACATGTTCATTTTGGTAAAGCACAACCGAAGTAATTACTGTAAAAGACATGTTTCATTGAAATTTCTTACTACAAAACGATCACGAAAAATTACGAGAATTTAAATTACCTGTATGGGAAAAGAGACTACAATTATACTCAGCCAATAATAGTAGAAGTTAAATAGGGATATAAATATCATTGTTTTTTTAGAACTTCGTTTCTTTAATGAAGGAATTACAATTAAATTTATTTAAAATCGATTCTGATGTGACGGAGAAAACGATGGATACTTACTTATAAAAGACTTGTTTTGATAACAAGCCATTAAATATATTGTCATATATAGTATCCCTTTTTTGAAAAAAAAACAACCTTTATTTTCGATATTACACTGTAAATTATAAAAAAAATAAATACAGGTTCATTTTTCAACTTTTAAATTACCTATATGCACAATACAGTCAAGAATTGCCTACAAATCCATCGAAATGGCTATACTTTTGAAATATTGCACACATTTTATGAAACACGAAAAACAATATCGGGTAAAAAACTATACAACGTAAATAACCTTCCAAATTACTATAGTTTACTGGCACTATGGGGATCCATTTTCATTGTGCGAAAAAACCATTCAATAGAGAAAATATGAAAATTGCGGCGCGTACACTGCCAATAATGGGAGACCCTTTGGTCGTTTGACCTTTTTTATTGTAATTTATATGAAGAGTTCCTCAAAGCCTTGTCGGACAAGATTAAATAATATGTATGGAGAAGTATGGTCGGGTGTTAATACGTATAACATACGACCGAGGCTATTGTATCGATGCAGACAGTATTCAAGCTGTGCCTCGTAAAACTGAACGAGCGATGGAGTTCGTCGCACTGAAGGGTCATCGAAATCTTTCCAGAGGCGACTTTAGTGCCCGAACATTTTTAATCCCTTAGTTCGGTTGTTTTGGAGAATGGGACTAGCGGTTTTATAGCTGTCTCTTATTTTTGTTTAGTTATTTTATTTTGTAGCGTAACTTTATGTAATTACACACAGCAGGTAGACCGAGGGAACCTAGTGTTTTATTATTATTCTTTAATTTAGATATTTCGACACTTCGAACTCCATTTTTCGCCAAATTCTGAAGGCATTGAGTTAATTATCTTTTTAATTTTTACACCAATTATTTTTAATGTACCATATTTTATGATTCAATAATAAAATATATTAAACATATTTAAATGATAAAATCTTCACACATTTCTACATTTTCAGCAGTAGAATTAAAACCAAATTTTAATATTAAAAACAAATCGTACTGAAAGCACTCATAGAATATATCAACCGGACAATACAATTTCCTTCTAGCCTTTCCTTTCAACCTATTTTACTTCATATAAAATAATCAGACCGGAATGATTGAGGACAGTTCCAAGAGCGCTGAAATAGCCGAGCGGTAACTAAGCCTACATAGCTATCAAAATTCAATTAGTACGTGCCGAGCCCCGAGACCTATTTGTACTTCGTCCACGTCTTGAATAATCCATTACTGACATTACTGACACACAGGCTTAACTCTTCATGAGATATTAACATCTTAGATACCATTAACACGTAATCCTTCAACCCGACCGTTCATATGCTAATGGTGACCTATTAAAACGTCACGTAATCTAGCAAGATGACACTGGAAATGGAGATAAATGCTGGACTCGTTTATTACGGAAATTTTGATGGAGACCTCTTGTTAATTTATTATTCCATGATTGAGATCTTCAAAGAGATTTTGTTTTAATAATGAATTGTTTAATTAAAAGAGATTATCTAAATGTTTGGTTTGAAATTCGTAAAACCGTAATTGAGTTTGAAATACTTATTTTATATATACTCGTATATTTAATTTGTTCAGCTATATGGAGTAATCGTGAAGTTGATAGCCAAGTTAAATGTTAAGTAATACGTCTTTCTTTCGCCGACAAAGTACTGGGATATCCATCCATATGGATTCCTAGTTCTGTGTTCACTCTGGACATACAAGTATAGGCTACAGTTTATTATTATATTGGTTTGTTAAGTTAGGAATATCCGAGCTTGTACTAGTCTATTAGGTTGATATTTGATTTGGTGCGTGGTGAAAAAATAGCCAAGTCAATTTTAGAGCTTGATTTTTATATCGAATAAACGGATTGTATAGATATCCCATTATTTTGTCGGAGAAGTTGAGAAAGACGTATTACTAAACATTTTACGTGGCTCTTATTTCATATTTATGTTTTTGAAGGGATATTATTACTTTTTAAAATAAATTATTATTACTATTTATCATGAATATTTTGTTATTTTTAAAATCACTTTATTTTTCCACGTCATTCGATTTCTGACTGTCGAATGTTTTCGTATATTATATTTTCGAATATTTTTATAAAGTACTTATTAATCTTTTTCATCTTCTTAACTTGGCTTGACCCCCTCGTGCGTGTCTTGAGATATTTTGTAATCTGTCTTAATTATCTTAATAAAATTGAGGCAAATCTATTTAACTAGTTTCCATTTAATGCTACTTAGAATTCCCGGCAAACGTAAAGTATCTTAATATTTATACATACATTTTGCTGCACTATATTAAAATATAATATTTATTAGATACACCTCTAGTTATTTATTATTCCAAAAGCCTTTCACCTCATGGAGAATAAACTCGTAAAATATTGCCAGATAAGTCAATGGCCGGTGGACATTTATCCACTTAATCCGATTAACAAATACTTACTGTACCCCGCAACTACATTCTGGGATTATGCTATAAAAGCACGTCAACTACCCGTCATCACTATTGATGGAACGTGAAGCTATAAATTTTGAAGAATTTAGCAAAAAATTTTAGTAAATTAATTGGTTTCAAAAAGAATAAAAAAGTTTATTTGAAATTTGAGGATTTTATCAATTAAATTGAACATGATATTGTTATGTTAAAATGTTTCGCTTTTTAACAATTTGAATGCAATGATTCATGAATGTATAAATTTATCCTATCAATTATATTATTTTTGGGGTTTTTAAATATATTTTTTTAATTTCATATTTGTACGTTGGCTTATATAGCTTTAGTGATATTACAGTATTATTGTAGAGGCCTATGTCCAGCAGTGGACGAAGACAGGCTGATGATGATGATGAATTTGAGTGTATAATTGAGTGTATTAACAGGTACAAGCAGGTACAAGCAGGTACAATTGAGTGTACAAATTTTATACAATGTGTAAATATTTTACAGATATGATTATCGCTTATTATTTACATCGTCTATAAAGAAAAACCTTTTTAGCTTCCCGCACATAGTAGTGCAGAGGGAACCTCGTAACCTAAATATAGTACCTAATAAGAATATAAAATTTATTTCATGGTTTAATTCTGTTACTTAATACCCTTATCATATTTGCGGTTACAAAAATTTAATAAAAACACAAATTTTATTAAAATTTTACGTAAAGTTCAATTAGGTGTACGAAATTGAACACCGAACAAACAACGTAACGTAATACGAATCCGAGTTATAAAGTCTTTCATAGTTCCATGTAAATGTCCATTACACAAAATGGAATCAGGATTCAAGTTCATTAGACCCGCATCTCGTTAGCGCATAGTCGAGTGCTTTACCAATATTGCCCTTCTGGACAATCCATAGCCACCAACATAATTCGCATTACTATATGTAGCTCGATTTTAAACGATTGTGCTTTTGAGTCATTTTGTTGATAATTTTATAGGAGGTAATTGGGTGTTTCGTGAAGGCTTTATATCACATACGTTCCTGGTATCTATTTGTTTCGTTGCATCATGCCTGTAGCTCGTAAAGACTAGTGCAACGACACTGCGTACCTCACTTTTATCGATTTTTCATTTCATTACATATTGAGAAACGGAACCAAACGCCGCACTTTGCCTTGATATCGAGGAAATTAAAATATTAATAAATAATAATTCATTGTCGCGAGTGGGAATCTAACCCACTATAGTCGCGTTACAGTCACACAATTGTGTTTCTGCGCAACGATGAAATAAAATAAAACACTAACGAAACCCTTAGGTATGGAAGCTTCCTATATAATATCTCCTTTCACTAATCTTCAAAATTGTAGTAGGTATCTATATAAAATATATATATTGTCGGTAGAAGTGAATATACAGGTCAATTATTAGACTAGAGTGCTTGGTCGCGTTATTTGAGAAGACCAGTCCCATAAGCATCATATTACCTTCCAAATTTTTACTCGCATTCTTAATATATTTACAGCCTCAAGTATACAAATAATTTTTAAAAACATACGTTCATTTTATTATCACAGCAAAAGAATTTACATTTTCTTATTTTTAATTTTGTTTTTTCTATTTAAATGAGAATCAAAAATCCCTATATCATTTATTCATCGTAACGTATTTTATACATCCACGACGTTAGACAATTGATAGATTAAACACAGATAAAAAATATTTCACCAATTCCAAAACATTATTCCAGACGAGCTCGCTGGACAAAAGAAATTCCTCGAAATTCTGCTACAAGATTACACACGCAAGTTATTCCTTGTATTTTATTTTCAATTACGTCCATAAATATTAGCATTTTCTGGACGGACTTTAATGAGCATGTTTGCGTTGTTCACGGGCCGCGGGTCAAAGTGGCCTCAAGTTGGAAGCTTGAAACAATCTCAGCCATCCTCGTTATCTCAGAAAATTGAAGTTCCCAACATTGTCATAGTAATGAAATTCTTGCTGGGAAACGCCACATTATAAGCCTGTTTTCCTTCTAAGTAGAGCAAATTCTTAATTTGTTGTAAGCTTAAACATTTATAATGAGATTGGTATTAGGGTCGTCGGTGGCCAATTTAATTTATTTTGTTGATCCATATTATGTGTAAGTGGGTACATAATCAGCTTTATGTTGTTATTGTAATTAACTTAGGAAAAAGAAATAAAATTAATTATTACTAATACTAATAAAATATGTATACTATTTATTATAAATTATATACTCGTATATAGTTTGCAAAATAGTAGTTCTTTTTAGCTTCACACTGTACCCCGCTTGAAGGAGGGTAAGCAGAAGGAGCCTAGTGCTAAATATTCCGCTCTCCACTTTCCGCTGAATTCTGGAGACATTGCATCTAGAATGGCGAAACTAAACGCCTTGCTTAATATTTAATTTCCTCGAATAGGAATAGACAGAACCTGTTGTGTTTATAGTCAATTGCTTCTGCCCCAGCCCTACGGCTGGCCTGAAAACAGTAGTATAAAATAATAGTATAGCCTTGCAGCATAGCAGTATATAGATAGCTAAAACCAATGATTTCAGTCCAACTGACTTACGTATAGGTAATATACAAGTAGTTTAAACTTACCAACAAACTGCCAGAAACTAGTTTAGAGTTAATTAAACAGAAACTAGTTTAAAGGTAGTAGCCAGAGGTTTAACAGCGAAATCTCACAATTGTTTGCTAAAAGACCCTGACCTCGACCTGTCTTGAACTATTACTATCAATTAACTTCTAAAATATATTTCGAATTAGAAACACAAAATTAGTAGAATATTTAGAACTTGGTTAAATAGAGAGAGGAGCTTAGAAAGTGAAGGTGAACGGTTGAATTGAATGGGGTTTCTTAAATCTACTATCTTAAGAGTCGAAAGTCCCAAGTACTGCTTGCTCGGTGAATCCACAAAATGCTTAGTAATTTCTTGGTCTAGTTCTTAGACTTTTAGACATAAACATGGAAATCTAATTTTTAAAATTGAAAACATTATCACTGGAACGACAACCAAAGGGGAAGAAAGGTTCTCGAATGGCGACTACGTCTAGGTAAAAGGCCCAAGGCTGTCCTCCAACCAGCTGAATCGGCAGTCCAAGGTAGATAGCGTGATTCCACTGCATTAAATTGGTGTAGAGCCTAAAGCCAAAGTCATCATATATGATTTTTTTTTTATCTTTTGAATCATGAAATCCCCAATATTCACGATCTATTTACATTTAATACAAATTATGTTCATAAGTCAACGCTATCAAAATCATTTTCATCAAACTGTGACCCAAATGATGTTGAACTATTTATATTATGTATGTATGTATGTGTATTTATAGTCTGTATAGCAAATGATTGATCGCCTCAACAACTGTGAGGGGACGCTAAATTCATTTGGAGCAATTCGTCATTTAATATTTGTATGCCTATATTGAAATCTTATTAATTTTGGACGACCGACGCGACGTTTGGATTAATGGGGCATGGTGGTCTGCTTATTGCAATTATGAG
>JAKRZM010000674.1:179870-204031 GCA_036379175.1 Heliconius cydno galanthus | reverse complement strand
TTCCCCACTTTCTGCCGATTTCTGGAGGCATTGCGTGTTGAGTGGCATAACTCAACGCCGCGCCTTGTCTCGACACCAGAGCGCAATTGAAATATAAACGTAAATAAATATTTCACTTCCTCGAGTGGGGTTTCACTAGTTATATATTATTTAAAAATATATGATTGTTACAGAAATTTGTCACATACTAAAATGTACCTTATTTTCCATTCTTATTTTTTAACTCTTATTTATTTGTCTAATCAAGGGAATTCATTTTCATTTGCTACGTTACTCTATTAGAGCAAAATAAAAGCACTGTTTATTTAACACGAACCTGAAATTGTAAGCTAAGGGCTACTGAATATTACATAGAAACGAGCTAATATTACAACTTATATACAATTGAAATAAAAAACCTCATTACTTACTATACTTTATAGCGATATCAATGAAGTACATTCCAACTTTACCAAAGCCGACAGGGATTGAATTAAAAAAAAAGTGCACTTGCAATTACTCTATTGAAATGCCCCTCTCGCGTTTCAATCTTTTATGGCGGCCTCTATGAATACGAGTCGAGAGGCCCAATAATGAAATATAAAAACAGAAATAAGCACTCATTTCTGCTGGCACGGCCCGTTGAGTATTCGCCATTATTCCTATACAGTACATTTACTTTGATGCTTAGCAAGCGTTTAAATTATACAACTTACTAACTAACTGGTTACGGGTGGCGTGTATTGTCTCGCGCTTGACACGTTCTTAATTAGTATATTTTGCTATATGTTCTATCTCTTTTGTTGTGAGAAGGAAATTTCTTGACGGTAAAAATAAGGGAGGATTTGAGCCCGCGCCGTTTTGGAAACCGTCTGGAAAACGTATACGTTTTCTTAATAAGTATTTTTCTTTTTTAAGTGTGGAATAACACTTTAAAAATGTTGAAAATATTCTTGATGGTAAGATGTAACGTAACGATTGTTAGGTAATTTATAATTACGTACTCTCTAAATAAATGAATATGTACTCTATAAATTTTAACTAAAGCCGATCACGGCGCAGTGATACAAGCATGTGACTGTAAACTCGACAGGTTGTGGGTTCAATTCCGATAGATTACGGCGTTGTGTTCCGCCACTCAACGCCTCCGGGGAGTGGAGTACCTTAACACTAGGCTTCCTCTACCTACCCTGCTACAATCGAGATACACAATGAAGCTGAAAAAATAAATGTTAAAAGGCAAAAAGTGTTAATTGTAGATATGGTAATAATCATGCGAAATTTCACACTTCATACACTTTAATAATTATGAAAACGTATAAATACAAAATATTAATCAGAATATTTACATATGTAAATTGCGTTTCATTATATTATTGAGAAGCAAAAGAGATTATATAAAGCTTTTACTGAATGAAACAAACTCGTATCGAATGTTGCTATGGGTAGAATGCAAGCGGACGAAAAAGGTTAAAACGAAAAGAACTATGTCATCAAATGCTTAGTGGAGCAAATAAAATGGTTTCCTGTATGGATTTATTCTACAATGTTGTCAAAAAAATAATTCACATTTCTTTATAAAAATATATTTTAAAGAAAAACAGTCTTAATCATAATAAATATATGTATATATCTAAAATTTTGATTAAAATTCATTCTTTAGAAACAATTGCGTAAATGTAAAAAATCATACTGAAATATCTAGGTTAACTATGAATAATATTTCATATTTTTTTCATCTTTACAATTTACCTCTCCAATAGCAGAGTGGCCTTCCCACTTTTTGCACGAATACCAGACATTATACAGAATGGAGGAACCCAACGCCTAGTTATCCCTTCGAGAAATTAAAATAATTCATTCCCCAAATGGAGATCAAACACACCAACATCACGTTACCAGCTATCCACTGCACCACGATGACCTCAACAAATACCACTACCAGAAAATATCGACACGTATATGTACCACCACTGTAGATATCTAAACACTTGAATCCCAGTGACATTACAGAGAAATAAGTACAGAACGAGACGTCACTCATTGCCTTTATTGAGATTCCAGGCAACGTGGTTGAGATAATTTGCGAACTATTGCCAGTTCTATCGGTCTTCACAAGTAAAGGTACTTGATGCTCGATTTGCTTGTAGTTTGGCAATTTGTTTCAATGGAGAAGATCAAGCCACATCCGCTTGGTGACGACTTCGCCTCAAGAATTTACATCTCAGTAAGATCTATGGATCCTTAAATTAGATTATATGCTTAATAGTTATTTACATATATCTAGCCATAAGTTCTAAAACTCAATTATTTCATGTAATTCTACAAAGTCACCCTCTCAAGTTGTCTCTGAGACATTGCCCGTTAAATATCGGAGTTCAACGCCGTGTTTTTGAGTTGTTACCAAAGCAAGCAAATAAAAATAATTCATACCTTCAAATGGGAATCCCAGACCCAGAAACCTCGCGTTTACCACCACCACCACGACAGCCTCATATATAGTTAAGCAATTATTATACAAAACTGCAGCCTCATAACATGAAATAGTATTTTCGCAAAGCAAAAGCAAGTTTTAATAAAACGAGCAAGAAACTCAATTACACACCAAAATTTTGTTCCCAGTCGAAATGAAATGGAAGTCATTAGTGGTTTGCAGAGCTTAGTGTCTCATAATTATTACTCGCCTAATTTCAGTCGGATTCAAAGCTCATGTCGACAATACTTACGGTGCGGTGTTATAAACTGACATTTCTTTGAAGTTTCAACCTAATTGTTTTAGTTTTGCAAATATTTAGAAATGGGATTTGGTAATGGAAATAAGATGTTTGATACACAGGGTTCATTTTAATTGTAATGTTGATGCTTGANAGATCAAACACACCAACATCACGTTACCAGCTATCCACTGCACCACGATGACCTCAACAAATACCACTACCAAAAAATATCGACACGTATATGTACCACCACTGTAGATATCTGAACACTTGAATCCCAGTGACATTACAGTGAAATAAGTACAGAACGGGACGTCACTCATTGCCTTTATTGAGATTCCAGGCAACGTGGTTGAGATAATTTGCGAACTATTGCCAGTTCTATCGGTCTTCACAAGTAAAGGTATTTGATGCTCGATTTGCTTGTAGTTTGGCAATTTGTTTCAATGGAGAAGATCAAGCCACATCCGCTTGGTGACGACTTCCCCTCAAGAATTTACATCTTCTCAGTAAAATCTATGGGTACTTAAATTAGATTATATGCTTAATAGTTATTTACATATATCTAGCTATAAGTCCTAAAAAATAAATTAATTTATATAATTCTTCAAAGTCACTGCTCAAAATGTTTTCTCTGAGACATTGTACGTTAAATCGAAATTCAACGCCGTGTTTTTGAGTTGTTACCAAAGCAAGCAAATAAAAATAATTCATACCTTCAAGTGGGAATCCCAGACCCAGAAACCTCGCGTTTACCACCACCACCACGCCTCATATGATATAGTTAAGCCATTGTTATACAAAATTGCAGCCTCATAACATGAAATAGTATTTTCGCAAAGCAAAAGCAAGTTTTAATAAAACGAGCAAGAAACTCAATTACACACCAAAATTTTGTTCCCAGTCGAAATGAAATGGAAGTCATTAGTGGTTTGCAGAGCTTAGTGTCTCATAATTATTACTCGCCTAATTTCAGTCGGATTCAAAGCTCATGTCGACAATACTACGTGGCGGTTATAAACTGACATTTCTTTGAAGTTTCAACCTAATTGTTTTAGTTTTGCAAATATTTACAAATGGGATTTAGTAATGGAAATAAGGTGTTTGGTAAACAGGATTCGTTTTAATTGTAATATTAATGCTTGATTTTTTTTATTATATGCTTTTTCTATGTGAAACGAGGAAAAAGTGAGATATTTATTGAATGCATAGAATGTTGTTGATAGTGAAAATGAGAAAATTATTGTAAAATTCTTTCTGGCTATACTCTTTGCATATTAGAGCGTTCGCGACAGTAAAACTTAGTTTAGTGAAAAAGTTTAATTTTGTAAACAAAATTACTAAAAATTTTGATATTCATTTGAATTCAATAATTCGAACTATATTTATTATATTAATAAAATAGAGTATGTTGAGAAATAAATATAATATAAACATATTAAAATAACAAAAAAATATAAAACATCTAAAAATTATAGAAATAATAGAAAACAGTATTTTAACGATATCTATCGAGCTATCGTGAAACTTATTTAGAAATGTTTCCCATTTCGTTCATATCACAAAAGCAACAATAGACATTCGACCTTTATCTCAAACTCTGTGATCAGCCAGGAAATAAATCTTTGCTGTCCACAGGGTCGAGGGATACCTCTTTTTGCGCGAAGGGTCAAGTGGAGATACAAAAAGATGCTGTCATCAGGGTTCTATCAATAATGGCCTGTTCTAAGGGCCTCCAGATTAAGAAATATAGATAAGGTATGTACATTATATATGGGAATTTTATTTATTATTGTTTTTATAATTTTATTGTGTTATTAATTTCAATAATGATATTTGTGACTTGTAATTGAATTAATTGTGTATCTCCATAGATAAAAAGATATTGATTATTATAACCAAAAAATGGTATGGAGCTTAGAATTATTTTTCTTTCTTCCGTTTTATTGACAATGTTTGGCGATGTGTTCAAATTCGTATGGAAAGCGGAGAACAGAGTGTGATTAACACTAGGATCTCTCTGCCTGCCCTGATATATTCAGTTTAAAGTGATAGCTTTTAAGAAAACACATTTCTTCAAATTTAACATGATCATATATTTTACTGTGGGAGGATTAAATATTTATTTAAAGTTATATTTCCATTTTCTCAATCTGATTTCGAGGTAAAGCGCGGCGTTGAGTCTCGCCACTCAACATGCAATACCTCCAGAACTCGGCGGGAAGTAGGATACGGACTGCCTTAACACTAGGTTCCCTGTGCCCACCCTGCTGTGTGCGGGGTACAGCGTGAAGTTAAAAAAAAAGTGAAAGATCAACAAAAAATATACCACATCTCATTCGTTTGTTTCCACGAAACATACTTTGAGGTCTATGAAATGTCTCGTTATGGCCACTCTCGTTGTCATTAGAGCTTGCGGTATTGTGTGATCTGATTTAGTTGGGAAACATTTCGTTACTAAAGTGACACTATTCTTTTATACATTTTATATATTAAGCAGTCAGTATGGCGCAATGGTACAAAATGTAAACATATCTGTTTGTGGGTTCGATCCCTCTTCGAAGAAATAAAATATTTATATTTAATTAATATTTCCTTTTCTTCGCTCTGCTGTCCAGGTAAAACGCGGTGTTGAGTTCCGCCATTCAACACGCCATGCTTCTAGGATTCCGCGGAAAGTGGGGAACGGAGTGTCTTAACAGTAGGTTCCCTCTGTCTCTCCTCATACAAAGCAGTAGTAGGGTAGGCGTAGGGTGTCTAGTGTAAAGACACTCCGTCACGTTCCGTTAAATTCTAGAGCCATTGTGTGTTGAATAGCGAAACTCAACGCCGCGCTTTGTCTCGGCACTAGAAAGATGAAATAAAAATATTAAATATTAAATATTTAATTGCCTTGAGGGAAATCGAACCCCAATGTGACTGCCGTAATTACATTTATATGCACCTGATCCACGACTGACCACAAGGCGAGTTTTGTAAGAATAGCTATATTTTTATTTACTAACATTTTGCTGTCTAGAAATGCATAGCTTATTCCTAGTTTCCAAAATGTATTTCAAATTAAATTATTTTCAAATTTAATTAAGTGTGTAGTGAAAGTGTTGGACCAGAGTAATTCTGTTGCAGCGCCGCCTCCTTTGGGACTTAAATAAATAGGTGTTTCGCAAACACAAATACCAGCCTGTGTTGACTCAACACAGAGCTATACAGCGCGAAAATATATTTATTGGTTGCAATGTAAATGAAATGTAGTAAAGCGAAAACCGAAATAGTAATGTATATTGTTATTTTATTATATTTTTAACCCTTTGTACAAAAAAAGAGTGTGTGTTATAAATTCCATGGACCTCTTTCATACAGAAAACTCATTTCTTATATATTTATCATCTGCCATTCTAATATAATATACGAGTACTAGCGGCCCGACTGCGGCTTCGCCTGCGTGAACTACCTTATTATTAATTTCTGTCTCCATGAGTACCTACGTCCTATAAATGACGTCCATGCAAAATTTGAGACTTCTAGCATTTGTAGTAACGAAGTTTCGTACATACTTTCAACCCCAAAAACAACCCCTTAGAAGTCGAATATTGCAAATTCCCGTCTTAGCGAGCACCTATGTCCTATAAATAACTCCTATGCAAAATTTCAGATTCCTAGCACGTGTAGTTTATGAGATTTCGTGATGAGTGAGTGACCTTTCGACTTTATATATATAGATTAACAAGGCTTTCGATTAAGAAAAACCACACTCAAATCAGTTCATTAATTCAGGAGATACGGTGCCACAGACAAACTTACAGACAGGGTCTTTTTGTGTCGGGGATTGAAAATATGTAAAACCAAAATACCCTGGAAAATTGATATCCTCATGAATTTTCCAGACATTCTAAGGATATTTGACGTTAACATAAGTCTATATGATCCAGCATTGTCTTATAATAAGCCTCATTAATTATTCAGAATATTCAAAATATATTTTCAGACATTTCATATTTATGGATCCGTATAGATATCATATTCCATATTATAAAATTGTTCTATAAAATGAATTTCGCTTCCCCATTACTCGAGTCTAATTAGACGATAACGTTACAAATTCTTCTCTGTCATTATTTGAGTATATTTATTGTGTTTCTTATGTATTAAATGTTAATTAATATGGATCACGTTATATAATTTGATGTTTGAAATATTAATTAATTAATAAAGGAATTTGTAGTAATTGCAATATATTTACAAAAATTATTCAAATTAGCTTGGTTTCTTATGCTTCTGTTATATGTCCTTATGTTCTGAAATTTAAATACTTAATTTAATGTCTAGTACTGCGTGGTTGTATATGGTTACCAAATCAAAAAGTTTATGTTTTTTTAAGGTACAATTTACAATAACCTAGTATACTCCTTTTCCATTAAAACACTTCCGTTCTCTATTTTCCGCTGAAATCTGGACGCATTGCTTGTTGAGTGGTGAAACTCAACGTAGCGCTCGTTACCAGACTAATTATAGTAATTATTCTATTTTTTACTAATTAGTAATTTTATGTTGAAAAGGTAGACAAGACATACTTAACATTCCAAACAGAAAGTGTCTGTTTATCTTTTTAATGTTCATCTAAACAACAAATTTGAACGGGCGACCCCGCAAAATGAGCTTATTATCTCTTATTAGATTTCCCCAATACGTACACGTAGCTCCGTTGTTGAGTCAATTTACCGTTGGCAAGTTAGCGAGGGGAACGGAACGTTCACTCAATTAGTTAATTTTGTTAAATATCCTTGATTGAGCAACGGACGGCAATCAGCCATGCAAATTCTCAGCGTCATTTCAGACTTTATGCGGAATTTTGTTGAATACCAACCATTTTATTATGGCAACACAGCAAACTTGTAACTGTTGAATGCTGGAGCAAATTTAACTAATGATTGCTTTTGTTCGGAGTTGTTATGAATATTGTTAGTGTTATTAGTTTCACGCACATACGAGGATAGGCAGAGGAAACCTGGAAATATAGTCTCCGCCTGTGGCTGAATTCTGAAAGCATTTGGTGTTGAGTGGTGAAACTCAACGCCGCGCTTTGCCTCGTTCCTAGAGCAAGGAAATGAAAATATTAAATATTTCATTACCACAAGTGGGAATCGAACACACAATCTATCTCGTTTACAATCGCAAGCTTGTGTCCCTTTGCCTTTGCAGTAGGAATACCTCAAATCCAGATATAAAATGATAATATAAACTAACGTTGAATTACGTTCTCTTGCCTATTGAGTTAAATGCTGCATAACAACATCACATGCTGGTGTATAAAATCTCTTTATACTTTTATATTTGTTGCGTTTCTTATTATTGTTTTATGTCTTAAAGGATAGGTAAAAGCTGATGCTCAACGCAATATCCTAAAGGATCTCTTGTACAACAAGAGACGAGTGCGCAGTTCCTCGTAGTGCACAAGATTATTAGGTTTTGTTTATATTTTTCTTCTACAAACTTCAGTATACTTCCGAAGCAAATAACTAGATTGTCTAAATGTAATTTTTTAGAGTTTCGTTCTTTTTGAGGAGAAAAAGGACCCTTATAACATAGCACATAGCAGGGTGGGAACCTGGCAATCTAGTGTTAGGACACTCCGTTTTCCATTAGGACATTTCCACTCCTCCACAAAAATCTGGAGGCGTGTTGAGTAAGGTAATTCAACGCCGCACTTTACCTCGTTACCAGATACCTGTTTAAATGTTCGTCAAATTATTTGCATTGATAATTTCTATCAGGGAAATTTCGACTTAACTATCATATCAACGCCTTAACTTTTAACTACAGTCTACTCGGTAACTTGTGAATAGCAAATTCACGTTAAATTATATAGTTAAAGTAATATAATATTAGTTATATAATTATATTATGTATGGAAATTGTATTTGAAGCGTATAATGCAATATGACGTGTGAGTACTAGGAGTTCCACTTCTGGGTAAGTTTGGTAGATGCATAGGGGTGCTTAGGTATTTATGTTAATTGGGGAAAAAATAGGCATAAAATATCTTTATTATATAATTGTAGTAGTTTACTATAAGATACCAAAAACTTTCCTTTTAATTTTTTTTCTACTTCTCTTTTTAAATGTTAAATTATTATTACGTGATGCATGGCGAAACTCACCGCCGCGCTTTATCTACCAGAACGAGGAATTATTTAAATGTAATAATTCCCCTGAATAATATTGAAAGATCATCGCATGTACAGACGCTATGAAAACAATATAAAGGAATTTCTGGCGGCAAACTTACAATTTTTTTTAACTTCGAGGCTGAAGAAAACTGAAATCCTAGTTTTAAGATAGTCCATTACCCATTAAGACACTTCTGTTTTCCATTTTCCACCGAAATTTTAATTACCTCGAGTGGCACTCAAACTCATAATCGTCGCATTAACGAACTCCAAACGATAATCGAAATATTTTAGATTTCATGAATAAATATAACGTATCTATTCATGAAATCGAAAATCATTTATTTAAACTGCTACCATACTGTATGTAGTACACAAGATATTGACAAGCCGCGGTCTGAGCAATGCTAACACAGATGCAAATGTAATGTCAACAAGGGCGCCGTCCTAGGTTTGTATATGAGATGGAATGAATGTAATTACAGAAATGTATGTAGACGGTGCCTTGGAAATTCTGATATCACCTGTCCAATAGAAAGAATTTCTTTTATCAATCTTTTTTACGGTAAAGGTCAAAGAGTTTTTTATATATGTATTGTACAATAAAATAATTATTATAAGACTATATGATAATGAAAATGATTTTATTTTTAATCAATGGTTGAATTTATTATTTAGGTATTTTTTTAATTTCTTCACTCTTCATCAAATCGCAATGCCTGAAACAATCAGCAGAAAGTGGGAAATGAAGTTTCCTAACATTGCCATCCTACGTTCAGAGACTTAAAAAAATCGTACTGTTTTTTTTTTAATAAATGAAAGAGAGAGAGAGTTCTTAATTTTTTTTAATAAAGTGTAAAGAAAATAAGATTGATTGTACTCATTATTAAAACAAATCAAATAACATCAATAACATTTTCAATTTTCCTTCTATAGTGTGTCATAAAAAAAAACAATCAGTAAACCACAGTATTCGCCACAGAGCTCGCCTTATCAACTCTCTAATTACGTATTTTAATACCGAGGGCCCCTTTCATTAATTATAAACTTCATCATGACAACGCGAAATTCATTCTAAGGCTGTATAATATAGTGCTATAAATTCCATTATCTGGATTCCATCGAGTTTTATTGTGACAAACTTTGGGCGACATTGTTAGGTTTGTGTATATTTTATTTTGCCATTTCTACTTTCGTACTTCAATTTGAATTTGAAAGCCTATATTTCCATAATTATTTATATATTGTTAATCAAATAAAAAGCTAAAACACGTAAGTTTATTTCGAATACCGCGAAGTGTCAGCTTCTGATTGAAAAACATCACGCTTCTGGATTCGATTTCCAATCATGGGAATAATGTATATTCATCACATAATGCCTTGCAAAGGTCAGAGCTGTTCTAGTTCGGCCTGCAACCCGGTGAAGCTGTGAGGCTGTTGAGAATTAGATTGAAAGTGGAGAACGGGGTGTCTTATCACTAGAGGAAATAAAGTATGTATTATTATCATGTCCTCGTTTAGGTAACGAGGATCTTCAGATTTCGGCGGAAAGTGGAAAATGGAATCTTAATGGGGACGGAGTGTTTTAACATCAGTTTTCCAGGTTCCCTCCTCTCACTCTACTATGTTTGGGATACAGAACAACATAGACATAGAAAAGAATGCTATTGTATTGGCGCGAAAATGTGATAAAATTAATTATATCAATATTTCTTATTTATAAAATTAATATAAATGATAAAATACAAAAACATATATATCTTGACTATACATACATATAATATGTTGGACTATAAATCCTCAGCTTTTAAGTTTATTGTACATTCTCTGTGACATACGAAGGAATCTTTTACTAGCAAAGCCAAAGGGAATATTCGAGTACATAAATACTAAATGTATTTCGGATTGTTCTTGAGAAATTGTGAACGTTGTACAACTTTCATGAAAAGCCTATCTACAAAAGGACAACGCACTGTCTCCAGAGAACAGAAGGAGAATTCCAAGATGTATTTGCTTAAAATGCTATCATTAGGTTCTTAGTTTATTTCTTAGATAACAAGCATTGTTGAAAGTCTCCTGAGCTTCCGACCCTTTCTCTCTTTGACAAGTCACCCGTAAAGATTGCTGGGATCCCCAGCGACTGGCCCTTAACTTGAAACAGCCTTATCGCTGAGATAGGATTAATTGCGGAAATGCCGTAGATAACGAAACTTATAACTGCCTAAACCTTTGTGGTATCGCTGTATCGTGAAATTGGGAGGCCGCGGTTTTATTAATTAGGGCCCCCGTTGAAATGTTTTTCAATGAATTCTAAGATAAAAGTTTTCGAAAAGATAAGTGGAGATGTCATTAATATTCTTTTAATTATATCTGTTTTCTTTTTAAGTGCAGCAATGTTTGTATTTTTTTGATGATACAACGTTGATTGAAATTAAGCAAAAGAATTGAATTCTCAGTATGTTTTTTATTAAATTCTAATAGTGTAAATATTTGGAAACGTGAGTTACCTTAATATTTTCCAGGACTTTATAAATCTTTAATATTAGCGGCTTTAAATTAATTTAGTATATAAGTTTTATATGTACATCAAACAGTACGTATCAGATTCGTAGCGTAAAGCGAAGCATAGATAAAGAACATGTAATTTTTCTTCTGATAATTGAATCCCCAATTATAGAGTTCAATGAAACGATATCGATTGCGCTGTGTGCACGTTTTCAGTTATTTACTTAATATTTCCTTTTACTTACTAGTCATTAGACAAAATTATTAAGCCTTATCATTTTTTTTTAAATAATATCTAAAAATATCGTTCTATTTGGATCTATTACGAATGTATTACCTAGAGTATGTATGGCTACTATATTTTGTAATAACTAAATGTATTCATTAATTAATATATTTTAAGGCCAATTCAAAATTTTAAGTTTTAGACAGTTAATTCATTATATTAAAAGAAATTAAAAATAATATAATTAGCTATGTCATATTAAATTTAAAAAAAAATAGCTTGATTAAGCCCAACATTTTAGGTCAGGGTCTGTTTGCCAACATTCTCACCAAAGCTAATATGGTTGACTCTGGAGACTTCAATATACGATTGGTACTCGTGACGAATGACGACAGGGGTTGTGAATATTTGGTCTTATTTTGTCGTCCAACTCGTTTAGCACATGCCAACTGACTATCAATCTCAGTCAATATATAGGACAAAGGATCGTTGTTGCTGTACTGTCCCTGCCTAATGAAATTTTTAGGCGACGTTTTCTATATTCAATATTCGAGAACATTCTGTTCATTCGGAAAACAAAATTTAGTGTTGACGATAAAGTGGAAATTTTTAAATGTTGATATGGAAATTTGTATGTTTGCGAAGTTAGGTTTAGAATTTAATTAGAATATTTTTGTTGCTGTCGAATCAAAAGAGAAAAATTAATAAAAATAAATGCGTGAACCCTGTAATTACCATTGTTTGAGCTAATGATTTTATGTCTTCAGTTTAAAATAAAAGTTAACACAAAAATAACTTCTAGTGATAAATCCACTATAATTTCCAACAACTTACTATTTCACATAAATGAAATAACTAAAATGGTAACAATTTTCTAACTTCACTACGAAGCCCTGCACAATATTTCATTAGAATGACTAATCAGAAAGTTTAACAAAGTACATTATCATCATTTAGGGCCGAGACATAATAAATTTAGGTTCCCCTAGGAAGTTAAATCCTCAACCGTCTGTCTGGGAGGGAAATTAAATTTTCTACACATTGATTTTCAGCGGAGTAATTACTTAATTTGCCGATTAGTTTACACAGGCGCTGCAGGTAATAGGGGGGGTAGATAAACGACTCTTATTTCAGTAAGAACGGCAGAATTTAATTATCTTTTGTTTCACAGAGTAGACTCACTCCCCGATGCAGTCTGTCTTGCAAACTTAGTTTTCTAAAGTACTGTAGTTGTATCTTCATTTTAATATTGTGAAAAATTCTAATATTATATTTTTTTCTTTTTACACTATTTTTTTAAATATTACATATTTCATTCACATGAATGTAGATATAAAAAGAAATTAGCTGTGATTTAATGTGTATAGTTTCAGAATTAATATTTTCAAAATATAAGCATTAATACCTAAAAAGTAACGAAACATTGTTAAATAATGTTTTTAGTATATTTAAGTAAGAACATTACTATATTAAGTTTTAAGAAGTATATTTTTAACTTAAAGGTTCTTAAAGTATCTAGGCTTTACACATATAAAACAACAATTTCATACGTTAAATTTTGTCCATTTCGAGTAGAAATAAAAGGTACCATTATTTATTTCAAAGTGCAGTTCCATTTTATTTATATTGTCCGTATCTCTAGCTTCCGTGCTGTGTCATTATTATTTGGAGAGCAGTGACAATGTTTAACGACAGAAGCAGTTGTGCAAATACACGTGTGTTGATGGCGAAGAATGACCTGATTTACTTTAGAATAACATATTTTGTTATAGAATATAGGGGCATATTCAAGATAAGTTCCATGTCGTTACAATATGTCTTTGGGGTTAACAATGGGAAGTCTTAGCATGTCTCATTTTAGGGTTCCTTTTTAGACGGTCAGATTTCTAAGTGTTTAGTTTGGCTTGGTTTGAACGATTTTTAACCGACTTCTGGAAAAAGGAGGAAGTTTTATATTCGTATATTACATTTTTAAAATGTAATTTTGACTAAATTGAAATGATTATTCGCGATCGCTAGTATATTTACAAAAGAGAAATAAAAATACAACATTTCAATTGTCACGTTCCAATTAATTAATAGAAGCTAAGTTAATATTTAAAAATAAAAATATTTTTTTAACTTATTTCAAACAAAATAAAAAACTTCATCCCTTATATTTGCAAAATATTCATATATTTCTGACCGAAAAAAAATTCTATAATAGCAACTAAGCTGTATGTATCCACATCAAAAGAATGGAGTGCACCTTTAACTCAAACAGAAGGCAATTTTTATATTTTCAAATAGGACATTGAAAGCACTTGTGTATTTCATACGTCGGTGCTTTGATGACCAAATGACCGGCCCTCCGGCTAAGGGCTCTCGGCTTCCAGTTCAATATAACACTCCCCTGGCTTTACGTGCGTGCGTCGGTGAAGTTAGTACGTACGCTTTAATTAAATTTCTGTAAGCCAACTCTGGGTATAAGTACTACCGAGATATTAGAGTAAAAATTTTAATATGAAATAATAAAATTTTAGTTTATGGAAGTGTATTTGTAGTGAATATTTACTTTGTATTGAAGTCGATTCTTAATAAATATTGATTATTATTTATTTTATTTGTTACAATGCTAAATACTGGCTAAATTTGATATTGTGAACAAAAACATTAAACAGAACAAAAACATAGAAGTGAAACAATAATTACGCCATCTTATACAAGTACTCGTATATTTTTTTTTTCTCCCACGTGGAAGACGCGTGTTTAGATTTCCGAAGTAGATAAAGATATTGTGCTAATGATAAATACATATTCCACTTCGTTAACCCTCACATACTCATATAAATGCTTCGTGGTATAAATTAGCAATATATTTCAGGCGTTACCGCTGTATTTTTCCATATGAAACATGAATCTACAAATAAGACTGAGTTAAAAAGGGAACCTGGTGTTAAGGATTCTTCACGATTTCTAAAGGCATTGCCAGTTAAGTGGCGGAATTCAACGCCGCGCTTTGTTTCGATACCAACTAGAATGAAAATATATTAATTTAAATAAATATTTAAATTCCTCGAGTGGGAATCGAACCCCAGTCGCGTTTACAATCACACACTTGTGACCCTGCGCCAGGACTCCTCCTCAAGATTGTAATAATGATTATTTATTATGATTATTATTTAATAATGATTATTTGTAAATGTATTGATATTTTGAAGCTATCTCACATAATAAATTAACAAAGATTTCATAATCGATTTTCAATATTTAATTATAACCTAAAATTAAAAAAAATCTTTTAAAACATGTCATTAGTGTTATTTAACGTTCAGAGCCCAACTAATTTACATCGTGATATAGTGTCGAAAAATCTCTGTTATTTCTGCGAGATGAAAGGAGCTCTAATATATTTTACATTTTTTATATTCGTCGCTGTAACGAACTCGGGGAAAAACTAAATTCATATCTCGTCGAGAAATATTAAAGAGAAACATTAAATATGTTAAGTAAAATTGTCAAAATATAAAGAATGTTTTTAAGATTTACTGCCATTTCCTTTCTGAGATAACTAACCGTAAAGCTGGGGGCTACGAGTGGGTAGAACAAACACTTACTAAACTAGATCACACCTGCATAGTTCATTAGGATATGAAAGTTCATATTTTATGATATTTGATATTTTTCTGCCATTGTATAATATAACGAAGACATCCTCTTCAGTTTTGTAACTTAAACAGTTACATATTATTAACAGTATATAAATTTATTATCGAATAATTTAACCATGAGGCCAGTTCAATTTAGGTAAGGTTAGGTTTTTAGGTTCGATTCTTTCTTGACGAAGTGAAATATTTAATATTTTCATTTTGTTCATTCCGGTATCGCCTAGCATTAGGTTCCCTCTGCCTATCCTGCTGTGTGCGGCGTATAGCGCTATACAGCGTGACGTGAAAAGTTTAACCGATTATAAGTTGAAGAGAGTAATTTCAACTATTTTTGTATATTTAAAACAAAATTGTAAAAACATTTTTCGAGAGGCCCGCTTAAAAACAGACAAATATATCTAAACAATTATATGTATATAATGTTACGTCATATTACATATTTTATTTAATCTGGCACTAATTATAATTCCTCCACAGTTCCACACGTGTACCTGTTACAGAGAACTTCATTAACACTCTAACTATCGGGTTTCCTTGGTAGGCGACTAATAAATACATTAAGGGCTTAACTACTATGACGTGTTCATATATCACTGTTCACGCTGGCTGTGATAATTCTGTTTATATTAATTTTGTTATGCTATGTGTTCCTACTATTGAAATTTAGAAGCCACTCGTAGCGCAGGGGTAGAAGCGTGTTACTGTAAACGTGACAGGTTGTGAGTCGATTCCCACCCGAGGAAATATTGAATATTTTCATTTCTTCGTTTTGGAGACGAAAGTATAATGTGGATCCTCCAGAGATCCGTAGAAAGACTGGCTTAACACTAGGTACCCAGGTTTTCTCTGCCTATACTGAAATAAAAAGATTTCAAGTATATTTATTATGTTTTATCAGATTTGCTATTATAATATTTTTCAATTTTAATGCAAAAATAAATATTAATAAAAAACAGAATGTTTTGAAAAACTGAGTTAACAAATCAATAAATGAATTTATTTGTTTAAGTGTCTAGTGTTATTTTTCTAAAATGGTTATTACGATACGCTGAAACACCCCTTAGAACAAAATTCAAATAGTTTTCTATAGTAGACACTTTATATTTCACAATGAAGTCTCATGAAGTTAATAGATGAACTAACTTAGAATTGAAGTTGTTACTAAATTTGAAACAACTTTTATTTATGTTCAAGAACACTGTCTAAGACTTACTTATTCGTATGCAGTAGTCATTTAAATGTACGAGTATGTTGCACGGAACAAGAGCATGTCGCCGCTATACCCAGTAATAGAATTTACTTACACATAGTCTCGTATGCTGTTTCCACGAAGATTTTAACATATATAATATATATATATGTATAATATACAAGATTTTGCTATTTGCAAATAGCCGGATATTCTATGGGTGGGAAATTTGACGTGAATTTCCTAATTATCTATTATAGCTAATTGTTTTAGCTATTGTTGTTTTGTTGTATTCTAGGTTTTAAATAATGGCTTTATACAACATTTTCTTTTTTTTCTAAACAGAGGAAAAGAGTCTACACTCTTTATTTCTATTTACTTAATCTTGTTACTTCTTAGTAGATGAGCTTCTGGAATTTATAGATTACTAATATACTACCTTTTTCTACCATCAACATATGNTGTATGGAAAAATTCTTAAATCGCCACCGATTATTATAAAATTTGATATTTAGACTCTTAAAAATATTTAATTGAACATGTGTTTCATGGTTTTCTAGAATTCATCTCCTAAGGGTGCAAAAAAGGGGTTGAAATTTTGTATGGAAAAATCTTTAAATCGCCATCGATTTTTATAAAATTGGAATTTAGACTCTTAAAAATATTTCATTGAACACATGTTTCATGGTTTATTAGAATTCACCCCTAAATACGCAAGCGAAGCTGCGCGCGTCCGCTAGTATAATATATATACGTATAATATACAAGATTTTGCTATTTGCAAATAGCCGGATATTCTATGGGTGGTAAATTTGACGTGAATTTCCTAATTATCTATTATAGCTATTGTTGTTTTGTTGTATTTTTGTTTCTAAATAATCGCTTTGTATAACATTTTCTTTTTTTTTCTAAAAAGATGAAGAGTCTACACTCTTTACTTCTACTTACTTACTCTTGTTACTTCTTAGTAGATGAGCTTCTGGAATTTCTTGAATGAGCTTCTACCTTTTATACCTTCAACTCGAATATTGTGACACGTCTACATATTTGGAAAACGATTTTTGTTTATAAAATAAAAAGATATTTCGTGTTTTCGTATTAGAAGGAAATTGAATATCAAGTGACGAAATTAATTCGAGACGAAACGAATATTTAAAATGTAACCCATGATATTGAAACCTGTAACTAAGTTTAAAATATAAGACATTCTCTACTGTACCATAGTTGTTCTTTGTAATTTCTGAACAAGTTGCAACAAAGTGCACCAGCAAGTGTCCCCTACAAACGCTCATCAAAGTTTCTCCTATGACTAAACTCCAGCTTTGAATCTAAAATAGAGCACGCCAAAACGCTACGTGTATGGAATCCTATTATTCTTATCTTATAAAAGCGTCAGTTTGGTAAAAATTTTATAGGAAATTTTTCGTAAAGTTTCGCGAAAAACAAACTGTAAAGAATGGATTGAATTATGACAATCTATTTCTTTTTTAGTTTTAGATAATAGAGAAATCTCATCACTATAGCTAAATTTGCTGTTTTATGCTGCGATCTAAATTTTCCACCGAATTCTGGAGGCATTAGAAGTTGAGTGGCAAAACTCACCGCGAATTGCCTCGGTACCAGAGATGAAATGATAAATGAGTGGGAATCGAACCTACAACCATTTCGCACTTATAGTCACATGGTTCTGGCTTTGTACTACATCTGGCTAGACACATACTTACATCGTAAATACAAATAATATATTATACAAAAGAACACATAAGATTTTAAAATTAAACAAGCAGTTGTAGAAGAAAATAAAATATTGATACCAATTCTATACTAATACGAGACATCAGTAAATATGACAAAGAAGAATAGTTTTATATTTCTCCAATAAGACACACATCTCGTTTTCCCATATAAAATCCATTCAACATCCAAGATTGAAAAAGACATCAAGGTGGAGAGGTTATTGTTTTATAAAATATAAATTTCCTCATAACCTGGGGTAAGTATATTTTTAAGAGCACGGTTGCCACATAACTCTGGCGAGGACGGAACCTTCCCTCCTGGCGGGACGGAATACAGATTGTTTACTCAAGTAAATTGCTTTGTAAGTCTTGAGGCGGTTTAAAAAATGTTTCTATATCTGCTGGTACCCCGGGACCCTGAAACACAATCAGGTTACGTCAGCGAAGTTATTTAACGGCGCGTACTATTTGTCTTTCCTTATTTATTTTATAAGCAAAACTGCTGAAGTAAATTAGTTTGCTTTAGTCTCAGACGGAGCCTAAGGCGGGCTAGAAAATTATAATGACTTTTTTTACCTTGTAGGTACTTTGTTCATTTTAAATACAAATTGAAATCTGGGAAAATTATATTTTTTTGTATTTTTGTTTGAAGTTTTTTGTATTTAATTATATCTTTAATTGCTTTACAATACAGTATGTAGTCAGGTTCAGGCTGTATTCTGCACATAGGTATAGGGTCGGGTAGACAGGGCGAATTTAGTGTTAAGATACTCTGGTCCACATTTGTCGCTGAATTTTACGAGATGTTGTGTTCCCCCAATACGTAATGTTTTGACGGAACTAAACGCCGCTCTTTATCTTGACACCAGAGCAATAAAATTAAAACATTAAATATTTCATTTCATCGAGTGTTAATCGATCCTACGTTTGCGTTACAGTCAAACCCTTGTGCCCCTTCTCCACGACTGACCTCAAGAAATAAAATAAACAATACTTTTAATTTTCTTACTGAAACATGAAAAATAAATTTAGTTACGTTCATAGTTACAGGTGTATACGAGTATTTCGATGCATGCCATATACAGCTATAAATTCGTAGGAGTGAACTCAAAGCTGTAATTTTACGAAGCTGCAAAGCAAAATTGCAGATGAGTAGTCTTCTGTTGGACCAGACTTTAAGGGAGACTCCGTTCCTTTGACAAAATAACGACTAAGAGATGAAAAGTCGCCTAAGACGACAATATCCGAGATTAGGCGAGACGCCCACTTTTTCATTTTCTTAAATAGCCTTGTAGGGAATGTTTTTGCAAAAACATAAAGATTAACTTTGTTATTTTATATAATTTTCAATTTTACTTGAAAAATATTACATTGTAATTATAATAAGTTGCTTAAACGATTTCCAAGAGGCCCAGGTTCAAATAACGTTAGGTTAGGTTAGATATACATTTTTATACGTTTTCTAAATAATTATATTTCTTTACTAGGTGTGGAAGAACACTTTAAAAATAAAAAAAAAATGCTTAAAGATGTTGTAACTCGAATTGTAAAATGTCATTAAAAACGTATTTTCTTTAATGTTAGCGAATTTTCTAAATTTTGATATGAAATTGAACATTTTAAATTTAGCTTTTCTACTAGAAAGTTATCTCGAGCGAAGCGAATAAAAAAGATCGTATCCAACGTACGTCGAGTGCATATGGAGTCCAATTAGCTGCATTTTATTATGACCACTTGGCCGTAACTTTATAAGTGTAGCAGATTTTTTTTAATATAATATTCCTAGACATATTATGTGATTGCTAACAAATTAGTAATGTTTGTATTTTACGTAAATATTTATTACAATTTTAGCTTCACGTTATATAGGACGGTAGGCAGAGGGTTCTTAGTATTAAAACACTCTGTTCCGCACTCTCCGTCAAATTTTTGAGGCATTATGTGTTGAGTGGTGGCACTCAACGCCACGCTTTGCTTTGTTACCAGAAGGAATAAATGAAAATATTAATAAACCAGTCTGTTTCAAAGGTATCATTGTCACAAATAATTAAATATGTATTTGTTTAAAATTTTAAAAGAAATAAGTCACGATGAGTTTCTTGCGCACAAATACATAGATTTCTAGATTAATAAAATAGTATAACAAGAAAAATCTTTACGCTAATATTATAATATATTATTTCAACATAAACCACTGTGCCCCACACCTAACCGTTCAGTTCATAATTAAAGTTCGGTCAAGTCTTAGTTGACTTACTAGTTGAACAGTTCCTCGGAACTCCTTGTTTATCCACCACCGCAAGTTGTAGAGCAAAATAATAAACAACTTTTTAATTGACAATCAATCCAGCAAGTTTGATAAACACTTGTTAGGATAAGTTAAGTATTTGTGTTGAGAAATTATTGGCGGTTAATATTTTCTATATTAATGAAATTATATTTTACATGGAAATAATCTAGGCCAGTCGTGGCGTAGCGCAAGCGTGTGAAAAGTCGACAAGTTTTGGGTTCGGTTTCCACTCGAGGGTAGGAATTATTATTTCATAACATTTTCATTTCTTCGCTCTTGCACCAAGCAAGACAAAACCCGGCGTTTATTCCACTCAACACACAATGTCTCGAAAAATTGATGGAATGTCAGTTACGGAGTGTCTTAACTAGGTTTCCTCTGCCTACTCTGTTGTATGCGGGATACATGGTAAATCTTATTTAATTTTTAATTTTTTTATGAGGAAAAACAGTAAAATCGACGCCGTCGTCACGCAGCTAGAAGTAGAATGGGTCTTACTGCTGAGTACACACCATCTTTATTTTACTTGTGGTAATGTTTAGTTTTTCAATATATGTCTTTGCCCGTTTAGGCTATACAGACAATAAGCTTTTTTTCCAAGTTCATTTATGAACGCATTCTTTAAATTTTCCATTAATAATGCATGTATCGAAATTGTTTAAACAATATCGAGAAAGTTATCCCAGCAGTTGATGATCTGACATGACAAAACAAAAGTGAACCCATTGGGAGTCGCCACAGAGCGTGAAATTGACAAAAAAAACTTGAAAATCCATCACGAATCAAATGACACTTTGAAATTGTAAAGCTAACTGAAGAATCAGATGGACTGGCAAAACAATTAACGGGAGCGGACGATCCGAAAAATTGGTATAATCAACGGAAACAGCGTTCGATAACATGAAAGAATTCATAAAAGCAATTTGAAAATGCTATATTAAATTTATTCTGTGCCTCCATGTCGACCCACTAACTATGTAAAAACATTCATTTATTTTTTTTACGGTTTCGGCACAGACGTTAGAGAAATGCTACCGATTGACTTTATATACGAATTTTAATGGTGGTACCGTATATGCACAATTTTTATATAGCTGTTTTTATGCCTATATTATGAATTTATAACTTAAAATAATACAGGGATTCTGTAGAATATTATTTTACAGTTTTAATTTTCGTTGTAACTCGAACTAAATAACTTGGTAAAGGCTTAAGGCTCATATCCTAAGGGGGAAAAATAACATTTTTAAAATTACAATAATATTTTTTCTACATCAATCAGTCAAGATTGGAATTCGAACCTTGCAATATTGTCTAAACACATGTCAACTGCGCAATGGGGCGTCACTGAAACACAATAGAAGCCATTAATTTGAAGAAGCTTTGTTTAAAAATTAACGGATCGTCTGTCTAATCTCCCTGATAAATTCCCTTGATGGATTATGCTATTCCGCACACAAAACAATTTATTTTTCACCCCTTTGTTAGTTAAGGAGCACTTATTAACAGAGTAATCGCTTAAAATGGAGTATTCAAGCCAGTAAGTCTCTGAAGGCTGGAGGATATCTACATTTAAGTCGACGGATAAATCCTTTACGTTCTTCATGTTTTGTTAATTGAGTAATTTTCTATCCACAATTGTACCTATGTGAATTAAACCCTTCTAGAGGATTAATGGTATTCTTATTAAAGGCCGTATAATTGCTGTTTCTGAAAATCTAGTTAGGTATATGTTATTTTTTTAAAAGCTTATAGCTAAAATATAATATGTTGTTTTTGGAGTTATAAAGAAATTCCAATTGCTTCTTGGATTTTTGTAAAATAGTAAATAGCTCATGAGCTACTTTTAAACTCTATACGTAATAAGCTTAATAATATATCTAATTATTATATAACATAAAATAAAAAAAATCATAGTTTTAATATTTTTTTTGCTACGACCAGGTTGATATAAAAGATGGTTGCCAGTACGAAACTACAGAATATAATTATAATAAAAACATACAACCTATATACTGTATACAGTTAAACATAATGTATACAGGGTGTAGCGTCACCACAATCTTTGGCAGTTTCACAAAAGACGGCTATCACACAGGAGCAGTATGGTATGCTGAAGGCTAAAAACATTAGCATATTACGGGTCGGATCGTAATCACTCGCTAAGCAAAATTAGCCCCTAAGGTGTACTACTCACCAACTACCAGCACTTTATTATCCCTCAAACGTGCCCACTTATGCTAATTCGGTACCCTTTGAGGTACAGTATCGCCCTAAAATTAATATAGTAATATGATACTGCTTATTAGAAATGGACGTTGATAATCATTGCTTATGCATCGAAATTTCTTTAATATTTCTCTTTTATGTTGTTATGTTTGTATGGGGATGTTGAAAATCTGGATTTGAATTTAATTAGTTTGAATGGTACGTATGGTGGTTTTAAATTATAGGATCAATAAGATTTGCTGTTTTAATATTATGCGAAAGAAATATGTAAAAATATTGAAAATATAACTTATTAAACTTCTCATACTAAGCTTTTAAAATCAGAAAAATTGACAAATATAATTAAATCAATGATAGTTGCAGAGAAAAACTATAGGGTAAAACCCGGATAGTTGCCACACTTTTTGAAAAAGCTCTTTTGTTAGAAATGTATACCACTACAGTACCTATTCAATGTGTGTTCTTAAACATAGTATATTAATCTTCTAACTTAGCCAATTTTTTCAAATATAAATATTATTAATTTTGAGTACAGCCTGTTTAATGTGGCCTCTAAGAAAGGGGATAGTTGCCTACTATGGCGGATACTAGCCTCACGTTAAAAATGGTTCGGGGGATACTTGCCTGTCTATATTTTTTTCAAATAAAAACGAACTGTATTAATTTAAGTAATCACTTTTTGTTATTGGACACAATCTTTCATTAAGTATTAATGAAAGTCAATATAATTATAAAATTACAAAAAAATAGACTCCAAAATGGTAATTAAGTATCCAAAATAATAATTAAATATTACTATTTATTTTAAAGGTAGAACAACAATAAAAATAAGAATTAACTTTGGCATAGCATCTATTAAATAAGTATTCAGTTCTAATTACTTACTGAGATCCTTTATAATTATTACCTAAACAACACTTAAAAGTACTAAGGTTTTAAAATTTTAAATTTGAACATGTAATTTTTTAATTTAAAAAAATAATTAAATATTAGTATTTATCTTAAATATTAAAAATAATTATGGGAATAACTTTGGCATTAGTATTGATTATTACCAGAAGCCAAGGTTTTCAATTTGTCACATCTCATGCAATGGTTTTTGAATGTTGTACAAGTTACATGCGACCACATTCGACACATCTCACATTGTATCCAATCTGATTTTGATTTAGTTAAATTATAATTTTCAAAACATTCTACACAATAATTATCAACTTTAACTTCTTTGTTGGTATTTAATTTTTTTGAATTTGCTTATTGATATTGCTATTTTGAATTTCTTAAGATTCGAAAGGTTATGCCATAAATGCGGGATATTTCGTTGATACTTTTATGTTTTTTATTTAGATCTTCGAACGCAAGTGCTAAGCTATCTTCTGTCCAGCTGATGTGGCGCGGTACCACGCCTGGCTTTCGTTTATACTTGCGAGGCATTTTGCTGTTGAGAATTTATTTTATTTAAGATAAACTATAGTA
>JAKRZM010000674.1:140517-172391 GCA_036379175.1 Heliconius cydno galanthus | reverse complement strand
AGTTGTTAAAATATTATTTAATCAAACAGCAAAATAACCAAATTTTCGTTAATCAAATCGAATATGAATTTATTTTCATATAAAATATTAGTATTCCATATTATTTGAGTTCTCAACGTTTAGGTAAGCGCTATATTAGTTATTAATGAAGTAGTACAGTGGAAATTATTGCCGGTTCATCGACTATTTTGTTTAGTTAGACCCGGTTAGTTTACAACACTGAGGGAGGGCTATTTGTTTTACCTACAGGATGAATAAATAATGTAAAGTCCTTATTTAAATATTAAAACGTATAGTTTAGAGTTTAAACTCTAAAATTATGCGAAGTTAACGAATTTTGAAAAACTAGCTTTTACACCGACTTTACTCTAAATAAGATAAAAACGTTTAACGTCATGTTACTTAGGTTAAAGCCTAAATGTTATATTGGACCATTTTTTTTTTCAATTCAAACCATTAGTTCCTGAGAGTAGAGCGTCTAAACAAGCAAAGTTTTTAGCTTTACTATATTAGTATATGTATATTATATACTAAGATATATATGAAAGGGCTTAAAAAAATATTTTTATTAAATTTGAGCTGAAATACTTAAAAATTGAGATTTCAACAGATTTCGCCAAGTCTAATATTTGTTAATATTAAACTATTCTTTTTATTTAAATCGAATATATAGATAATTTTTGTTTTATGTTGAAAGTATATACATTGTTTTGTTTTTAAAATAAAAAATGTCTATTTCAATAAACTAGAGATCGAATTGATACGTGCAATACGCTTTGCTATAGCAATGTGTATGTCACGCCATATACAGGTGATTGGTAAATAGCCAAACTTTTACAGGTGATAGAGTAGATTATCTCCTACTATTTCACTCTGTATCCCTTACGTAGTATGCCCTGAAATTTTTACTGTTCCCGAGATATCCTTTAAAAAAAATATCTAAATATTATAAATATGTTGATAATAAAAAAAGTAATTTCACTATAATAGGTAACTTATATACCAGCTGTAGTAATTGGAATTTTTATTATCTTTTTTTATATAAAATGTTTTATATGAATAATGATTACCTTAAGCATTCCTTGTAGTGTTAATTCCACACCTTAACTATGTATGAGGGCTTACCTTTCAGGCTGAACGACTAATTAATTACTGACTTGATGATGAGGCTATACATAATTTATTTTAATTAGTATATAAAGACGGGCAAAATGTTGTAGAGTACATTTTATAAATGTATATAAAATTAGCTTCACGCTATATCCCGCACACAGCAGGATAGGCAGTGTTAAAACACTCCGTTCCCCACTTTCCGCCGAATTCTGGAGACATTACGTGTTGAGTGGCAGAACTCAACGCTTTTGCCTTATTTGTTAAACCTAATATAAGGTAAATTAAACCTTAAGTATTTTTATTTCATGTATTACATTTAACTGTGTAAGCAACGAGAATCTAATTACCTTTCGTTATCTTTTTATCATTTTTTTTTTTTAAAATACTATCTTCTAACGGTGTAATGATGAAATTTAACTCACAACTTTCATTGAATCGCAAGAAATGTAACATGTACAACTATTCTGTTCAAAATCAAAGAATATAATTACTTTCAGAACTCAAAATACATTGCAAAATTAAAACTAAATATTATCTTTCCATTCCAAATAAGGGTGAAATTATTCAACCCAAAATTTTTTATTGTTTTCCAAAGGGGTTGTAAACGTTATTATACGAATATGTTTATACAGTAAATAGCTAAGATATTATAGAGAATATGCTGCAACACTTTCATTATTTTTGTTGGTACCCAAACACCGCAATCGGCTGTGATCCCCATCCCCTCTATTTACATATGCGAATGTGCGGTTTTGTTTCTATTTGCGGGTAGGGTGTACACTCGTAATTACAGCGTCGGGACAAGTCCCGGGGCGAGACCACATTTCCAGAGATAAAAGTTTCTTACTATGTCTAGATATGCTTGGATGACTTTCGTTTTAAGATATATTGAAATTCTTACAGTTTTACAGAAGTATTTTAAGGCTTGCTTTTTTGGTAGGTGCTTATCTTAGATGGCTACCAGTTTTGTATAAAAAAATATAGTGACTAGACTCACTGTGTGTGGTCGGTATTTTCTGCTGTTGTTAGCTCGTAATGTTTGTGTAATTATGGTTTATCGAATTCTACCTTATGGAGAATCCATATAATTTATCTAAAATTGTTTTACTTTCGCTAAAGTGAAATGTCAAGCAACTTCATAACAGAATAATGTAGACATGGATAACTACGTACGCATTCATAAACTTCTTTGGGTTACATTTTGAGATGCCGTTATCTCGATCGATCGATCGGTGTTGAGAGAGCGGTTTATAAATATGGAACCTAGTGCCAAGACTAGTCGTTTTGCCTGAACTGAAGATATTGTGTGCTGAGAGAGAACTCATCGTCGAGCTTTATCTTACCACAGCAAGGAAATGACGATATCCAAGTTATTTTCCCCGAGTGGGTATCAAACCCATAACGATCGCTGTACAGTGAAACAGTCCTATTGCATAATGATCATGTCAATAAATTTTCTTCTAAGTAAACTATCTGTAAAAATACTGACAAAAGTAATATATCCTGTTATTTTAGATTTTTCCCTGCCAAAACACTTCTTGTTTCTATTTATCCATGTTTGTCTGTCTATTCTAAATGAACTAGGCCCATTTTCATGGTAATACTTTGTCTCACCTAAATAACGATGCGACCGACCCCTGAGGAATTTAATTTTACATATAAAATATATGGAGGTGTAATAATTTCTCAAAGTTTTGTTATTTATTTGCTATTTAATAAATCCATAATCTTTCGTATTATAAATTAAAATTACTTAAGAATTTTAAATAAGTTCACAAGGTTCCCACATTCCCAGTGCCTATTCTGCTATGTGCGGTATACAGGTGAACCTAGAAAAAAAATTTTTCACTAGGAAAGAAAACTTATATATACAATACATAAATATAAATAATATATAAGTAGTCTGTCTGTATGTCTGCTTGGCCACATCGTAGAATAGACAATTTTATAATCATCAAGTAAATATATCAAGAATTGGTCGTGCTTCATAAAATAACCAACTGAATTTGACCATATACATCATTCAATCGTTAACGTTTAACGTTTTCGTCGTCGACGTTTGTTCATATCGTAAAACAGGATGTCGGTAAAATATGCAATAAAAATTGAAAAAAATAACGCTAGGAGTCAAGTAATTGACTATATTGTTAATGAAAATTAGTAAAGTTCCAAAGAAATCAAAAGATAGAATCTTTTATATTATATTAAATGTGGTAAAATTTTGTTTTTATAATTTTATCTTATAGATTAATTAATATTATTTGTAATTAATTTTAAAACTCTTCAGATCAACTCCATTTTTAAATCTATATATATAAAATCGAAAGGTCACTCACTCATCACGAAATCTCAGAAACTACATGTGCTAGGAATCTCAAATTTTGCATAGGAGTTACTTATAGGACGTAGGTGCTCGCTAAGACGGGAATTTGTAATATTCGATTTCTAAGGGGTTTTTTTAGGGGTCGAGTTTTGTAGTAACGAAGTTTGTATGAAACTTCGTTACTACAAATGCTAGGAGTCTCAAATTTTGCATGGACGACACTACGACGTAGCCATGGAGACAGAAATTAATAATAACATAGTTCACGCGGGTGAAACCGCGAGCGGGCCGCTAGTATTTAATATTTTGAACTAAACATGAAATAAAAATAAATGTATTTTTTAGTTTTAAGTTGGTAAAATTATTTATGTTATTAGCATCCCTTCGAGGTAGATTCTCCAATTGCTTATAAAGGTTTAGTTGTCAGAGTACTTCGAATCCTGGTACTTAATGTTTTTATAAATTTTATAAAAAAAAACACATTTCTTTCCTTATTGCGAAATAACTCTTTAAAAATGTTCAAAAAAGAAAGTACCTTTAAAGAAAGAGTAAGTAATAGAACCAAATTGTAAATATTGGTCGTCAGCAATAGAATTAGGCTTCCAAACTCCGAAATCTTAAGTAACATCAATCACTTTTATTCGACGGATATCGCAAATACTTACTAAATTAAAATAAAGGATAAGGACGTACAAAGCGGGCCCTTAATCGTATTTCTGCCAAAGTACCAGTAGTATAAGAATTTCATCCGCTTGTTTTTTGTATCGTATTTTGCTCAATTTATTAAAGGTTTTTCTTTGAATCTACTTAAAAATCAATCCCGTCCCGGGGCACTCGTTTCAATCAATCACAGACCGATTGAAAATTCATTCGCAATAAGAGACTGAAGGATTACGTGACTACATTACGGTATCTCAAAATAAGAAACATTTTATCATTTTTTATTAAGATCTTGAAATATCCAGGGCTAACGTTATTAACGTGAACGTGACTGTCTAGGTTTCGTTTAAGTATTTTTTATATAGAAAACCTAACTTTGAAAATATAGATAGTTTATATCTTTTTTTCTCTCATCTGCCAATAGCAGGATAGGCAGTGGGAACCTAGTGCTAAGACACTATTCCCCATTTACCGCCGGATTCTGGAGGCATTGCGTGTTGAGTGGCGAAACTCAACGCCGCGCTTTATCTCGACACCAGAGGAAGAAATAAAAATATTAAATATTTCATCTCTTCGATTGGGATGGAGTAATAAGTAGTACGTTGAATTTTACTACATACGCATGTTTCAAATTCGATGAGTTTCTTCTACACTAGATGGCGCAGATATTGTCAAAAAAAGCGAAAAGGATTAATATATTTTTTGATAATAAAAGTTTTTTTTTATATATTGTACTTAGTATAACCCTAATTCAATAATGCGGATACGAAAAATACTTATCAATAAATAGAATAGTTATTGATAAGTATTTTCCGTATTCTATTTAAAAACATTGTATCGTTCTACACAAAATACGGCTAGCATTGAACTTCGATACTAAAAATTACCACTGCTTTCTTCGCTTCATTCGTGGTAAGCGAAATATGAGATTTCAACTGATTCTCAATATCTATCCAGTAAATACTCATAATATTGAAGCTTACAAAAGATAAAATAAATATTAAACTCACACGTTCATGCACTTTATTAGCAATTGATTTTAATCGCCGTTTCTAATGATGTGATAGAGCAGACAAAGAAATAGTATTTCTACGATAACAATATTGGGTATTTGGAAAGTAAGCTAAGATGAAATCAATGTTTTTAATGTTATAGCTAAAAGATAAAAGAGCTATGAGTGTGCAGTGTTTTATGAGTGTTTCCAACACTATTAATATAAGGACCGGACCAGATGAAGAGTTTAAATTTCCGTCATCTGGAATCTAGTTTGAGTATTTGCGTTTTTGCACGCGATTTACGGGCGGGCAAAACACGCTGTTAGGCGCCAGTATATAGACGTTTGAAAAGAGAGAGCAATAAAATTATTAATGTTTATTTATAATTGAATATAGTTAATATCTACTATTATAATTTTAAGGAAATTCGGTAAGTGAAGATCGCAGTGGGAGTTTGAAAATGAACTGAGTTTCTATGTAGTCTCTCTCTATGGTAACTCAAGCAACTTTGAGCTTTTATGTCACTGTGTACTTGAAATAGGATGATGATGTAGATGCAATATACGAGCCTGTAGTATGAAATTGTGCTTAAATCGCTTTATTTGGATAGGCCTTTAGGTATGAAACGTACGAATTGTTAGTCACACCAATACCTATGAAACCTACGTAATAAGGAGCAAATATCGGTTTTTATTCAATTATTTTTCAAAAATAACATAATATAGATGCTATTTACGTGTGTTCTATAACACACGTAAAAATTATAAGCAAGTTATAAGAGAGTAACATATATACAACAGATAATAACCACTGCAAATATTTGTAATTCCACATAATTTAATAATTTCACCAAAAATAAACATTAAAATATTTCCAATATAATCTAAAACACCATTGAACTTTAAAAATCAATTCTATATCCCCAAACTAAACTCAAAACTTAAAAAACTCAACCATACATACTAAAACACACACCAATCAACCTATAAATATTAATTTGACGTGCCGTACTTGCAAATGGGTTCACATTCGACACGATCGCAATCTCACTGGAAAGCGCGTGCACCTCGCAGTGTAGTACGATAGCCATCTTAGACCGATATGCAGTTAATAATGTAACGCGATAAATAATGCAGGTGGAATACGAGTCCACTCGACTCCACTCCTACATGTACTAGGAAACGCACACGGTAAGTCACGATTGTCTTACTGAACTGGAATTTTAATGTGGAACGGTTTTTGTTAGGTTCCCCGAAATGGCCAAATTATACGAAAAAAAACGTATTTTCTATTTATTTTATTTTCGCATTTTGCTCGTTCTCATATATAGACGTCAGACCAGTGCATGCAGATGTCTAAACGCGACAGGTTTTTAGTTCGAGTCCCACTGGAGGAAATTATTATATACATTTCTTCGCTCTGGTAATGTAGCTAAACGCGGCGTTAAGCTCCGCCACTTAACACGTCTTTAGAATTCATCGGAAAATGAGGAATGATAGTCTTAATGGGAACGGAGTGCCTTAACATTAGGTTCCCTCTGCTTAACCTCATTAAAAAAAAGATTCATACTGTATTTGAAAACTTTTGTCGCTTCCACGCGCAAGTATTACCTTGTTAAGTATTAAACGCAATGCACTTCCTAAACGTTAAGTAATGTTGTATTAGAAATGAATTAAGATAAATTGCTGTGTGGGTATATTGTTGCAGCCCGTTCGCTGTGTCGAGAAGAGTTATGGGAACTTCCTTAAAATTTATCTGTTAGCTAGTTTCATTTATGATATATTTGCTTATATTATTAATTGTTATTATAAGCAGTATTATGTTTTGAATAAAAATATTTCAATGTGGAGGAAAATTTAATTTGTAACTAAATTTGCTATTATGTATATAAAATTTGATAAATTTTACATTTTTTTAAAGTAGTACTTACACATAAAAAAAAGAAAAATTATTTAGAAACCTATAAATATTCGCCGGTCGGTGACATCGGTCTCGTTTGCAGTCAAACATTTGCTACTTGGTGCCTATTGCTTTAAAACGCGGCGTTAGGTTCCACCAATCAACCCGCATTATTTCGAATATTGGGAAAAAAAGTCAGAAACGGAGCGTTAAGCGCTAGGTTTCCTCTGCCTCGGTAAAAAGTGTGAAGATATTATTCATTATAGTTCTCATTGTACCAGTACTTCCAACAAAAAAAAAAATATATATATTTTTCCTTTATTCCGTTTAAAATATTCCCACAAACAAAAGCTAATTTACTTTTAACATGACTATTAATTTATAAAATGGTTGTGTCTAAAGAAATCGTTTTAGCAGCAAAAAGTTATTTATATTTCCAACTGTTTTAACAAAATGTTCCTGGCTCTCCAGTATCTGTGGTCTAGACAAGAAAGTGCTGAAAAAAGTAGAACCATCATTGCGCTATAATGAATTTTTGAGTGGGCACTCAAACTTCAACTCGAGTACCTCTGCTTTAGAGATGAGGCAGTAAATTATTGTTTTTTACTATCTTTTAAAATATTAAAAAATACAATTTTATATTTATAACGCCGAATCGTAGTTGCTTAGTCGAGTTTAAATCTCAGTGGGGAAAATATTAGTTTAAAATCGATATCGATATTTTAAATCGAATGATATAGCAATTTGCCTATTACAAAATATATAAAAGTTAAAAATGTTATTTTATGGAAATATATCCATAAAATGGCCTATTTACTATATTCTCGTTGGTGATTCATATTTATGCATCATAATAAAACAGTGTTAAACGCCATAAAATTATTTTTATTGGCCATCATCCGCGCGAGTAGTGCACTAAATTAAATTATACACTGTTTATTAAATTTTAGTTGGCTACAAAAACATATTTTGAATCTGTTACACACTATAATGAACTGAACCAGCCCTCGCCAAATGACCCACTTGTAATTGAAAGCAAATTGTTAGTGGAGATTTTTTTTTCTTTTAATTTTATAGATTTTGTGGATAGTGCTAGGCTAAAGGAACCTACAAGGCTTATTTTTTTACTATTATCTCTATTATAAAGATCTGATAAGTTACCATATTTTTTATATTTTTAATATATGGAACATAATATAAGAATCCATAGCTAATCGCCAAGATATAATGTCCAAGATATAATTAAAACAACTTCCTGCTGCACCTGTATATAATAGGGTAGGCAGAGGAAACTTGTTAATAGTGGTAAGACACTCCATTAGACAGTTTTCGTGTTGAGTGGAGGAATTTAACACCGCACTTCCACCGGACGAGGAAATGATAATAGATATAGATTTTAATATTTTTTTATATTTTATTATGGGAATGGGAAAATGAACCTACTTGTCACACAATTGTGCCCCTGCGCTACGACGGCCGACAAATCAAGTAAATCTTGGTGTCTAGTTATTCTATTTATCATATTATTTAATATCTGTAAAGCCTAATTTATATATCTGTAGACTTTATACAGTTTATAGAATAAGCAAATACAATATGTTTTTAAATATGTGAATATAAATAATAATTAAATGACCAAATTAAAGTTTTACCCCATTTGGGAATATTTGAACCACGCTTCATTTAACTTCTTATTGATTCTCGCGGTTCGTTACGAATGCAAAAACTCCTATTAAACATTCCTTGAGGAGCTTTGGTATGCAAATCGTGGAATGGACTCCAAACTGAAACAATAGATTCACTGTTACATTAATCATGAAAAAGGGATTTTCTTTCTGACATTATAAAATATTACCCAAGTCTGCCTCCTTGGTACAGATAGAGGGATTTTTTTTATTTTTTTTGCGAGTAAACGGAAAGAGGTCTAGTGTTGAATCATTTTGTTCTCTTCTACTTTTAAGTATAATTAAAATACTATAATTATAATAAATATATGTACAATATGGATATCTAAGTCAAATAGTTTACTAAATAATGGGATCAGAATTGTTGCTGTATAAATAAACTAAAATATATTTTTATTAACTTTAAGCTGTATCTTACACATAGCAGAGTAGGTAGAGTGAACATGAGAACCTAAAGTTAAAAACGTTCCGTTCCCATTAAAACACGTCCGCTCCTTTTACCTCTTTACTCAGATCCAGGAAATAAAAAAAAAAATTAAATATTCAATTACCAGCAGTGGAAATCGAACTCACGACCTGCGGTAGCAAATTTATGCCCCTGCGCCACGACGGATTTTATTTCATTCACAAAATTTACAAAAGTATTAAAAACGAATATAAATAAGCGTAATAAGCATTCGTAGCGTTTCCTTTCAATATTGTATTTTATTGACGAACCCAAAGGTTCGGCGACCAGGCGTTTAGATTTCGAAATTTACTCTCTTGTATGCAAATTTTTGTACAACATATTTTTATTTAAATTATAATATTGTCCTTGTGTAAAGGTAAGACCATATATTGTGAAATTTATGAAGTACAATACAAAATTATGAATAATATTTTTTTTTATTATTTTTATCTAGGTAACTATGTATAAGAATGTCTCTTTAATAATTATATTTTCATACTTATTTTAACAATAAAATAAATTAAAAATTAGGATGCAGGCCACGATAGTCCCACCGCCGCAATTCACCTATATTTTTTTCTTTAACGATTATTTCTAAAAAAAATACATATCTACTAAATATAGTATCCTAGTACGATATTTTTAGAGTCTTTATGTACGAAGAAAGTTACGAGGTGGCTCATACCTTCAAATAACATAACAAATTGATTATATTACAATAAAATGACAATCCAAAATCAATTGAATGAATAAAAGTAATTCAGCTGTCTTGAATTCTAACTCCATTATGAATCCACTCTTACCATTCAAGCGTCATCGAGCGAAGGTATGCTTCCTGTTTCGGGTACAAATAATACCACTTAAAGCGGCCACCTTTGTATTTTGATAATTGAATGCCAGAACACTAATGCGTGACAAAAGCCCAAAGGAAACTATAATATGGACAACCGTTGCCACATTTGTTTTATCGGGTCGTATGTGGTATGTTTGTGATGGGGTTTTTGGGTATTTCATATTATCTTATGGGTAGTTTGCTTGTATTTAATTGTGAAGCTTCCTGTTAATGTTGATGTGGACTTTCTAAAACAAAATATATAGTTGTAGGTAGGACTTGATGATATCTTTTAGGGTTCCGTTGCTGAATAGCAGAAAATGGAATCCATATTCAAATTAACTCACTTGTTTTATTTTCAGCTTCATCCTGTATTCGGCAGAGGGAGGCCAGTGTTAGGACACTCCGCTAACCACTTTCCGCAAAATTTTGGAGCATTGTGTACAGAGTGGCGGAATTAATGCGAAGAAATGAAAATTTGAAATACTTAATTTTCTAGAGTGGGAACCGAACCCACAATCAAACGCGTTTACGCGCCTGGCCTAGCCTGACTCGTATTTTCTTATATATGTACTAGTATCTACTAAGTCCTTTAATAAATGACAATAAATTGAAATTTATTTTTACATGAGTATATGCACAATAAAACTGTCATTTGGAAAAGGTTACAGCAATCCTGAAACTTGAAGTAAGGCAATTCCTGAAAGCAGTAACGGGGCCACACACGATCAAAGGAAGGAATAAAAATGTTTAACTATAAAAGTGCCGTTTTTAGGAATAGCATTGGATTCTCCCGTTTTCTCCGTTGTGATAATAAATACATCTGCGGTTAACAATTCATTTGGATACTTGGAAGTGACTATTAAAAGTGTAGTTGAAATGTTTATAGTTTATACTCGTATAATCAATAAATAGTATAATAATTTATTGAACGATATTTTTCTAACTTTACGCTGTATATCTTTTACAACGGGGTCGGTAGAGGGAACCTAGTTTTAAAATACCCCATTTCCCATTCTCCTCTGAATTCTGGAGGCATTGCGTGTTGAGTAGTGGAACTCAACGCCGCACTCTGCCTCGACACCAGAAAGAAGAAATGAAAATATTAAATATTAAATTTCCTCGAGTAGGAATTAACATGCCTATTGCCCCTACGCCACGATTGACTTCAATTGAAAATTTATTTTTAATTACTATTTAATTGTGATTTTCTTGAAATTTTTGATATTGCAGAATTTGTACCCACATCTTTCATTTTAATTACAACATATTAATTCATGTTATTTCTCTGCGTATTTTTTGGCTTTACACTTAAAAATTCAACTTCATAATAAAATAATTTATTTCTTCAAGTAGGAATCAAATCCACAACCATTTACCTACTATGAGACACCGTCTCATTCCGCCGTAATGGCCACTGCATCATCAGACCATGAAAAAACGATATATGCTGTTTTATCGATATCGTATTATCGATATCGCTTTATAATATCGATATCATATTATGACAACGCTATCAAATAAAGAATGAGTTTTCAATGTGGTAGATCACGCGAGGTCGTTTATCTCCCTATATAGTATAAATTTTATGTCTTTGTACGTGGTACGTGGTGGTCTCACAATTTTGTACGTAACATTTACATAAATGTCCAATTGCAATGCATTTTGATGATATTTCTCTAGTTTTGTTAATATACATCAACTAATAGTATCTACCTATTTACTATAAAGTACTATAAAAATAAAAAAAATAATCGTCAAGAAATATTTTGGGCCAGTCGTGGCGAAAAGGCAAAATCATGGGACGGGGTGTGAGTTCAATTGCCAGAAATGAAATATTTAATATTTTAATTTCTTGGCTTGGACATCGAAGCAAAAGAGAGTTTCGTCAAGGAACACATAATGCCTACAGAATTCGACGGAAAGTGGGGAGCGGAGTGTCTTAACACTAGGCCCCCCCCTGCCTATCCTGCGGGTATACGGGTTACAGCGTGAAGCTGATTATTACCATTTCAAGTTATAATAGTGTAATGGCGTATCACAAGCTGCACGAGAGTTGCATTGCACGCGTAAAAAATAATTCAGATTCAGACTATGAACTACAACAATTCATTGTATAATAATAATGCTATTTTAAATTAAAAATCTCATGCCAATTCATAACAAAATCCTTTTTTTATATACATAAAAGAATTACAAATCTCGCGTAACATTACTACGGAACTCTTTTATGTTCGAGAAACAACGGTACAAGGCAGCTTCATTTCCATTGTATACGTCCGGGATTTAAAATTTTCTTATTTTAATATGTTTTAAAACTATTTCACAATTGTAATTTGAATTCATTTTACAATTGTAAATTATATGAGTCGGACTCGCGCACGAAGGGTTCCGTACCATTATCTATAAAACAATAAAAAAATTAAGGTCCTTGTATGAGAGCCTTAAATATTTATTTAATTCTGTTTTTTAGTATTCATTTTTATAGCGGCATCATCTATGAAGAATTTAAATCTCTAATAGTTACAGTTCATGGAAAACTATTGTGACAGATAGAAAATCACACAGCGAAATTATAGTAATAGGGTAAATGTTTTATCTTACGGTCCTACTTTTTAAAAAAATGATTTATATAAACATTTTTATAAAAATAAAGACTGCTTTTTAAGAGAATCAAATATTTAAATTAAAATATTATATTTATTTGAAACTATTGACATACGGACAAGTAATGGAATTATTCCTTCAAATATTAGTGTGTATGTAATAAAGTTCAAGAAACATAAATATTCATAGTCTAAATATTGGCAAATAGAATCAATTAGAAAATTAAACGAATTTTTCATGTAGTCACAATGAGAACGCACCTTAAGGCGTCAGGAAATAGGGTCTACTGTCCCCACCCCCAGGCATGCTGAGATTAATTCACTGAATAAATAAAAGTCAGCGGATTAGGCCAAAGTCGTTTCCTCCCTCTTAAGCTGACCTCGCGTGCTCTGTAGAAAAATGTCCTCCATATAAATAAAATTTGTACGAATCAAAGTAGCCCAATGAATAATTAGGTAATTGTTAGGTTTTTTTATATAATAAATGGTTAGAATAAGATTTTTAATACTGATAGCGATTAAATTTCTAACCATGGGTTTAATTTAGTAAGTGTGGAGAAAATAATTAAAAATTAAATAAAATCAGCAAAGCTGAGCAGCAANAGCCAACTCATTACAAACAAAGTACATCATTGTCGTTACAATTTTAAAGGTACGCAACGAACAATCTACTATATTTAACTTTCATAACGTAGAAGTTAGAGTTAACTTTTACAATGTAGAAACTGTATTGTAAAGTTTCTATGAAAAGGGTCTGTCTAATCACTATAGAAACTATTAATATTATAACTATAACTGTTAGCCTCCATAGAGTTAAAACACTATGGAGGCTAACAGTAATTAGAACTGTGGGATTATGAGACGTCTATTATAAAGCGACGATGGTAATCTGTGTGTGATTGCTAATTTATATGAATTATTTTTTTTAGATTTACTTTATATCTCGCATATAGCTGGGTAAATATCTCTATCTACCCTTACCTAATGTGATATTGCACCCTTGCACAACCACACAAAGGATGACCACAATATAGAAAGGACCACAACCCTTAGCCCAGTAGGGCTTAGCAGTAGCTCACCTTCATTCTAACCATATAATTGTATAGTTATATATATGGAAGCTATATTAAAAATAATTATTATAGTTATTTTTTTTTATGTATTTATGTGTAAATTTTTTGATGGAGTCATTAAAAAATTAATCATAAAATTCTTTATGAAATTGTTTTGCACATCTAAAAGAAATATTATATAGGCCAAGCTTATGAAACAAAATGGTTATTAAAAATTACCAATGTAATTAATCCAAGTAAAAGTAAAACATAATNTTTTTTTATATAATAAATGGTTAGAATAAGATTTTTAATACTGAAAGCGGTTAAATTTCTAACCATGGGTTTAATTTAGTAAGTGTGGAGAAAATAATTAAAAATTAAATAAAATCAGCAAAGCTGAGCAGCAAAGTGTTAAAACATATCGTTCCCCACTTTCCACCGAATTCTGGAGGCGTGTTGAGTGGCGGAACTTAACGCCGCGCTTTTGCCATAGAGAAAAATAAACAGAATAAAACAGTAATAAGCCAACTTATTACAAACAAAGTTCAAACTTCATCATTGTCGTTACAATTTTAAAGGTACGCAACGAACAATCTACTGTATTTAACTTTCATAACATAGAAGTAGAGTTAACTTTTATTATGTAGAATCTGTATTGTAAAGTTTCTATGAAAAGGGTTTGTCTAATCACTATAAAAACTATTAATATTATAACTATGAAAGGGTTATAGAGTTAAAACACTATGGAGGCTAACAGTAATTAGAACTGTGGGATTATGAGACTCTATTATAAAGCGACGTGGTAATCTGTGTGTGATTAATAATTTATATGAACTTTTTTTTAGATTTACTTTATATCTCACATATAGCTATACAGGGGTAGATACCTCTACCTACCCCTACCTAATGTGACATTGCACCCTTGCACAACCACATAAAGGATGACCACAATATAGAGACCACAACCCTTAGCCCAGTAGGGCTTAGCAGTAGGTCACCTTCATTCTAACCATATAATCGTATAGTTATATATATATGGAAGTAATATTAAAAATAATTATTATAGTTCATTTTTTTTAAATGTGTAAATTTTTTGATGGAATCTTTTGAGAAGAAATTGTTGTGCACATTTAAAAGAAATATTATATAGGCCAGACAGCTTATGAAACAAAATGGTTATTAAAAATTACCAATGTAATTAATCCAAGTAAAACTAAAACATAATAGAATTTATAATAGAAAAGAAAAAGGAAAATTTATTTCGTTGGGATTAATAGAAAATTGTTGGCATAATTCAACAAGAACGAACTTCGAAAGTTATATTTAAGAAATTGCTTTGATCTTTGATTTTCTTATTTTAGTCTTTCATATCTTGTTATTTTTAAACAACGCCAAATTAAAGATGCCCTAAAAATGTTTTATAAGCCGACTAGGGCGTCAATTCTCCACCCACGTTAAACAATTCTCATTTAGAATTCTGTTTGAAAATACTTTTGTAAGACCGTATCGTTACGAAAACATGTAAAAGATTTTTCCTCATTTTTTATCTTCCTTATCCTACATGTAGCAGGGTAGGCAGAATCCGGTCTTGGCTTTCCGTCCTAATTCGAAGCATTGTGTGTTGATGCGCAACTTAACGCCGCACCCTGTCTCATAGAATCGGAAACTGAAAATAAACGATTCAGCCCAGCGGGGATTGGGCCCAAAACTATAGCCTTTACAGTTAGACCCTGTCCCACTACACCACGATGTCCTTACGAAATTTTCTTATATAGAATTTTGCATTAATTACACGAATAGCTTCTGGTTTTCATCTGATGCGATTTCACACCTCAGTTCCTCATCCGTTGAGCAGCAAATTCATTAACGGATAGATCGAGCACCTGTAACCCATGTTTAGTCATTGCAGACAAAAGTATCATTTTCCACCGGAATTTCATTTGACTGATCTAGCAAAAGTCCAATAATGGCGTTGTCAATATAAATACATATATAAACATTGTTATTAAACTTAGATCAACTTCACGCTGCATCCCGCACACAACATGGTAAACAGAGGGAATAAGTGTTAAGACACTCCGTTTCCCACTTTCCGCTGTATTCTGAAGGCATTACGTGTTGTGTGGCAGAACTCAACGCCGCGTTCGCCTCGGCATCACAGCAAAGAAATGAATTTTAATTAAATTTAATTCAAATTTAATTTAAAACAAAATTGCTTATTCGAAACACTGTACTTTACGTTTTTTATAACAAAAGAATGGTCTGTCACGGAATCCTAATTGTAAAGCTTTGGTTTTTTACTCATTAGGGAGTAGAATACCGGATTAAAAAAAAGGCTTTTAAAAATTCCACAACATCCGAGTACGAGAGCGTCATTAAGATTTCAGCTTAGGGCATGTATGAAACAATTACTCTACACGTAATAAACTGAGTAAATTAATTATTTATATGCTGTTTGCTGTTTGTGTTTGCTTTGATTTAGGTTTGTATAATTAATATGTTTATGACAAATTCTATTATTAGAAACAAAAATCATTATTTTTTTTGGAAAATTTATATACTTTGCGTGGGGAATGGAGAATGGTGGTGATGATGAAGATATATAGAATAGAATGTCTTAGAAGATGTCTTTTTTTCATGAGATGGGATTGGCAGAAGGAACCTAGTTTTAAGATACTCTGTTTCCCATTTTCCGCCTAATTGTCAAGACATTGTTGTTGACTATTGAGAGAGTTCTCTTCGTACTAGAGAAGATTGAGGAAAGGAAAATAATACATTCCTATCTCTGTTCCTGTATGGTACGAATTCGTAGCTGTCACGTTTACATTAATACTATATTTATACCAATAACGATATAAGGTGATGATTTAAACATATTTCACATGAGATCCTCCATTATTATTTCCAAGTACCCTCAACTACTAGATTTTAGACACGCAGCACCAAAAGCGCTACTAAGTTATTGAGGCTTCCTATATGTATTACATTTAAAAAAAACAATTATAGAATATTCTTCTTATTCTTATGTAATATTCTATTTTCCCTATTACTAAAATATTATTAGAAACAGTATATTATATTATTAGTTTCAACGCGAGAGAAGTCACGAGTCAGTTCACTTCCGAATAGAAATCAAAATTGTTGTGACGCGGTCTGTCGGCAGTGTCGGCATGCAGTCGTACAGCGGCCGGTGGTCTAGATCGTTGCATTATTGCAAATTGCATTAAGCTTTATCGGTATCGGCTGTAGTATAGCATAGAATTTTAGATGAAGTTATTGTTTTCTATGATTATTATTATTTTTAGATGATTTTTTAATTTGCTTAATTATTGTATTACCTGCTTAGAATATATAATTAATATATTTTATTTTTAATGTTTAAGAGCTACCAAGACTTAAATATGTAAATTACAAAAAAATCCTATAAGTTTTATTTTGTTTTTATCTTCTTCTTTGAATGAAGACGTTATTGCTGATAATTAGCCACTGCTAGATGGAATAGTTGTTCCACAGATTGGATACAGGTGTATTCCTGAACGTTACTAAGTAACTTTATTTTAATATTTAAAGACCTTTAAATATAAAATATATTGAAAGGCATATCCAAACATGACTATGACATTTTAAAGAGTTATTCCTCGATCTCCATAGTAATTTATAATGTCAAGTTTTTCCGTAAATATGTTTTGAGCTAGTACATTTTTTTTATAGTACAGTCGGTTAAAGTTGGGTGTAGTAAATATTTTGAATTTAATGTTTGGCAAAAACACCACGTTTTATTGAAAACTGGTGCAGGTATGTTTAAATCTTAAACTGTAATTCACAGTAGGGTTACTCATGATTACATTACAGAAAAAAAATTAAAAAAAGAGCAATATTTGTAGTCTTAGGACTTGAAAAATCGGTTTTTTCGATATTTTTTAAAATCAATATAACATGAAAAATACATGAAACAGATTTTTTTTTATATTTTTCTCATAACTGTCACGACTTGGTCTATCACCTGTTTTCGTTTTATCGTTGACTTCTGGGACACCCTGTATAAAATAATATTATTATACATGAATAACAATATAAAATAGAAAGGAACGTAAATCTAAGGCCTAAATAAACAGAATAACTTTATGATATTACAAAGAAAATACAGTGAAGATATTTTTTGATAGTAGTATAAAGGTAATATTTCTGAGAAACATTAAAAATATTATTTTAGTAAAAAATACTTAATGAAAGCGTAACTAATATAAAGCTTTAGAGCTTTCTAAAAAGAAAAAAAACCTGATTCGGAGAACTTATTTCCATTAATGGACATTATCAATTATAATATATTTGGGCTCTAACATCAATTTATAGACAAGCATTATAGACAAGTATTATAAAATGTGCTAGACAAGAACATATGCGGACTAGTGAAGCTTAGCCTAAACCTATTGATTTCACCGATAACCTTTTGGAAACCTTAATAGTGTAAACAGAATTACATTAACAGCACTTTAGAAATATGTATATTCATATTATTTGAAAATTTACTGAATTGCCTCTGTATTTGTTGTATCAAAGATATTAAACTAAATTAGAAAATACGAGTATATTTAAATATCATCTTTCTTAAATTATTTAGTATGGAATTACAGTTTGGCAATAACAAAAAAAGATATCGAAATATGTTTTAAAATTGTCCTAGCGTACGTCAGCAAATATCTTTAACAGTACCACATTTCATTTCTTTCGCTAGACAATAATATCGACCGAAGCAAAACCGATCATAAAACGCACGACGTTCGGAAGACAAGTCTCTCCAATCAATCACAGACTAATCGAAAATTCCAATTCAATAAGTCGAGAGGCTATCTGGTGGGGCTTATGTGTCTCATTATTAGATATTACCCGGATAAATGAACGTTCCTGGGCATATCCTTTTATTTCACGATCAAAGGCAAGAACAGAATGTATTAAAGGATCTAAATGTAAAGATGGCGGAACGGAACTGGATTGTATTTCGTATTGTCGATTGAAAACTTAATGTTCCATTTCTAGATTGCAAACTGAGAAATATATATCACTAATTCGATGCTAAGTAAACATTGCAAGCAGGTACTCCTTTATCGCACTAAATATATCTTCCATTGGGAAATAAACTTGAAATAAACGTATCTGGTTTATTGAGTCTCCTTATTATGTTTATTTTATCTGGAGTTACTTACAACACATTTTTAAATAGCATTTGAATTTTCATTTACATATTAATCTATTCTTGGCTAAGCTTTTGTCTTGAAGCTTAATGCTTTATTTGTGATAAGTTCTTTCTTATTAGTGTTAAATATTTGTTTTTCACGCTGTATCCCGCATGTAGCAGGGTAGACGTACGCAGGTAGTGTTAAGAACTGCGCTCCTTAATTTTGGTATTGCATGTTTAGTGATTGAGCTCAACGCGTTTGGTCTCGTCACTAGAGCGAAGAAATGAAAATATTAAATGTTTCGTTTCCTCGAGTGAGAATCGAATTCACAACCTGTCGCGCTTACAGTCACACCCTTGTTCCCCTTCAACAGGAATGCCTACTAATTTTAGATAAAGAATTATTAATTAAGAAATAATAGGATGGCGATAACAACTTCTATCCTCAATTATAGTAATATATGATGATTGCTCTTAGTCACCGTGACTTGGGGAGTGCCTCAAGTTATCACACGTGTGTTTCTTGGAAGATATTACGTTAATACATGTCAGGCTGTGACCCGGGGGGTGGCATTTTATTGAAGCAAGAGCGTCGAGAGGTCGGAAGCGATAAGAAATGTGGAAATAAAGGATTTCTCTACTAGCTTTCTTATTTGACACCAGTTGATTATCAGAATGTGCTTGGAATTTATTCTTTATATTTTTATATGTATAAATTACGGAAATTAACGTATTAATTGCAAATTTTAAATATGTGTTATTATATTCCATTTCCCAATTATGATAAAATTAGAAGATTTTATCAATATTCCTTATTTTTCTAATGTATATGCTTAGCTAGCTAGCTTATCAACAATATACAGTAGTAATTAAAAAAAAAGTAAGACAGCTATTTAAAAAGTTTTAAGGTCGTTAATGAACCATATAACGTATTTAATCTTCCATAACTATTTGTTTTAGGGAGAGGGTTAACAACCCCTTTGATTCTAATTAGAACCCCTATGCCCATCTACAATTTAAACAGTGTTATACGTATTTGATGAAAATTTAAATTTAAATTAACAAGGACTTCAATGACATCTGTAGTTACCAGTATATTTAGATAAGTAACTGGTTTTTTTTTATTTCTTCACATTTTTTTATTTAATAAGGGTAGAAAACTAGATATGAAATTGCAGGAATGGAACCGGCATCTATAGCGCTTATAATATAATAAGTTCGCACGATAGCATCAGTGTATTATCTTATGTCCTATATAATTATCTACATAAACTTTAAGATTAGACTCTATTGTTTTGAATTTAAATAAAAAATATATTTAAATAATGGAAGTAAAAGAATTACACCTTAAACGAACGGAAATGCGCATTATAATTTTTATAATAATTATAATCTTCCGCTCCGAAGATTCGACACAAAGGAAAAATTTACATATTTCTTTATGCAAAATCTATTGTCCCAGCAAATTAGATATTGAACGAGCTTAATCATTGAGGTGAAATTGCTTTAAATAATTATAGGTTTCTCGTCTAATCTTCAAATAGTTACATTGTTTTTTGTATACACCTTTAAATATTATCGAGGCCAGTGGTGCAATAGCTTGAGGATTCGATTCTAACTCTAGGAAATACAATATTTTCATTGATTGTTCTGGCTGACTCAAAACGCGGCGTTGAGCTCTGCCTCTCAACACACAATGCCTCCAGAATTCACAGAATGGAGTATCTTAACTTTAGGTTCCTAGGTACAGCAGGGTACACAGAGGGAACCTAATGTAAAGACACTCCTTCCCCATTACTCTACTTCCCCACTGTACCGACGGCTTCTACAGTTTTCTCAATCATATTTATATTTGCTATAACTATTACTTAATAATTATTAATAATATCTAAGCATAAGCTCGTCCTACACGTATATCTCGCTTACGAGATGCATGAAAAGGGACTTAGCAGGTGTTTAATCATTTTAATTACCTTTTGAGGCCAGTTATGGCACAGGAGCACAAGACTGTAAACGACAATGATTGTGGGTTCGATCTTCACTCGAGGAAATAAATTAATGAATATTTGCATACCATAGCTTTGGTGATGCGGCTTTGAAATCCGCCACTGTATATGTAGTCCTCCAGGAAGGAGATGGAAGATGGAGAACGGAGTGTCTTAACACCAGGTTCCATCTGCCTATCCCGCTACATGTGAGATACAGCATAAAGCTGGAAATCTTTAAGCCTGACAGACACGAACTTCGTATTAGGTAAACGAGCGTACGAGCTTCAAAAGGTACTTCACAGCTATTAAATCATTTTAATTACCTTTAACATTCAAAAGTACATTATCGAAATACGAAAAGGATTGATTATTATTCTGTAGATTTGCAATGGAATTTAATTTTATTGTAATTGCTTTACTTAGAATCCGAAATCGAATTGGCTGAATGGATTTATTTTAACGATTTGTAAATGTAAAATGATTAAAGTTAGATTAGGTACCTTTATAAGATATAAACTGAGGTACTTAAAATTAAACTTTATAATAGGAATGAAGCTGACTTGATGGTTTGGGGTTTGATTCCCATTTGAGGAAATTAATTGTTGTTGTATATCCAGTGGAGAGTGGGGACCGAAGTGCCTTAATACTAGGTTCCCTCTGCCTACCCTGCTATACAGCGTGAAGTTAAAAAAAAATAACAAGAGAGGGGGAATCAGTATTACAACTATACGTATACATATAGTCTATCCAGTCCATGCCAGTGTTGTTATCTATCTATATATATAAAAGGACTTGTCCTCACTGACTGAGGTAAGACGCACGTACAGCCGTAACCGCTCATGGTAGAAACGTTAAATTTGGACAGATGTTTACTTGCGTAATCTGGACATCCACTAAGAAGGGATTTTGAAAAATGTTTACTCTAAAGGGGTGAAATAGGGGTTCAAAGTTTGTATGGAAAAAAAAATAATTCGGCACCGATTTTTATAAAATTTTAAATTTAGATTTTTAAAAGTATTTAATTGAACACGTGTTTCATNTCTCAAATTTTGCATGGACGTCACTTATAGGACGTAGGTACTCATGGAGACAGAAATTAATAATAACGTAGTTCATGCAGGCGAAGCCGCGGGCGGGCCGCTAGTGTCATATAAAAGTTTAAATTTAGTACAAAAATAGAAACAAAACATTCATACAAAATAATTGTATTCATAACTGTAACAGACTGCCATCACATATAGCAATACAACAAAGAGATTCACAGAACCATCTATTCTATTGCAAATGCGAAAGAGCAGCCATAAACCATATTAATGTGGGACAATTTAAACCGAGTCAAATTTTATTTATCCCCGAGGACAATTTCCTCCCGTCAAGTAGCGGCCACCCGGCATTTAGTATAATGAGAAAACGACCAAATCAACACCGACTAAATTAGACGCGAGTTCTGTAGGGTTTATATGTTGCTGAAATTATATGTATTAACGACTTAAGCGAATACATAACTAAGCGAATTCATTATTAAAAGCTATCCACTCTAAAAAAAATGCATTGAATGAGTAAGCAAAAAAAAATGTGTTACTTTAATTTTTAATTGATTAATGTACGACCGACTACAATTATTTATTTTGTCAACCAATGTTTCCATGTAAGTGGACTATGTTTTTTAATCGAAATAAAATATCTTTAACCTAAACTTTACTTAGAAGTTAAATATTCTTGGTGGAGAAGATGAATGGTGTAGGAAGCAATGTAGAGAATATTTTATGATAAGACGCAGCCGAAATTCTCCATTTGCCGTACAATTTTCTTGTCTAACTATGTCTTGTTATCAGAGATAGAAAAAATAAAATAAATTATTATAAGCACACACGCACACGTGTTACTTATTTATACCTTCAATAAATTTACCTTATTTAAACAACATAATGTAAAGTAAACTAAAAGTAACTAATTCCATTCCCAATAAACGTCATAATTAATTAGAACTATTCATAATAGCGTTTTACGATAGCGATTATTATTTTAACGATAGTTAGTTTAATAGCCCTCATATAAGGGCAAAATATGCAAGGTTTAAATAGAACAAGTCAAATATGGACTATAATGAAATAGTTTTAGATACCAGGTGTTAATTATATAAATATTTAGATGATAAACTGTGTTTTTTGAGGCCCTTGTGGCACAGTTGCACAAGTTTGTGACTGTAAATACGCAAATCGTGGGTTTGATTTCCAATCGAGGGAATGAAATATTTATATATGTAAAACTAGATTCCCTCTGCTTTCCTTTTATACGAGTATGTGGGAAACAGGCGACAATAAAAGGAATAATATGAAAATAAAAACATATTAAGAAATGAAAATAATAATTAAAAGGTTACTTCTTTATATTGATAAAAGTTATTTCAAATATAATATCAAATTTAAAGTTACTCTATATTATTTGTAAACTTAAAATTCTATCCTTAACAGTGAGACTATACACATACAGTGTGTTTATTTTATAAGTAATTGTTTACTTTATAAGTAATTGTTATTTATTTCCATGTTGATTATAACATATGTATTTGGACGCACCCTTTTTAATTTACTTCCTCTGTTAAATCGTCCATGACGCAAAGCAATAAAACTGTTGTTTAGAAAATTTCCCAAAATTACACGAGTTTATCATCATTAAAAGATAGGAATTAATTAAAGGAACTAATTTGACGTTTAAAATATGTTAACGCAGTTTAATCTAGAAACGAAAGTAAAGAGGCCAGTAGTGGCGCAGGGGCACAAGCGTGTGACTGTGAACGCGACAGGTTGTGGATTCGTTTTTCACTTGAGAAAATTAAATATTCCATATCGTTATCTGTTTTCGAGACAAAACACGGCGTTTAATTCCGCCACTCAACACGCAATGCCTCAATTCGCCTGAAAATGAGGAACTGAGTGCCTTAACACTCGGTCCCTCTGCTTATTCAATTGTGTTCGATGTATTAGATGACTTTTGCACAAATATATTATAATTTCATTGCTAGAAAAAAACGTTTCAAATACATTGTCAACAGAAAAAAAACCGACAATTCGGAAAATCTGAATAGCACCATGTAAACCAACCATAGAATACTTCAAGATGAAACGTTGCGTTAGCGCCACGTACAATTAAAGTCAGGATCTGTATCTGTTCGTCGAAAACCTAACCCTTAGTCCATAACGTCGTCAGACGAAAATAATTGTTGACGGGCGACGGCGAACAACACCGAATGTTGAGAGGATTCTTAAACAATAATGATGTTCTGTTAAAGTAATTGCACTATTTAAATAGGATCGCTTTGTGATGTAAAGTCTAGAATACTGTAGACAAAGAAAAAGTAATTTTTGTAAATAAAAATGTTTCAATTATTAATATTAATTCGATGTTGAATTTCCTTGCTTTTGAGTAAATTATGTTTATAATATTCTGCTTCATGCTGCATCCCACCTGTAGCAGGGTAGGCAGGGAGCTTAGTGTCAAGACACTCCTCTACCAACTTTCCGCCGAATTTTAAAGATTACATGTTGAGATATTGAATATTTAATTTTTTCGAGTGGAAATCAAACTGAAAACCTGGATATTTTTATTATCTTTATTATAATATTTGGCTTAACGTCCTATGTATTTGCATTCTATGTACACTGTATAGTACATGGAATCCTATAAAGCCAAATATTTACCAATTCTATTTAATGCTGGGCGGAAAAGCCAAAAGGGTTAGACTAGACTGCACCATGCCGGTTCAAATTTATTCTGAGCCAACTCCCTGGAGCAATCACCGAAAAATGTATCAATGCATTATTTATGTATTCAATATAAATATATTTACATACAGTTCTTTGATGTTCGCTCTAAAAATAAAACGCATTCGCTTTGGAACGTTTAGGATATTGCTAAGTCATTTTAAAAAAAACTTTTCGAATCGTATTTCGCTAATGTAAATAAATAATAATTTTACTAGTTATGGCAATTATTATTATAATATTTTTAAATATTAAGTAAGCGTATCGTAATCCTTGCTGTTATCTCTCCGACTTGTCTTCTTACCTCATCAGGGAAAGCCCGGAGATAAATAATATAAGACTAAAAAATTAATACTTAAAACTACACACCAGAACATAGGAAAGCAAATCAAAAAGAAACCAAACAACATAATATAACTCACATTAACTATATATAACTGTATATATCTCCAGCATGATACGTCAAACAGGAAAAACTACGAAAACTAACGAAGAAAAAAAATACTAAAAAAACAACGCGAATTTCTCCATCGATGTTATCTCAGCCTAAGAATAATATCCCCATGAGCGATTTCTTTAATTCCGTGAGTCGAATCAAGCCCCCGTTCCGCCCTGATCTCCGCGTCGATAGCGTTTATGGCACAACGTCCGTCGGTCCAAGCACCGAGGATCGAGGATCTCTTTACTTTCGATCACGACTCTGGTATCTGGATGTCAATGGGTAATAGGCCTTCAAACTTTTGGAATGTTTATTTGATTTTCTATTTGTTACTCTCTATTCTCTGATTTATTCCGTACAATTTTCTGTGTGTCTGGTCTCCAAGCAACGTGATTTGTAATGAAGCACTGGAACACTCAAAGAAGAGATCAAATTCTATTGACGTTCTCTCATGGTCAGTTTATGCGTAATGTTTGATACTAGTGGTAGGAGGTCATGGAGCCCAAAATTATATATTTTAAATTATAGATTATTATAAAATTTTCAGCGGTCCTAGCCCCGTTCTATTAGGATTCGAGTAACGGAATGCTATAAATGAAACATAAATGGAAAATGTTAAAATAGAAGAAAAAAGAATTAATATTTTATACTATCCCCAAATATATACATTAAATGAACAGTATTCTATGTATTGTATTATATGAAACTCCAACAAACATTTACCTCAAGGTTGACTACAGTTTTTTCCATCCAATACCAGTTTGTTCCAGTCCATCTGCCTAAGCACTGAGTGCATTCTGTAGTCAGACTGCGATTCAAATAGTGCGTTGAAACCCTACACGAAAAGAATCGGGGAGGAACAGCCAATCAGCTTTTAGAAGGCTTACGTAGGGGGAGGCTTAATTCACGTGTCATACACGAAAGTCGACACTATGTAGAAGAAAAGCTACCATCATTTCGGTACACACTTCAAGTACTTTATCATCGATCTAAAACTAGAACAAATTTAAACATGTCTAAAGCTTCGTGTGTCAATTATGTATAATAGTTTTAGAAGTTGAAAATTGGAAGTTAATTGGCGTTTGAAATTATATAATTGTCTATTACTGTAGCGTAATATACGAGTATAGCGTGCTTAATAACATATTAGGCAATAACTATTCATAATATATTAATTCTTTAGTATATTTGATATATGATAGAAATATGTTGTGTAAATAAAGTGCTATACAAAAAAAGGCTTGTGTTGAAAGGCATACCAAAATGATGACCACAATAAAATTTAAACAGTATTTAAAAAAAAAATAAAAAAGGAAAAAAAATATCCAATATTTTGACAGTAACACTCTACAGTACTTTAAATGATTCAAACATCAATACAAACCTTTACAATTAACGTTCCAAGGGACAATTATCGTCATACGATAAAAGTTGGTGGTTGACATTGTCAAAGAGTCATTTCTTATAATTCCTCTGTCATTCTGTAAATGAGGCCACCCGTGAATAAAAATTCTAACCCATAATTGTTGGGATGTAAGAGATAGACATTTCGGTACTTAGGAATTTTAATAACTTGCTGTGTACAGAATATTTTATTATATAAAACGTCACACTGTATGCCGTATATAGCAGAGGCAAAGGGAACTTAGAGTTGAGACACTCCGTTCCCCACCTTCCGCCAAAACACTGCGAAATTTTCGCCAAAGAATTTTCGAAGCATTGCATGTTGAGTTGTGGAATTCAACGCCGTGCCTTGGTACCAAAGCGAATATTAGAACATTTCATTATAACTATGCTACATTCGTCGCTTCTAAAAATATTTGACATTTTTTTTTACTTTCAAAATATTGAAGCACTTAACTTATAGGAAGAGTTACTATTAATCTTTAAAAAATACAGGACGTAATACTTTTTCGAAGTCGTTTTATTGTGTTCGAAAACATTTCTTATCTTTTGTTTTTTTTTGTGCAAACTGATATATTAGATAAACTTATTTCTGTGGACAAACCTTAATAATACAAAAAAACCTTTACCTGAAAGAATTACAAAAAAATCTTTTACATTTTTTGTGTTGACACCAGACAGTATATATTAACGAGATTTGGAACTTTCCAAAACAATAAAATATTTAAAAAAAACGGACGACCAGAGAATTGTGTCACTATTATTATTATAATGTCTCTAATTGGCTTCTTTACTTTTAACAATAAAGTTATTTTTGTTTACAATTTCTTTATAAAATATTAAATATTCCGGGGAACGATCTCGAAGCCCGAAATCTGTCACTTTCAATTTAAGGCAACCGCTATACCGCGATTCGGAACATAAATTTATTTTATCAACATTATTTAAAATAGCTTTAAAATAAATCAAATACTATCTTGATTTATCTTGAATTAAACTAAATGAAGTTAGCTATAAAATTTAAACGCTTTACTTACATAATATTGAATTTTAAGAGGTTTACGTTTACTAGAAATTATATATTGTTAATTATATTAAATTGACAGTCATGGCCTCGGCCCAAAGTAAAAGCGACAGGTTGTGACTTCAATTCCCGGTGGAGGAAATTAAATATTTAATATGTATTGTCATGTTCTCTCTGGAGTTAAAGGGCGGCGTTGAGTTTCGCCACTCAACACGAAATGCCTCCAGAATTCGGCGGAAAATGGACAACGGAATATCTTAACCCTGATGTGTGCAGGATACAGCGTGACGCTAAAAAAATAGCATACACAATTATTTTGACATGTGAGTCCACAAATAGCTTTTCACATTTAACATTGTTTATAAAATAACTTAATTAAAGCAAGCACTATATATTTACAGACACCTTAACCCTACATACGAGTACATATTAAAAAAACGAAAAACCCTTAAAAAACGGTACACAAAACCCAAAAATCCAATTTCTTAATTTCCACCACTAAGATTGAAGCTAAATAAACAACAATTTTTAATTTAAAAGCCAAACAACAATTCTAAAAGGAAACGATGGCTCAAAAAACCTCATCAACAATGTCAGAGCGCATTACAAACGAAGCAGTGAGTAAGGTTTTTACGAGATTGGAAAGGAATACAAAATGCATTCGCGTTCTAATGCATTATCAACTATATTTACTATTACAATTCTTATAGTAGGTAGAGTCTTGTAGCAGTCTTGTAAATTGTTCCTACAAAGGAATCATCAGTTTTTTGTCTTAGTTGTTGTTAGAGTACAGTTGAAGATTATCTCGTTTGAGTGTTAGAGAAAATTTACTATTCCCTTAAATGTTAATAAATTAACAAACAAGGTGAAATTATTATATACTTTTTGAATAAAACACTTAAGAATTAGTATTTATTGAACTACTATAACTTTCAATAATGAATCATTATATTCTATTGATTATTTATATTCAAGGCAAAAGCGCGACGTTTAGTTCTGGAACTATACACGCAATGCCTCGAAAATTCTTAAGTCTAGTTTTCCTCTGCCTACTCTGCTATATGCGGGATACGGCGTGAAACTAAAAAAAAATATACTAATTATTTTTTTTACTTCTTTCTCTCATACATTATGTATAATAGTATGTATTAAATAATATTTATATAATATTACTACGTGTATATACTGTAATCCAAACCATATTTCATACTTACAACCACGGTTATATAAAACGAATTTCAAAACCTACCCGATGGCGTCTCCCAGTTTTTCATAAAAATTCAATTTTATTTCTAATCCAATACAATGGGAGAGTACGTGAGAGATTCCGAATAAAGCTTTGCTTCACGCGTTATCAGCCTGAATAAACTTCCAAATCGATTTTGCATCTGAGAGTGACACTCCAGGATAACATTTACACGCGCAGCTGTTCCTAGATTTGCATAAAGAAACGCGACAGACTTAATATATGGGGAATACCTATATGGGAATAGTATGAAAAATATTAGTATATTAAATAGGTATTGTAATATTTTAAACTACCTCTTATATGTTTTGATTTCATGGGTCTAATAAAAATAGAGAAATCTAGTAGTTTAACTTGTGATTTGTGTCAAGAGGACAGAAAAGCTAGGAAGGTATTGAGAAACTTCTAGTTCTACCGCGAGTAAAATATTAATAATGGGAAACGTGGTTATCGAAAGATTTTTTGAGGTCGGAAAACAAGAAAAACTAGCAATTTAATTACTCGAATTTTGAAGAACAAGATGATTGTTGACAGAAACATTTCTTCAAATGGACATCGAACCCACTATAGCTATTCAGCAGCTAAAACAAACAGTACCTAATTTCATAGATTTAATTTCTTATAAAGTATTGTATTTTCCATTGCTCTTTCAGCAACACAATCCAATATCGATCAAGGAGTTGGCTCCAGCCATGTAATATGATACACATTGGTATGTGGACACAAATAAAATCACTTAGCTGGCGAGTGGCGCCCCGGAGAGAACACAGAGATATATTGAAGCTGGAATGGATGATTAATGTGAATTTTTATTTCCGCAACTCAGGTTTAAAGCTTTTGAAAGCTGACAACGACACTTCCGAACGACTTAAGCTTGTTAGCGGCGACTTTGCTTCGGTAAAAGTTTACAGATCGTTATATATTTCTGTCTGCTTACGTAAGCGTTTTAATATTTATTTTTTTTTGTGAATTTTAGAGAAAAATCTATTTCTTAAACAAAAATAAGTTTCTACATACTTTTCATATATGTATGTATGTACGACTGTGTGAAAAATAACCTTTCTCTATGACGTAAAACAGGTGCATAATAAAAATTTCTAGAAAATGTAATAGACTGAAACTGTTCTATTTAGGAAATTGCTACTTACAAATAGAAAAGAAGATATAAATATTTAACTCAGAGCTATTTTTCAATCTCCAAAACGTTTGGCAACGCTACAATATTGCATAAAGAATGAATATAAGTAATTTATCAACAAAATACTAAAATAGTTGAAAAATAACTCACCGTACAAAGGCCTTGACATTTTTACGGTCGATTTTCAATTGTGAAAAATTCGTAGGAATAAAATAGGGCGTGAAATTGTACCGTAAATAGGTTAAATTTGTTTGGAGAAGCCGTTGTGTAAAATTCAGATATACTTTTCTGGCGTATATGTTAAAGCTTATAGCTGTATGTATGTTTATCTTTGCCTATGTTTTAGGCCTTTTTCTCTTTGTTTCGTGAATAATTGGTCTTCGAAGAAAAAAAAGGGTAGAAAGGATCGCAATACATATTATTTTTTTTAAAGTACACGTTGAGCTATGATTATGAGAAAGAACCTAGAGTAAAGACACTCTGTTCTCCAATTTTCTCTTTGCAAATGTAATCAATTTTGAATAGTTATATTGTGAGCTTTTAAAATAACTAATTAAATATTTCATTCTTCCAAGCGGGAATCGAACCCCCGATCAACGCTTTCAATTGCCTCAAGTATATATAGAAATGCCCTGTGATATATTATAGCTGTAATTCGTATTAAGTAGATTTTTTCGTTCCAACAGAAAACGCTTATTGAATAGCTAAACAGGAATTTATAAACTGGTACAGTGCACGGTGGTGCATTTATATGAGTTTATCTTGTTAATATTTCAAATAAAAATTCTAATATTAAATATTTACTTTATTTAGGCAGCCATAAAGATATTAGATTATATTATATAAGGTAATAGAAATTTAAATAAAAATGATGGTAGATTTTGAAATGAAAGTCTTGTAGGATGCAATTCTTTTTATTTAAAAACATATTTGGTTACAAAAGACACTGTATTCATATTAATTTGGTAATATCTTTTCATATATAATTCTATACAGGTACAAAATCCATCGAAGTTTATTTAAATTCAATTGAATCGTCGTATTTATATAATTTGTTTTTATTACTTACTACTAATACGTTATTCCAAATATGGTATGGGTTCGATTCCCACTCGAGGGAATGAAGTATTTAATATTTTTATTTCCGCACTTAATCAGGAATGAAGTGTCTTTACATTAGGTTCCCAGGTTCCCTCTGCCCACCCATTGTCACAGGTTATAGCGTCAAGGAAATAAAATAACTCTAATTTACTATCATGTCATGTCAGTACTAACATACCTGGTATATATTTGTCAACATAATAACAAAATATGTATTCAACCGTAGTGCTTAGTCCGATTCAGATTTACAAATATAAATAAGTAATAAAAGTTCCAATTTTAAACCTTATGACTTTGATATAAGGTATAAATAGTAGTTTTTACAAGTTTGTCTGAACATCAAAATGTTCTCACGTCCCTTTCTAGTGGCGCCACATGGTGGAATATCGTAATAACTCCTTCTAAGGCTGGGCTTCCTTGTCAAGGAATTGAAATGAATTTTAATATATATTTCATTAAATTACATCATAAATATTTTGATTATTTATATTTATAAGCCTGCAAACTTAAGTTTATCTTGTTTTTAAGTTGTACTTCCTATTGACTTACAATCTTGAAATTGGTATCGAAGTCTTGATGGACGAGCCCGACTCGTACTTAACCCGTTTTTTAATAGATAAATAGATACAGGTGAAGTTAATAAAATAATTTTAAAATAAATTTAATAATTAACAAGTTTCTGAAAAAAATCGTGTATTTTTTAAATTTTAGCAAAAAAAAGAAAAAAAAAAAAAAAACACTAAAACAGTAGCTTCTATATAATATCTCATAAGAACTTTCTGTGCACCTTAATAACGAAACGAGTTGTACTAACGAAAGTTATTTACGATCGTCGATGCACCACACATAAAACCTTTAGTACCTACGGTAGTCGTAATTCTAAATATATCATACTTTACAAGCTGCGTGATAGATATTTATTACACTGTTATCTCTCAACCCTGCCTAAAGCATATTTATAAGGCATTGTTTGAATCG
>JAKRZM010000674.1:114277-140154 GCA_036379175.1 Heliconius cydno galanthus | reverse complement strand
AAAAAAAAAAAAAAAAAAAAAAAAAAGTGTATAGTAAGTAAAGCAAAGTGTGACTGTTAACGCGACAGGCCGTGGATTTGATTTCCATTCGAAGAAATGAAATATTTAATACTTTCATTTCTTCGCTCTGGCGTCAAGGTTAAATTAAATAAAGCCTTATAAAAACAAATAACTATGCAATTTACATTAATAATTTCAATTGTCTTATGCAAAAATAAAAAAAACAAACACAAATAAATGAATAAGGCTTCTCCAATCTTGTTTATTTAACAAGACAGGCATAAAATAAGTCACCAGTGGAGTTGCTGAGATTATCATCTGGCATATCGCTAACAGTGAGAGACAACCCGCTAAATGTTGAACGTCTTAATACGTCGGGTCATGTAGCCCAGCAGGACGTACACTCAACACATATAATTATTTTTCAAAGGCCAAGTGACAACGCTTGATGTGTTCTTTTATGCAGAATATAATGGAAAGTAAAATTTTATTATAATTATTAATTTATTATTTATTTTTACTAGATACTTTTAATTAAATATAATATATTATTTAAATTATATTACTAGGACGTAGTGGAGCAGGGGAACAAGCGTGTGACTGTAAGGCGACGGTTGTCAGTTTGATTCCCACTCAGGGTTATGAATTATTATTTATCTATATTTTCATTTCTTCGTACCAAATACCAAGGCAAAGCGTGACGTTAAGTTCCGCCAATCGATAAGGATTGTCTCGAAAGTTCGGCGGAAAGTAAGGAACGAAGTGTTTTAACATTAGGCTCCCTCTGCCTATACTACCCTGCTGTATGCAAATACAATGTGAAACTGAAAAAAAAATCGACTAGCTACTTTTAACTAAACATACATACATGTCCAGAAATTTACTAGGAAATACGTCTGACCTTAAAAATTATGGGAAGAAGCCTTTTAATGCAAAATTATATTACAAGGTTGTTAAAAAAACCGACACACAAATATATGTTACACATAAACATCCTTCCCTCAATAGACCATATCGACAGCCTTCTAAATTCCTCGTACCTGTCCCACTCCCAGTCCGCTGACAGTGACAGGATCTCAAGTTTAACGTAACTTAACCAGGCATCACGTCAATGCGCGTAAAAAGTCAACCTTTACGACGGTCGAATGAACAGAACAAAACAAGTAAGACATGTCAATGCCCACGCCTTCGGTACGGTAACCTGATACAAGGAGACGTATACACTTAACACCAACTAGAGGTTCGCGAGCGGTTGGATCGCGTGCGACCAGGGCATTAAGCGAAGCGATGAGCGAAACGACAGCGTCTCAGCTCACGTAACTTATACCGGCCTTAATCTTAAAGGCTACTAGATGTCACGCACTTGTCTCCCAGCTGATAGCGAGCCTGGTTGCTGATAAAATATCGCCACCAATTACTGGCTTATCCGATTGAAATATCGATATTCTCGAGCTAAATGAGAGGTATTTATGATTTATAATATTGTAATATTTCAAATATTAGGTTTTTTTTTATATAATCTCCTTTTGAGAGGATTATATATAATAATTCACATGGAATTTTTAAATATTATTTTTTTTAGTGTAGATTCCAGTCACCATGAGCTGCACCTAAGCGTCCCATCCGCTCGCCCGTGTCATGAAACCAGATACTTTAATATCCGATTCATTGTTCTGTTACAAATTTGTCAGTGATCTTTACATTAAACTTTTTCTCTTTCAAAACTCGAGATGCTCATAATCCCCTGGTCGGTACTTGTAAGTAAATATTCTAAGAGACCACACAAATGAAAAATATTATACTATTGATATATTTGTGGTTGATAGTGGTCTAAATGTGGCTATTGATTCTGGTTTCCGGTTCCCCACTGAAGGTGGACTAATGTAGTAACCGCGTGCTTATGATAAGCATTATTAAAATTCATAGAATTTTTACATATATAAATGTATATAGGTATATTTCTAACATATAAATATCAAAATATAGTATATTTTTCCATTCCAACCGTTTGAACGTGCCTCTTGACCAAATTATGATTGAACAAAACAAAAAAATATAAACTCTCAGTGTACTTTAGTATGGAGTATTTGCAAATTAAAAAGCTATTCCGATAAATTGAAATGAAATTTTCGCGTTCCCTATAGGTATAATTCCAGAGTTAATCCCAATTCCAAGCTTTATATTTCCATTACCTACTTAATGCTCGCATCGATTGTACTAAATATTTTCTTAGTATTTAATGCTGAATTCTGGAGACTCGCGGAACTCAACGCCGCGTTTTGCTTCGGAGATTTTGCTACAGAGCGAAGAAATTAAAATATTAAATATTTCATTCCCATGAGTAAGAATCGAACTCCACTAACTCCACCTGCCCCACGACTGGCTTCCATATTTAAAGTCTATATACAATTATCGACATAAAAAACGACTTAGCATAACGCAAAGATTTATCTCGTGTAAAACTCAGGAGCATCGCAATTACTTATAATAATTATTAATATTTTTCCATGTCACGCGATGTAGGCCTGCGGGCCGCCGCCGCCGTAATGTTCCACCGACGATGGGTAGTCCTACCTTCGATAATTTGAGCTAATTTAATTCCCTTATTCATAATTCTCCTTCGAAGTGCATGTTCTGCTCGAGTTAAGTTTGTTAAAAGTTTTTGGAAATACCCTCCTGGTTCTATGTTGAGTGCCCTTGAGGCAAAATCGCATACTTTGCTAACTTGACGTTTATTTTAAATACATATATGCTGATGTTTTAAAAGTTAATAATGTTGGAACATTTTAGTGAAAAAAAAAATATATTTATTTATTTATTAAAAAAATATATCTTCCAAATTGTGATTTATTGTAAAACATCTCATCAACCATTTCAAGCATCTCTGTTTAAAATTAGATAATTATTTGCGGTGTTGAGTTTCGCCATTCATATGGAATGTCTCCAGATTTCGATGGAAATTGGGCAGCGGAGTGTCTTAACACTAGGATCCCTCTGCCTACTCCATGCGGGGTACAGCGTAAATCTGAAAAAAAAATATGAATTATATTGAATTCATTTTATCTTTATCCATAAAAAAATACTAAATATATAACCAAATATATTTTAATGTTTTTTATCATATTAAAAAATATATATATAACTAAATACCACCAATAAATACAAAATATAATTTTTAATTGAGCATTTTCTAAAGTTCGCTCACTAACAAAATCATTTAAAGGCCAGTATCGCTCGGAATGGCGTTAGCCACGCGAGGGAATCAAAATAATTATGTCCAGAGGCAAGTCTATTGCATATTGGAGTTCTAAATCTACACTATACATCGAAATGGTTGTTGATGAATATTTACGAATATATTAAAATTTATTATGTTGTTTAGTTATATATTATTGGAATATAAGTATGGTAATGAGGCTTTTGCGGCGCCGTGGTTTTACATTTGAAAGTAAGCAACGACGGTTATGGGTTCGATTTCTACTAAGTCCTCTTATTACACAACTCACAAAATCCAAAAAATGTACGGAAATAAAAATAACAAAATCTCAAGGACATTTAAAACATTTATATATAATCAGCTTCACGGTATATCCCGCACAAAGGCAGAGGGAACCTAGTCAACTTCTTCCCTACTTTTCGCCGAATTCTGGAGACATTGCGTGTTGAGTGCATTTCCTCGAGTGTGAAACGAACCCAAAACCGTCACGTTACAAACAAACACTTGTGCCCCTACGCCACGGCTGGTCTCTATCTATATATATAAAATCGAAAGGTCACTCATTCATCACGAAATCTTAGAAACTACATGTGTTAGGAATCTCAAATTTTGCATAGGAGTTACTTATAGGACGTAGGTTCTCGCTCAGACGGGAATTTGTAATATTCGACTTCTAAGGGGTTGTTTTTGGGGTTGAAAGTTTGTATGAAACTTTGTTACTATAAATGCTAGGAGTCTCAAATTTTGCATGGACGTCACTTATAGGACGTAGGTACTAATGGAGACAGAAATTAATAATAAAGTAGTTCACGCAGGCGAAGCCGCGGGCGGGCCGCTAGTATATTTATATATGTTGTTAATAATATTACTTACAATAACACTATCTCAAGCACATATATTAAGCATCTTTATATTTAGATAGGCCGCCCGGCTCTCGGGAAAGTTCATCAGATATCGACTGCATTCGTTGCGTGTGAAACTAGAATTCCATTTTGCACGAACCAATGTTTCGTGTAAGCATCAAAGGCGAGGACTGGCTCAAAACGAGCCGACTCGATAAATCATCGTTCGTTTAAACCATTCTAGTTCTTCATTTTACAGATTTAGCCCGTCGATGCCTAAAGTACTTTCTTAACTGCTATTTTGTAATAAATCCTTTGGAATGTTGCGTTACGACTGCAATAATAGGGATCAGATTATGCGGGTGTATTAACTTTTGTTTATTACTTGTAGTGTTTCTTTTCTCCGTAATTAATGTGAGTGGAGTAGCCATGCTAATTGTGGGATATGAAACTAAATAAAACCGGTCAAGTTCGAGTTGGAATCGCGGGCGTAGGGTTCCTTACTGTTGTCTAAAGAACTGATCAAATGCGAGTTGTAATCGCCACCGATGGTTCCGTACCAATTTTAACTTTGTAGGTCAACGAGAAGTATAACTTAAATATAAGTTTTGTAATGAAGTTTTTCTATGATAATATTGTACTTATAAATTCGTGAAAACTTTGTGAAATTTAGATTTTTTTCTTTATTTGTATTGTTTTTTCTCACCTTGTAACAAGTATTAAAAATATCACTACGTTGGTTCCCATATAGGTTTTGATTACGCGGCCAACAGAAATATGTCATATATGAAAATATTAAATGTCTAACTATCATAGACAGACAGATAAACGTACATATGGATAGCGCAATCTTAATAATAGGGAACCATTTTACCATTTGGGTACGGAACTCTAAAAAAACTTAAAGCACTTCATTACGGGTGCTAAAATGTTGTAATTGAAAAACCACTTTAAGTACAGAGACAGTAAACTCCTTTATTACCTAACAAATAAGTGGTTCATAATTATACGGATATAGCTCAATTTTCTTTTTTAATGATAATTAAACTTGTATTTTATAATTCCAATTTTGTTTTAATCGAGATCAAGAAATCAAGAATCAAATTAAAATTACTGTACTCTTTTAGCGCCCTAAAAACGGTTTTCTCATAAAATCTAATAGTAAAATTTCAAAGGCAGAGCTAACTAGACAAGTTATACAGCTGTTAATATTAGTTTTAGAATTAGACAACCCATCTTTACGACATGGACTTCCAAAAACATTCGATAGACACCGAACGGACAGACAATAAATAACATCTAAAACTATCACGTGCAAGCTCCAATAAGGGCATGTAAACGGATATCTTAAGCTGAGACGTTTGAAATTTATATTCTTCTAATAACTGTTGAATTCCACTTGCAACAGATTACAAAGGCGTGTTGAGTTACTGAATGGACGAAGGGAACAAATAGTATATGATTCCAAAGAGTTTTGAATACTGTCCAACACTATTTCGGTCGAATGCTGATCTTTAGGTCTTGTTTTGTGTTGTTTTTCAGCTACTATAGAATGGCGATTCAGTAACATTTGTTTTAATGAAAATTGTTTGAATTCAATTCGTAAATCATATTATATAGCTAAAAGCAGTGTGTTTATATTACAAGTTTTGTATATATGTAGAATAAGTATAGTGCACGCTGTTAGCTCGCATTTGCGGAAGCATGAAGTGATTAAAAGCTCTCGTACTCGCTAACAAACATTTATAACCCAAAATTGAAAACCTTGTTTCTGTACTGAAAATCGAGGGAAGCGAAAAATAAAATGAAAATCAATCAATAGCTCACGAACTGGTTGGTGCACTTTTGTTACGGCAAATCTTTTTTTCTTCTAAATAACTGGCGTCGAAATTCCGAAAATTTGGCGCAGTTTTAATAAAATTGCACACACCCCCATACGTTCTCTTAAATCCGCTTAAAGCTATGCATATATTTCCGTAGTCACGTTTTTTACAACAGACCGCTTCCAGGCGGGTTCCTACCCACTCAACTGCCTTTTAATTTTTACTTAACGGTATTTTTATGAATTTTAATAAATATTGAGAGCTCGTTTTCTATAATTCCACGAGTCAAGTAGAACTGTGTACATTGAATAAGGAATTCTACGCTGCATTTCCTTTGTAGTCTTATGGTGATTTCTTCGTATTTCTAATGATTTTTAAACATTAGTTGTTCTGGGCCTGTAGATTCGAAATAATTTATAAATACATTTATTTTAACTGAACAGATCTTTTCAAATTTTTATATTATTTCCGTGCCAAAAGCCGTTTCAGGCGAATGGGGAAGAAACACTTTTAATTTTTCATTCTGATGAGTGGGGACTATAACTTTTTATTGCAAGTGCCTGGCCGGTATCGAGGCGCACAGATGCGCGTGTCTCAATAATGAACGCATTGTCCGTCAGTCTACCAATTGCACTTAAGACTGTTTTTAATCAAGCCCGTCCACGTCTGTCATACAGTAGCCCATTGAAAGCGTAATGGAGATGCCTATTTTACCATAGCTTCCACTTTTTTTCTATTTTTTTTATTTGTTCAGGGGTAACGAAGGTTCTTTTATTTTTTGTTTGTTCGTTGTTTGATTCTGAATAGATGTAATTAACGACGTTAATTATCAGTTTCTAGTTAATGAGGTCTTCCTCAGAGATAACTTGGTGAATGGGTGGAATTATTCGCCAGGTTAAAGAATATTTCTTATCAGAACAGGTCAGATATTTTAAATAAAAATCATTCCATGGATGAGATTTGAACGCTAACCAGTCCAATATGTAAAGTATTATAAATAGAAGCAAGAATTTGACAAATATACTTGGTTCAAATTTACCAAAAACCAAAAAAACATATTTCAGATGTAAACAAATAATAATACCTTTCTCTAGAAATACATCTTTCTTAAATGCTACAGCATAAATAATCAAAAACAAATGCAAATGTTTCTAATTTTTATTTTGGCTGAACGTTTACTATCGTGACATCGTCAGTCGACATCGACAGTTCCTTTTATTACTGCTAGTCTGTTGCTGATAGGTGTATTCCATTGAATGCTGCGTCCATCAGCTGGTAGCGTTAGTACTGAAAGACTATTTTTACTCAAACCTGTCCACGTCTGTCATATGGAACAATGGGAAATAGAGTGGCTTTTGTCTGCATCTGTTTTTTATCAATCATTTTATTTCACATACTTTATTGAACTTTACCATCAATGGATAATTAATTAAAAAGACATTTGTAATTAAAATATTAGCTACAACAAATAGCAATAAGCATTGAAAATATTTCATTAAAATAATTATTATTAATGTTTAATACAAATAAAACGAGTTTCAATAACGATGTATTGTGCGTCGGTTTCCTACTAAATCTAGTGTGGACTATTTTTAGTTGAACCTGTTCACGTCTGTCAAGACCACATTGTATTTTATTTCTCTTTATGTGGACTTATAAGTGCACATTAATTTATACTGGGCTTGTTATTATTACTTATGAGGTTGAATTATTATCGATTCAATTATAGATACTTTATAGCTCTTTAAGAATGATACAGCGAAACGACAGGTGTGGGTTCGATTCCCAGAATTCTGGGGAAAGTGAGGAAGGGGGTGTCTTAATACAAGGCTCTCTCTGCCTACCCTGATGCATGCGGGATACACTGTGAAGCTACAAAAAGAGATGATTTCAAATAGCCTTTAATACTGAAAAAGTTGTATGGAGCTATCAATTTTTGCTATGGCTCATAGCATTTATATTTCAATATTTAGATACAAATGCTCTATAGGTTCCCAGTCCCATAGCGCCATCATGAATGAAGACACATTTGCCAGCGACAGCAAATGCACAGTTATTCGATTTATTCCGAGCGCACAATTGAAGAGTTGCATCAAGATTTTTATTTATAACATTTTAATCTATTTATATTGTAGATGTCATGAGGAACTTTGCTTAAAGCTTTAAAGATGTGTAGACTTTCGAAGTATTATTTACTGTCGAAAGAAACATTACCTAGATTCTTAGATATTTTATAAGATATTATGATTGAAGCCATGGTTGTGCTAATGCTTGTTGGTGCAATCCCCATCCCCAGGTGGAGTAAAATATTTAAAATTTTCACTTCGCTGAATTCATTGCGGGTTGTCTTCCGCCATTCAACCTGTATTGCCCCCAGAATTCGGCGGTAAAGCTGAAAAAGAAAAAACATTATCATTACTTAATTGCCATTCCGATATCAGAATTGTAACAAATGAGTCGCAATGGTGTCAAAAACGTACTACAAATATATATTTTAAATACACTTTATTATTTCTCTCCCTATTTCAACACCACTATCATCATGTCGTTGTACATCATCACATATCGTTTTTTCAAAAGAAGAGTCCACAATCATTAATTTGATAATTGCTAGACATTTTTAAAGAAGCGTTTGTTAACTGAAGCGTTTACTGAAGATTGAAAGATTGGGCCAATTAACTAGTTATTGATAATGTTTCAAAGGACATTTAATTTAGTATGACACATTTTTGAAACCCTACGTTTCGAACACTTCCCAGGAGTCCGCGTTTAAATTCATGGTTGTAGAATGAAGTGCTATCCGTCTGTCAGTTGAAAAAAATATTACAATATCAACTACTATCAACGATTTCTCAGTTGCCACTGTCTTCTACACATATATATGCCCATTTCAGGCATTCATGTTATGTTACCTCAGATTCTTGTTAGGGAGAACAGATATATTCCTAGAATGCAAGAAGCTATTGATATACAATATATCCTAATTAGTTATATCAGTAGAGAAGATGGTTGGAAACTTTCCGGAAAGAAATTAAAAATTTTCTCACTTTCCTTATATTAAATGCGATGTTGAGATCCGCGAACTAAGGCGAACACTAAATACTCTTTACTTAAGGTAAGAAACTGGCAAAAAAATCCCCGAACAAAATTGAAACCCATTCAACGCGTTCATTCAGGCATTTCAACTGGGCCACTGTAGCGTCAAACTTCAATTAACTTTACGAATATTGGTAATAATGGATATGAAAATTTATCGAGAAATTTGTAAATTTTCTATGAAAATTTCATCACTCTATATTTTGTAACATCGTAATAGCAATATCTAAACCAATAACAGCACAAAGCTTATTTATCTTTACAATATTTTTAAGAGGATGTTATAACTCATTCGGAGGAAAGAATAATATTTTAATTTACTCTCTGTGGTAACAAGAGAAAGTAAGGCGTTGATTTTCACTACTCAAATGTCTTGAAAATTCAGCGGGAAGTTGCGAATGGAGTGTCTTACCACTAGAATAAAACATAAAAATACGGAGTAAATAAAAAAGACAAAATTAGAACAAAGCACTTTAAATTAAATTTTACAAGCACTTACCAATTTTATACAAGAAATGACTAATGAGTGACCGACTTACCGGGAATCGATCTATCGTTATTCGTTATCGTCGATGTCGCGTCGGGTCGCCAACAATTCTGCAATTCGTAAAATATTTGAAATTGTCTCTCCAGAGCCCACCAACGTTCCCTAGGCGACACAGCCGATTCGAATGTTAAACAGCCTGCACTTAAATGACATTTATTATCTATAATAATATTAAGCACTTTAAAGATTTAGCATTAAAATATGTTCGACGGAAAGTGGGGAACGGACTGTCTTAACACTAGGTTCCCTCTGCCTACCCTATGTGCGGGATACAGGGTGAAGCTGATTTTTACTGTATTTATTAATGAATGAGATCATTTTTTTATTTTAATGAACAAAACAATATAAATAATAATTTATATTTTATAATATACCAATATATTTATATAACAAATATATATATAACCTTCAAAGACATTTTTTTTCACAAGAGTCATTTTAAAGCAGGTTATCTATTCGGACTGTGTGTATATCTCTGGAACTGCAAAAAATGCTGCTCCAACTCCTTATCTGTATGTCGCGGGTGGTCTCAAACCAGACATTTCAATAATGACGAACCTGACGCAATGTAGCCGGCTTCTTTGCGGAAGAAAAAAAATGCAGTAATCGGTTTTAACACAATAAAAGCCAAAATCGTCCAAATATGCTCAACTATTGTGCTTCCCTGGAACTGGTTACGTAATCCCATTGAATATTGACGAAGAATTGTAAATATTACTTCTTTTCTTTGAACGCAGGCGGCTTGTATACTTAAATCCACAGAATTTAATTATATTTGTGCACACAAAAGAGACCGCCTTATATGGAACGATATTTATAGTTTAAGTTGAAGTTATTCGTATTGTCCGAAATCGAAGGATTACAGTAAATTTCATTGTTAAATATATGATATTCAATGGACATTTAACTTATTAACTACTTTCTAGAACTCATGCTTGGATTTTTTTGAATAGGTATTAAAATTGTTATTTGTATATGGAAGCTTTTAATTTTTAATTATATACAAATATTCTTCGCTCTTGTGTCGAGGTAAAGCAAGGCGTTAAGTTACGCCACTCGACATAGAATGCCTCCAGAATTATCTATATAATTAATATAATTGAAAGTACAATTTTCTTCCATTCCAGGTAAGCCTAATTACATAAATTGCGATATTCTCTCAAGTAAGTCCTACTTAAACCTATTATTCTTGTAATAAAAATATATAATAATGATCTTTACAGTGGCCCTTATAGTTAGTTCTACGTAATATACTTTTTCTACAACTAATGGCTCGATCCACTTTCCGTTACTTAGAGCTATGGACAGTTTTCAAGCGACGCGGGTTCTAGTTTCGTTATGGTAAAAAATTATAGGTTTCATAAATAAATATTTTCCTTTTACAAATATGTAAGTATCATTTGTTTTTATATAAGTACTAGCGAACGCGCGCAGCTTCGCTTNTACAAATATTCTTCGCTCTTGTGTCGAGGTAAAGCAAGGCGTTAAGTTACGCCACTCGACATAGAATGCCTCCAGAATTATCTATATAATTAATATAATTGAAAGTACAATTTTCTTCCATTCCAGGTAAGCCTAATTACATAAATTGCGATATTCTCTCAAGTAAGTCCTACTTAAACCTATTATTCTTGTAATAAAAATATATAATAATGATCTTTACAGTGGCCCTTATAGTTAGTTCTACGTAATATACTTTTTCTACAACTAATGGCTCGATCCACTTTCCGTTACTTAGAGCTATGGACAGTTTTCAAGCGACGCGGGTTCGAGTTTCGTTATGGTAAAATTTATAGGTTCGTATAAATATTTTCCTTTTCCAAATATATAAGCATCATTTTTTTTCCATATAAGTATAATTGTATTGATCCAAAAAGGATTCGAATCCAGAACTGTCACTTCCCAAAATTTTATAGTTAAAGCGACGTTACAGACTCAATGACAACTAATTACGTATTTTGAGGGCGTAGTGGCGCAGCGGCATAAGGGTGTGACGATAACACGACGGTTGTGGGTTCGATCCCCACTCGAGGAAGCGAAATATTTATTTACGTTTATATTTCCAGTTCTGCCACACACCACGCAATGTCTCCAGAATTCGACAGAAAGTGGGGAACAGAATGTATCAACACTAGGTTCCCTCTGCCTTCGCTGCTGTGTGCGGGATAAAGCGTGAAGCTTACGTATTAATCTAAAAAATATGAAAAAAGATTAGAAATGTAATAACATTTTTTTTTAATTCCAGCTCCCAATATTGACTTTGCGGTAGGTAGCAGCAACAACTTGCCAACTCATTGGGCCGTGTAATTGACAGAAGTACAAAATAATAACAGAGTTCCTTAGGTTTTAAACAAAGAGTAAGATTATTACTTTTAAAGCAATTACTATTCTTGAATACTATTATTTAACTTTTTTTGTCAATTTGTTTTTAAAATGCACGGTGTAGAGTTACGCTATACACTTTTGCTTGTTTTGACTAAGCGTTGATCTCTTGAGTTTTAAGACGGAGACAGAGGGAACCTAATGAAAACCCATTGCGTTCATGTAACTAGCGTTACATACTCTTAGGTAAAAAAATATATATTTCATAGATAAAAAAAATTTTGTTTAATAATTTGACAATAATTTAGTTTATCATTAAAATGAAAAATATATGGCCAAATTTAGGAACTGCAAGACATTTTTCCTTAATTTTAACCATTTCGTATAACTCTATTCTTTTATTTAATTTTTTATTAACACATAATAATACATATTATATAACGGATTATAAATTTTAGCAATATACATAAAGTTACATAAATTTGTTGATCGACGTGCAAACTGTATGGATTTGCATACTTAATAAAATTTATTTTGTGTGATAAAAATCTATTGGCTAATGAATATTATAATGAATTGATAATAAATAATACGTTATTCACGATTAAGTTAATTAATTTATTGGGGCTTAGTGTTTAGGCTTTCAGATTTTTCGTACCGAAATATTAAATTACGTTATCAGATTATAGCAAATAACGTATGAGTAAGGACAGCGTCCGACTGTACACAATGATTGTCAGTTCGATTCCCAAGCAGGGGTATGATTATATTTAAATTATTTATTTCTATGCTCTAGTACTACTGCTGGTGGCGTGGGGTTCCACCAGTCAATGAAATCATAAAGGAATGTCTTGTCTAAAAGGAACCTGCTGTGACCTGCAAAGCTAAAAAAGTATTGAAATGTATTTATAAAAATAAATTAAAATAAAATATACATATTTCATTCACTTTTCATTATTAAAATAAATATAAAGTTTCTGATATAAATAATAATATTTCGATATATCATACACACTATTTTTCATCTAAGCTTCTTTAATATTTCTAAATCGTAGTTTAATATAAAAGACGTAAACACATTTAGTGCGTAGAAGATTTTATGAGAAATCTATATTTTTAGATGAAAATAGATCAAAAGGTCTGAGTAGTACAGGAATCCTCTATAAGATGAGATTGGAAGTTGAATGCTCTAATAAGAATAAGCTAGTAAACTCGAGGCCGGATAAACGTAATGTATGTTAATAAAGCTTAAAAGGTAAAGCAAACGATTTTCTATTTGTGTTTATCAATCTTATTAGTATTTTTACGGCTTTAGCGGTGAGAACGTGTACCCACAAATCTGGTGATACTTGCTGTTGTAGGTTAATTTTATTATTATTCCTAATATATTTGTAATTCAAAAAAAATTATGTCATAATATTCTGCATTTTTTTCTGTTTAAAATATTTGACATATGTACTGGGAATAAAGCCTACTTACATTACTTCATCGATCAAATCATGGTTCAATCTCTCATTTTATTTTGTTTAAGGCCTCCAGTTCTCTGACCATCCCTGGGGAACCAAGGAATCCTTCATTTTTCCATTTTTCTTCCTTGCGTCGAAGCATATCTACCTGTCCATCTTTTGTTCTGCGCTCATCTCGAGGACGTGATAACTATCCTCGGATAGTACTTATTTTTCTGACTTTTTTCGAAAATAATTATTTACTCTTTTTCTTATATATTTTTTCTCTAATTGTTTGCCATCGTCGATTATATCGAGGTACCTTCCAGCACAACACTAAATAATGGCGTGAGTGCTTTGTGCTGCATCGGGTCATTGATGGCCTGTTGGGACTGCGGGCTAATAGAGACCTACTGTCACACTGAGCAATTCCTGATCGTCACCGTTAGTAGGTCTAATAGAGCCTGAATTGATAGTGTGAGGGAAAGCTTTAAGTTCCCCAGTGAAGGTGTTAATAAAATGTAATGAAAATACAATATATTAATAGATCTTATTTTAGAACACATACATACGTTATTGTTCAATGCCATGAATACTCGACCAAATTTATATTAAAATTATAAATATTAGAAACGCACTAAAACAAATAACCACAAAATGGAATTACAATCCATATATATGACCAGAAAAATGATAAACTACCGGCAAAACTTCCTCAAATCTAAGTTTTCTCTAAACCCAAATGAGAAATCTTGTTACAGAAGTTCAGGAAAGCAATTTAGTTTTTCTAGAAGGTATTAAAGTGTGGTAGCGGGACCCATAAATCCTTGGATTAAACTAACCCATAGGAGATTGCGATCTGCCATCCGCAATCGTTCGATAATTGTAACGATATAGATAATTGAGGAAATGGGAAAAATATAGGACATTTTAGATAAAAACATAATTGGATTTAAAATTGAATTTCAAGCTGATTTAAGTTTCATCCGCCTTTTCGTTCGTATTTGGATAGTGTTAATTAAAGTTGGGGGCACAGTATTGTGGCACAGTATTGGACGTGTCTCAAAGTCTTGCCAATTGTACGTGGATAAACTGTACGCTAACTGATCTATTTATTTATCTATTGATTTATATATTTCTTTGTTTTTATTTCGTAGCTTCACGCTGTGTTCTGCACGCAGCAGAGTAGGCAGAGGGAATCTGGGAACCTAGAGTTAAGATACATTGCCGTTGGCAACGCTCCGCTTATTTTTGGAGGCCTTGTGTGTGAGCTGATGAATGGCGTGGCATTTCTCTAGTCACCAGAAGGAAGAAATGCCAATATTATATTATTTCATTCCCTTAAGTAAGAATGTAACCCTCAACCGTTGTGCTTACAGTCATACCCTTGTGCCTCTGCGCCACAATGGCAAAGTTATGTAATATACAAATTCATTATAGACAGTCCTATTTCTATTAAGAGAACTATTTTAATTAGTAATTTTATAATAGAACTACCTACTATAATTATAAATATGCATTAAAATACTAAACGATATCTTTCATAATAACTTCACCATACCAGCTTCACACATTTGAATATCTTTTGTATGACTTAGAAGTTGTAAAAATAAAAATTAGATATTTATTGCTTTAGTAGTCAATTAATCCATAATCATTAGCCATGGACATTACAAATTTTAAGACACACATATAAATCATAGAACACGTATAAACATTCGCCGTAATATGTGAAAAGGAGTGATTTACACTAGGTTCCCTGTACCTACCCTGGTCTACAATGGGACCCTAAAAAAACAGATAATATAATAAATTTCTAGCTGCAGCAGCCTACGCACGTACTCGCTCGTACGTATATCTATTACAGTACGCGAAACAATATTGACTCGTATTAAAGCGATTGCGAGTAAATAAAACACAAAGGACTATAAAATTCGCTTAAACTGTTTGAGAGCAGTTCGTAAATTCAATTGCCATATTGAAATAAATTGCTTGTAATCTTATACCCAAACAGCCGGAAAACAACCGAATGAGCAATATCAAGTTACTCTCAAGAATGGTCTCAGTTTTGCTTTTTTTTCGCTCTGTCATACATTTCTTTGGATTTCTGAATGTATAGACAGCCGATAATATCTGTACAACCTCATATATATAAACAGTTTGGGGTATTTTTTTTAATTTTTCGCTGTATCCCACAGGTGGGCATAGGGAACCTTGTGTCAAGTGTCCATTCCCCACTTTCCTTCGAATTTCCTCGAATTTCTCGTTCTATTTCCAAATAATTAAATAATATTAGGGAGATTCCTCCGCGTGGGAATCGAAGCACAACTGTAACGTTTACAGCCACATGCTTGTGCCACTGCGCTAAGAGCCTTCGTGCGCCATAAATTATAAAAACCCCAAAACAGACTAATCAATTTAAAATGTAAATTAATATGATTGTTAGAAAAAACTTTAATGATTTCGTATTCAGTATAGAAGTAATTTGGTATCATTAATTACGACATTTTACAGCTACAATTTAATTTTATAACTATTGAAACATTTTCTGTTGGACTGAAGGCAAGGCCCCGACAGATCATAAAGAAATTATTACTCTATCCCATAATTTTACATCGTAAACGGCGGGCTAAAGTAAACGTTAAGTTTGTGTTGGATCTTAGTTATTTTAGAAATAGACGCCTTTCATTATATTTGAAAATTGAATAATATATATAGTACAGTGGCGCAGAGGCACAAGGGAGCGTCTGTAACGTGACGATTGTGAGTTCGATTTCCAATCGAGGAAATTAATTATTATTTAATAATATTTATTATTTCTTCGCTCTGGCACCAAGGCATTAGGTACATCGGTGTTGAGTTTCGCAACTAAATGCCCGAAAAATTCGCTGAGTGAAAGTGGGAGACGGACTTACGTTGGTACGTGTACGTAAGTGTTACGTGCTGATTTATTTTTTATTAATACATAATTCTTGTTATTTACTTAGAAAATTAAAATAATATTATGATATTATGCCAAGCTAAAATTTCATAAAAACAAACCGCTCATTACCGAGTATTGCCACGCAAATATTTAAATGAAGAAAAAAAAACTCCCAAATGTTTGAATAAGGTAAACCGTGGGCGTTCAGACAATAAGCACGTCACCGAGTGCCCTTTGAGCTGTCAGCCCCTTGAAGGAACCGGGGCAATTACATTGAAATCTCCAGCAATGCTATCTTTTAGAAAAATAATACTGGCCTTGCTAACTGACGTAAGGAGCTTATTAGCGCGCCTTCCGTGATGGACGGTGGGTTTTTGTTTTGCTTGTTCCTTAGATAAGATGTTTTAAACGTTAAAAATTAAAACAAATAGAGGATACAATGTTTTTTTTTTCTATTATATTTATACAAATTTCTTTCTACGTCAGGATCTGTTGACGCGGATAAGCGTTGCCATAGCAATGTCAGTATATAAATACAATAAACACTATTGTATACTTATTTTATTAATTTAATATATCTTTTTTGAGGCAGTCGTCGCGCAGGAGAGCGAGGATGTAACTGATAAGTCACGGTTGTGAGTTCGATCCCCACTCGAGAGAATGAATTATTAATATTTTCATTTCATGGTAACAAGGCAAAAGTCCGGCGTTGAGTTACGCTATTCCACACGCAACGCCTCCACAATTTAACGGAAAAAGGCGAGCGGAGTATCTTAATATTAGGGTTCCTATGAACGCCCCCTTCATGCGGGTTACAGCGTGAAGCTGAAAAAAATAATAAAATACAATACATTTAATATATGATTAATAGCAGAACTATGAAAGACAAAGCTAATGAAATATTCATAACACAATTCTAGTTATACAACTAATGTCATCAACTAGTTCGTGTATTTTGCCAAGATTAAAATACATCTTTTAACACAGAACTGTGCCAAAATACCATATTCTAATATTAGTAATTTCTTATACTATAAATAAATACATAGTACTATTTACTATACTGATGTATTTCATGTTGTTTGAGCTGATGTACGAGACCATCGTGATGCAGAGGCACAAGTGTGTGATTGGTTGTGGGTTTGATCCCCACTCAAGGAAATTAAATATTTATTTAAATTTATATGTTCATTTTTTCGTTTTGGTGTCGAGGCAAAGCGCGGCGTTAAATTCCGCCATTCAACACGTAATGCCTCCAAAACTAGGTGGAAAATAGGGAACGGAGTGTCCCAACAGTAGGTTCCCTCTGCCTATCCTGCTAAGTACGGAAGCGCGAACTTGACTTATTTCAAAGTATTTCATCAACAGTCATACAAATAACTAGAAATTTACGTACATTTTGTGTATTATATTACATAAGCTTATATACCAAATATAAAGTGACATAGAAGAAAAGCCGGAAGCCCAACAAGTGAGCAATACATGATGAGTAAGCGAAGCCATCAAGGCACTGCATTTGAACCTGATTGGCCGCTCTGGAGGAGGAGGTATTCCAAAGCCGCCGTAAACCCATTAAGATATCAAATTACCCATAACGCCCAAACCACAGTTTGTATGACTAATTGCTATAAAACGTATAAAACATAATTTAATTAAGACATAGCATGTCTAAATTAAATTATATTCATAATTCCACAGTAAGTTTGTCGCGGTCCAGCAATTTTAATATGTTACAAATTTTAGACAATAGAGAAATTTCTGAGGCGGATGGGAAGTGGTACGTTAATTGAGGGTGTTGCAAGATTACGTTTTACTGGTTCTCTTGTGAGGCAAGTATTTTTGTGAATTAATTTTAGTACTATCCATAACGTATGCTGATATTAAATGAAAAAGTGACTTAATAGATAAAATTGTGGAAGTGAAATACTATAATATACTTTAGTAATATCATTTCTTCCCTCTGGTGTCGAGGCAAAAGCGCGGCGTTGAGTTCTGCGGCAGCAGAAAATGGGGAACGAAGTGTCTTAACACTACGTTCCCTCTGCCTACCCTGCTGTGTGCGGGATACAGCGTGACGCTATAAAAAAACTTTATAACTTGGCATTTTTTGCTAAAACATTAAACAAAAAATATACGTTGTTGGATCAAATTTTTACAGTTACCCATAAACAGGGATAGTTTGCTAACACAACCACGGACAGCGGAAAATAAGGATTTCTTCGACCGTTAAATTTACGACTTGTCCCAAGAAAAGCCTTGTCTCATACCCGAGATCTCTTTTTATAATTTATTTGGATTGTTACGAGCGCACGTCCTTGTTGCTTCCATGAAAGTAATATATGTCCTCGCGGATGGCCGCTGAGAAATTTCTATTCGTACTTGAAAACAATTTTTTGCTATCTCCTAAATTATTTTACGTCATTTAGCCTTGTAATGTTTATGTTTATCTTTAATACCAATCCATATGTATGCAAAAATTATTAAAGTTATTATTTTAATTGACCGATTTATTGAAAAACACTTAGGAATGAAAAAGGTATCTTAAGATCGATCTCAGACTTGAGAATTCTTTATAAATACGAACCGTAGTCTACATAATAATGTGTTAATTTTGCCCCAATAATACATTTAGCTTGTGTAAAAAAATTGCTCATCCTAGCAACATCTGTGGAACTACCCATAGATTTTACGTAAATTTCCAAGTAGAAATTATAGTAAAAAATCATGATTCAATTAGAGCATTACACTATATAATAAAGGCACTGAACCGAGGACCCGGCAATCTTCGTCATAATCATGTGGTCACGTCCAATCTTTTCGGATGGGGACTGTGCTCGCGGTGTGGAAAATTTATGGAAATTGCATTTCCGCATTATATCCAGTCGGAGGGCAAAATGTTGCGAAGATTTTGTAAAAGTATGACAGTACTACACGTTGCTATAATATTAGCGATGCGTATTCTTTTTTGGAGCTGCTATGGGGCATGAGCACGGGTGTGAGTTTAACGCGGCGGTTGTGAGTTCTATCCCCGCTCGAAGGAATGGATTACTAGTTTTAATATTTTCATTTCTTCGCTCTGGCACCAAGCCTCGAAAAATACGACGGAAAGGATGGAACGGATTGTCTTAACTCTAGCTTCCCCTGCCTAACATTCTATATGAGGGATAAAGCGTGAAGCTTTTTTAACGTTGCCCACTTTTCGTCCAATTGAGACATTGCGTCTTACCAAGGCGTGGAATTAAAAATAACTAAATTCCTTCGAATCGATATCGAATTCACATCCATCATTCATCATATTTATGCAGTTCACTATGATGATTTAAAAACATGTCAGCCACCCGTTGTATCTCAAATACAATTTTAGACATTTGACTCTGCACCCTCAGAATCTATTGCAAGTAACGAACACCAAGACCGAACTTTTAAAACTAAAATAGGTGAAAGTTAAAAAAAACTTGCAAATTCAGCTGTGAATACAGCAATCTTAGGTTTCAGACCTTGCCTAGGTGGTCTATCTCAGGAGAGTGCGCTTCACTGACTAACAACGGGCGTTTAGAGTGTTGTAAGATATTTTTGGAAGTAAATTGAATTTGGCTATTGAATTTCAAATGAGAAAGTGCCGCAGGTATGTTAGAGGATGTTGAACTATTAGGTGCATTTATATTTCGTACCATATTGACTTTGTTTACTAAGGCACAGGTAGTCGGTTCTGTATCCCTTTATGTAAGTTGTGTATTTTTATTGGCTATTATTATAAAGGCTTGTATTGAAATGCTACAATTTTGTACAAGATTCGATGTTTTATTTTGGTCGTTGTAAAATATTATTACAAATTATCTGGATATGTTTTCTTATTTATTTTAAAGATCAAAATTTCAATCAAATTTGCTTCACGCATTTGTATCCCGCACGTAGCATGGTAGGCAGAGGGAACCTAGTGTTAAGACACTCTATTCCCCACTATTTATTTTATACGTTGCAAGATAAAAAACAAAATAATATTTTACAAGAACTCTACCTTAACATCGTAATATAATATATCGCACAAGCTAGTGCAGAACAGACCACAAGAACTTTCCTACACTAAGTAAGTAAGAAATTTTGTTACTTTCAGGTAAATATTATAAAGTGAAACTGAGATTTTCAGTATATATTTAAAGTTGCAATCTCTTTAAAATTATAAAAGAATCATAAACTCAATGATCCCTTTACTCTACTCTCAACTTCCAAGGAGGGAAATAAAAGGAGAGAAAAGAAAATAATAGAGAGAAAAAACTCATTTAAGTTAGCCAGAGATACCGAGCAAGTACAACGGCTACTGAGACCATCGCGCTACCAACAATCTATAAAAGATGAATTGAATTTTATTGTTAAGCATTATCTTAAGTGTTGATAGTGGTCTTACTGTTGAGTTCAGTGAAGTTGCTGTTGAATCTCTTGTATTCGTTGATTCGGAAGTGGTGTGGAAAAGTGTTATATATATCTAGTTAATTTAAAATACATTTTAAGCTTATATAAATTCGCTATTATATGATTCCGTTTATAATTATATGAGTGCTTTGGTATACCCATATATTCTATTTATGATAAAATGTAATTTTAATATGTTTTACATCATCACTCATCATCTCGCTTATATCAAAGAAAAAAAAAGCAGCAAGAACTAAGATATTTCGTATCGAGTGGCGTACTTTAACGCCGCACGACTGTGTTAGCAAAGCGGCAAAAGTTCAAGTTTGTCAATAATTAAGTATACACGTCTTTTTTATAGAAAATACAAGACAAACGAGGGTATGGGTCACTTGATAGTGGTGGAAGTGGACATCGCCGCCCAGGACCCGCGTAACACCAGAGGAACCTTCAAGGTGGAGATAGATGCTATATGACATTTAGTTGGTATATTAAATTCTCAACATCATCTTATTCGTAGAAAGTATACTTAAAAAACTGTGCAAAAACTTTAACATCCGCAACACAGAAGCCAAACTAATATTTTTGGCATTAAAACAAATGTGATATGCCATTTTGTGCTTTAACTATAAGACAAAAGGATGAAAACTGTACGCGTTTCTAACTTATCCTGTGGTCAAACTTACAGCGTCCAGACCAAGAAACTTCTAATCGAAGTAACGACGTGCGCTCATCGCGTTTGTGCCAGAAACTCCTCTATCTTCAAACAATGGTGGCTAGGCGGCGAAACTTGGGAACGAGAAGTTAATTTTTACGCTAGTAAATTCTAAGCGAATTTTTTACTTACTCGTATATATAATACACTAGTGGACCCGAATGCGGCTACGCCCGCGTGAACTATACGAATATTTATTAAATATATTTATGAAATTATATTCAATTTTCAATAGAGAGATGCGTTAAGCAAGCTCATTTTGGGTGACGTTTTCTAAGAACAAACTTTGCAAATCGTTGCTTAGCAACGGCGGTTATTATTAACATGGCGGAATAAATTGCATGTCAAATTAATAAGTATTTTAATATATTGGTATATAGCGAAAATGATACAAATATGAGAAAAAAAGTATCCTATGTTCATCCCGAGACCCTCAATTATCTCTATATGAGTATTTTATCACAATTAAATTAGCGGTTTGGCCCTGATTGCGTAAAAGACAGACAGACAGACAGAGTTACTTTCGAATTTATAATATAGGTATGGATAATAAACTTTTTACTAAAAAATAACTGTTATTTTAATACAATAATTTCTTTGTATTTTTGCAAATGCTCCTTTTGTGTAATACAATACATAGAAATTGCAAAAAATCGCAACAGTAAACAAGCCGTTAGCTAACGGTATAATATGTATTAGGAAAGCTAAACACGGACTATTGTACGGACATTTGCAAAAAGACCTTATAAAATAACAAAAGAAAGTTTCTTTTAAGATGAGATGCAAAATATAAAACAGCTTGTTTTGTTTTAGTTATGAATATGAAAAATTCAAAACTCATTTCAGTAAAAAAATAATAACATAAAAAATGTTAAATAAGATAGCTGTATCCTTCTCTTAGTGTCACAGTACCATCTTTTCATCTGTGTATTTAAGGTACAGAGTAAGCAACGACAAGACAACGTACTAGTATGCAAAACTAATCTTATAAAATAAAAAAATATATATATTAAATGAGATACCAGTTTATTGCTTTTGGGTAAAATTAAATTAACCTTTCTTTTCTTTTTTAACATAATAGATTTTTATTAATGGGACTTATTTTTCATTTTAAATTAATTATAGATTATATAACGCAATATTTAATATATTTGATAGATATTTATGCAATCATGGCACTATATGTAAATATAAGTGTCCAAAGTCTCTGTAATAAATTAATCTGTGGCTGCATAGTAGAAAGAATGAGTGAAATAAAAATGCCGAGACAGAAGAAATAAACGAAAGTATGCATTATTATGATGACGATTTGAGACAGAAATGCCGTTGAATTTAATTTTTTTACAAGGCGAATTTGTATCTAAAGAACGTTTTTATCAAAGATGTCTGGAAGAATCTTAGAATAAATTGTTTTTTATAATATACTAGTCGACCCGAACGCGGCTACGCCCGCTTGGACTATACGAATATTTATTAAATATATTTATGTAATTATTTTCAGTTTTCAATAGCAAGCTCATTTTGGGTGACGTTTTCTAACAACAAACTTTGCAAATCATTGCTTAGCAACGGCCACTTAGCGACGGTTGTTATTAACATGGCAGAATAAATTGCATGTCAAATTAATAAGTATTTTAATATATTGGTATATATCGAAAATATTACAAATATGAGAAAAAAAAGTATCATATGTTCATCCCGAGACCCTCAAGTCCATCTCTATATGAGTATTTTATCACAAATAAATTAGCGGTTTGGCCCTGATTGCGTAAAAGACAGACAGACAGACAGAGTTACTTTCGAATTTATAATATAGGTATGGATCGATAACAGTATCGTGGTTGTTATACAAACAATTTAAAGTTCCTTGGCATGCGACAAATAAAGTAATAAGCTTATAAATACTTACTTATCTTCAGCTAAATCGAACCTGTTATTACCGCTTTAATATCCATAACCCTTGTCACTGTAAAGATATGAGAATAACGTAATAAAGTTTGTATATAATGTGCCAGCAGGAGAAAGAAAGTGGAGATTATTTAATAAATATCACAATCAGTTTTTATGGTTATATATAATTAATGTAAAAACTGAAATAAGCCCTCACAAAGAAAATGTGTTTTTTACCCGGCTTTGTTATCTTCATCTTACGACTAAAGCACCTGTACCTAAATAAGGTAGATCCTGCTAATATAAATGTGTAAGTTTGTAAGGATGGATTTTTGTTCCACTTACTGAATCGGTCTAGATGAAACTTTACACTAATTAATATAGCTTATAAATTAAAATTACAAATAAGCTGGAATAATTGAAATAAATAAAAAATTAAATACTAAAAAATATATAAATCAATCAATTTAATATAACAATTTCTATAAATGGGCTAAGCCGTTTTAGCCGCTTTGCCTCCAGAATTGGGCAGAAATTGAGGAGCGGAGTGCCTTAACACTAAGTTTCATCTGCATATCCTGCTGCGTGCGGGAAACAGCGTGAAGCTAAACAAATAACTATATTAAATGGCAAATATGGATGAATACAGATATATTAGATTTACTCTATCAAGTGTACGTGCGTTCATATTTTGTTATACTTTATCCAATGAAGTTCTATTAGGATAATTTTCATAGCATCGTAATACAGAAATATGTATACCTACATTGTTACAGTCGGTAATTAAAAAAATGTAGTTAGCTTTTTTCCCGAATAGTTTTCCTGGTGTCTACAAACTCCGTTCTTCACTCTACGTCTGAATTCGAGACATTGCGTATTTATTTATGAAACTCTTCACCACGTGTTGGCAAAGTAGGTCCCCAAATAATAAAAAAAGAAATATCTATAAACTATAAAAATATATCTAACACAAATAATATTTCTTTATGTTGCTAATCCTCTTACATTCTTCTGTTTCGTATTATTGGGCACGTGGATATATTTAGACGACATCTTACAAGTGTAATACGGACTTAAGTTTCATCCTTCGTCGATGATGTAGAATATAATCTTTTATATTACAATGCTAGTTTTTGGTATAGTACAAGTATTTTATTTAAGTTATTATTTCTAGAGAGATAAGAGAGATGGTGACTATTTGATCTCCGAAAACACTATACTGGAGGAAGGTCACGTGTACCATACTTTTAATGTATGGGAACTCCCAGAGAGCATGTAAGAGGCTGAAAACAGTCAATCGTCAAATCAAATATATCTCAATATATTATCTAAATTATTAAAGTAAAAATGATATAAAGTACTAAATTTTATTTTACATTTATATTCGTCAGCTATTTTTAAATAAAACATTCAGTACTATGAAAGGAAAAAAGGTTGTAATATCTTGAACACTGGAACTAAGAACAGTTTTTGCTGTATTCTATTCGAGCATCTTTCCATATAACCAACAGTTTTAAAGTAAAAAAATATTTTAAATAAAATGTTACTAAATACTTTTTTGTTTTAGTAGTGCATTCATATTTAAAGTTTTTTAAGTTATTCTTTCTGTTCTTATCTTTTCACTCCAATTCGACGTATTGCGTGTGACTCTAAATAAATGTGGAATTGTTCAATCAAAAATAATTCAATGGACGTTATATACAGATAAGAAATATCCTCCATATTAAAAGAGAAGGTAGCATTAGAGAAAAAAAAGATAGATAACATATCTATTATCTATTTGATAGTACAAATCGGTACCCATTTACAAGAAGAAGAAGAGCATAGAAGAGCATCTAATCCTAGTGGTTCAAAAATTAGAGTACAAATATCTAAAGAAATTACCTACATAAAAACTAAGTAAATACTAAAATTTTCTCTACGTTGCTTTTACATGTTGCTAACAACTAGTAGCCTATAAACTTGGCTCTCGGACCGCCTCTTACTACTGCTAATTAACTTCCTTGTTCTTCTAAACAACCCCCTCTCAGCTTCTTCGTTTAAACTTAGATACAAATTAAGGTTTGCTATTGTTTTTTTTTTTGTAATTTTAGTCTAGTATCAGGAAATTTATTAAAATTATAGAGAATTGAGATTGATAATATTTTCATAGAATAACATTGCAGATTAAGCAAACATATGAAACATTAACTAGTTTATAAAAAAAAGAGATAAAAAAAACTATACTAATCTATCTGAATATCTTAATCTGGGTAACTTCATTAAGATAACTTCCTCTAAACAGTAATTATTTTAAGTAGTTTCTAATCTAATATTAACGAAATGTGCCTCGTAAACTAATATTGTTTTGGTAAAACACAAACTACGATACCCCACTGTGTAAACATTACTATGGGATGGACAAATCTTAAAGCTCTCAACGCTAGCTGTTCATCCTCTTTCACTTCTAATTAACTCTTGTCCTTTGTAGCAAATTGCCTCGCTCAAATCTCATTGTTTTCAATTTTTTTATTACAGCTTATATTATACTAGTGGACCCGAACGCGGCTACGCCCGCTTGAACTATACGAATATTTATTAAATATATTTATGCAATTATTTTCAGTTTTCAATAGAGAGATGCGTTAAGCAAGCTCATTTTGGGTGA
>JAKRZM010000674.1:9203-111953 GCA_036379175.1 Heliconius cydno galanthus | reverse complement strand
ACACATTAGACATCAATCATTGTACTATTTAAAAAAACATTCAAAATTCATAAACCCCGACAACAAAATAGCGTTATTGTTGATACGACAGCCATTAATATTATTAATATGGCTTCGCGACGCGAGAACCATAAACTTGAACAAACGAGAGAGGCGGGTTACTTTTTACCGCCCGAACTTCCATAAAAACGCGAGCCCTGAATTAGTTCGATTCTTTGTCACCCCTTTGAACAACCCTAAAATTTCTACTACCACCGTCTTTCTCTAACAATAACTACCACATTCCCATCGGTTAAACTGCATTAAGGAAAAACAACGTGAAACAGCCCGAGATGAAACGAGATAGAATAAAATATATGCACTAATAGAGATGACAGAGAGGGCGATATGTAGTATGAGAGTGTATGTCGCGGTGAGTGCGAGAGAGAGGAGGGGAACCCTAGTGGGTGAGCGAGAGAGCTGCAAAAATTAACTATCAGAGGGGAGAGGAACAGAGCTTCTTCAGGCGGGGTGGTTAGTCCGCTTTCGACCGCGCTCGCGGTAGCGTCGGCTCTCGTCAGTGTTTTAACGCGACCGATTCAAGTTGTGGAAATTATTTTTCTTGTGCGTTCTCATTATTAATATTAATTATTTCGTTCTGTTCTGTTCTTACTGAAGCGTCATTCCGTTGGATACGTACGGCATCTCGTTTTCTAAAGACTAGTTTAAATAAAACTTTGACGTTTCAATTATTATGTCCAACGTGGTATTAAAGTTACAGGACTAACAGTTTGTTATTTGACTGAAAACTTTATTATGAAAATATATTTGTTTGGATTTATGTGTCGGTTATGATACGAGAAGAATTTGAATAAACATTGATATTGTTACAAAAGGAATACCAAAGAAAATGTGTGCCAAAATGTTATTATATAATTTTTCGTTGTTTTCCGCGATCATAACCTGGATTGGAGTGGTAGCTGAGGAGGAAGTGTCATCTCCCTTACGTGTAGCTCAGTGTAGAGCCACATGCTTGCAAAAGGTAAGGCACCAATGCTCTTACTACATCTAAAAACTAAGCTAATACAAATATATCAGAAAATAAATAGATATATTACCAAGTAATCAATTGATAGATCGATATAGAAAATTATAAAAGTAATTTTAGAACAAATTTCCAATATGCTATAAATGTAATTTTGAACCAATGCAATCGGGAAAAATATAAAAAAGTAATGAAAATGCAAATGCAATTTCACATGCAGATGCAATTTTGGTGCTGTAGATTGTTCATTTGGCCTCCAATCAATCACCGGTGTACTCCAATCCTCCGACGGCCGACTAAATAAATTTCACTAGATAGAGTAAGCCCCCATAAACGAAGAGTTTTAGTACTATGTTTTCGTCAATTTTTTTTTTTTTTGTGAAACTATTCTCCTTTATGAAATATTTTATCCACTTGTTCTATATGGCTTTGCAAATATTGCATGTGAGAAGTGAAATCTAAAATTTCTAACGAAAAATCCAATATGTTTACTCGTATTTTTTAAATTGAACTTTGTATGGAAATGTATGATGGAAATGAATGGCCAATTTTGCAGTTATCAGTTAAAAAACATGAGTCGCGATCTAAATTTACTCTATAGTTAGATTTTGTTTTTTTTTTGTATCCCAGTATAATCGGTAAATTTCAATAACTGTAAAAAACTGTAAAAAACTGTATAGTTTTTATTTATAGGTATAACATATTTTTGAATATTTTTAAAATGTTAACCACAATTACGAAAAAAAGATTCTCCAAGAAGCATGGGTTAAAATCCAGATACGTTTCAATTTTTATACGTTTCTAAACAAGGTTACATGCATATTTTTGAATTTATTTTTGTATAAAATACTTAGTATAAAGTGATTGTTTATGGTAAGAAAATTCTACGAACAGCCAAAGCTGGAGACGAATCTTCAACGAGGAAGCCATACGAGTACAAAAATTCAAATCTCTAATGAGCACCAAATAACCAGCTTTAAAGCTTCTAAATTACAAAACCCACTATCGACGTTCAGAAGTAAACTCAATTATATAAGTAAGAAATGTTTATCGCTGCTCTGTAAACGATAAGCCATACAATTTATATCTACCAATATTTACAGATATATTTTATCTAAACAGGTTATGCTATTTATTTGAATCGTTCCGAACAGGTTGTGCGGTTATCTGTATTGGAACTGTGCCTCCATAAATGTTATTTGTATCGGCTATCCCTCCTATCCTCTATGACTAGCTGCCGCCCGTGTCCTCGCCCACGTTGTCCTTTAATAGGGCTTCTTTATTATATACGAGATAAAGGATGTTGGGTAATCTCGAAACTACAAATTTATTCTATGTTAGTAATATTCTAATGTGTTTTAATATATAGTTTAAGAACTAGAGATAGGTTAGATAAAATAAAAAGGAAAAAGTTTTAGTTGTTGATTGGTGATCCTAGATTTATAATAAATGTAATTAATACTAATTTTATATTATTTCTATATACATTTATATTTATTATACATATATATATTTACTTAGCTCTGCGTCTAGGTCATTTAGACCGTCGATTACGATTAACACTAACTGTACTCTAAAAGTAACAGCCTACGCCGAAGTCTTTAACATTTTTTTTTTATTTTTTTTTAATATGTAAACTTATTTTGAACAAGAAAAAATAATATTTTTTATAAACGATGATGATTTTAAGTTATTCTATGCAGATAAATTGGACTATTGTAACAAGTTGTGTTATCTTTAATAGGAAATGGTAAAAACCACGTTATCAAATTCCATTAATTTTATACGAACTAAGTTATATCTTCCAGCCTGGAGATTAATGTATTATTCTACCGACTTAATAAGGTTCTTGATTGAGTTTTAATTAACTTTTTAAATTTTACGATGATACTTAAGTTGAAGAATTTAACTTTTTATGTCACTACAGTCGTAACTTTATTTTACTAAGGCAGCATTCGTTTAAAAAAACACATTTTAATATAAAAGTCTATATCAAAATGCAAATGTATTACACTAACATTATACGGGTTGATGTGAACACAGCAAGTATATTTTTCTATGTAAGTATGTGTGTATATATATTTTTATTAATATTAATCATAGTTCATATTCATAATTTATGAATAATTTAATATAATTAATTTCAATTTTATATAAATTAGAAATATTTTATATAGCCTACTAAGGATAATACTAAAAAATATATAATAATAATTTATAAAATAATTAAATAATCATCTTTGTAAATTCTAGATATGACCATCTGTTTATAAGTTAAAATATTCGCTTCGTACAATTTTTTGCATAACACCTCGTTCTTAGTTGACCGTTTTTGTTCCTTCTACCTGCCTCAAACACAATGAGCTCGGCATTTTTTTTTTATTACTCAGGGACGTTCGTGATTCCTACAAAGGCGATAGGATCCTATCTCCTATTCACATGATTAGAGCAGTCAGGAAGTACCCAAATTATGTTGACAAAAACTAGGATGCTGATACCATCAGAATTTGTTAATGTTACCAACCGGTATTGAAATATTTATTTATTTAAATTTCCATGTCTTCGTTCTGGTTTCGAGGCAAAGCGCGGCGTTGAGTTCTGCCACTCAACATGCAATGCTTTCCCCCCCCATTTTTCCATGCGTTAGTTTTCCCCTACCTTACCCAACCCGGCTTTATGCGGGATAGAGCGAGAACCTGATTTTACTTTTTAATTTATGAACCGATAATGTGTTTTTAAATGACACCAAAACATATTTTTACTAAACTAATGAGAAACTGGAAATTTCAAATGTTTTAATTTATCAACGATAGCGATCTAATAGTTGCGATAAGAACTGGATTATTTTTAAACTATTTTAAATATCAAATAACATATTTAATATAGAAAAAAATGCGATTACACTCCATTCATCAGTTCAAAGAACTAGTTACTATCCTGATATGGAATATCTTAATTACTTAAAGTAAATAGTAGATAACATTAACGTTTGAGATAATTTTTAATTACTTCCTTCTTTTATTTGGTTACTTGTAATGAGATATTAGATAAGAAGTTGTAATAATATAAATACAAAAGATATAAATCCTTTGGACCACTGTATGTACAAATGCTAATATATCTATTAGTCGGGAACAGAGTGTCTCAACACTAGGTTTTCTCTGCCTATCCTGCTGTATACAGGATACAGAGTGAAGCTGATTTTGATTTATTCTGTCTACCCCTGAGATTTATAATATTCTATTTTTCTTATACTTAATAGAAGATGTACATATGTAGTTCCGGAAGTGAGGAATGGAATGCCTCGACACTAGTGTCTTGAAGGTAAGAAAAACAATGTTTTTAATTATAGCTTTTTGCCTAAACTATCCAGAATTTCTAAAGTAGTTGAAATACTAGTTCAAACAATATAACAAAAACGACCAAAACTAAAAAAAAGTGGGGCCCACATTGTGTTATTGTCGTACTGTCGCCAGAAACTATTTTTTCCATTGTGCAGCATTGTAGCTCCGTCCTTTTTAAATATATCGATTTGTGTTTTTCCATTTCGTCTTTTTAGTTTTAGGGTCCTGTAACAGTTGTTTTTTTATATATGTAGGTACACATGTTAAGTAATAAAATTATTTTCAGCATAGTGTCAAGACAGTCCGCTCTCCACTTTCTGCCGAATTCTAGAGTTTTGCACCGACACTAGAGCAAAAAAATGGAAATATTAAATATTTAATTACCTCGAGTGAATATCGAACCTATAATCTGTCCTTTTACAGTCACACCCTTGTGCCTCCATTATAATATTTCTATATTAACTCGAATTAGTTGAACTTTAACATAATAATTTGATATAATAAAATCATTAAGTAACTTCTAAGAAATTTTCTTTTTTCTATAAACAAGTCACGATTGGCTTTATTTTTATCTAAATTTTTTTGAAGCGTAGCTTTGGACGAGAACGCGGACTTGGTTTAGGACCATGTGATGAATTTAAAGAAGCCCTTTAAAGCTCCAACTTTAAGATAATATGCCTCTCAATTTTTATGGTTACTAAGTGACTTGTCATGTAAAACATATTATCTGCTTAAACATTTAAAATTTTAAAGCAGTCAGTCGAAGGTGGACGGAATTTAAATTACTTTGCTTCGAAATTTTCTATTCTTTGGTCTCTCTGTTATTCTTTTGTGGTAGCCAAATGAGTGAAATCATAATAAATTATCAGAAGAATAGTACATTTTTGGTTTAAGTTTCAAATTTTTTTACTACTTACATGGAGTCATCGTAGCGAAGTGGTGGTGAACGAAATGGTTGTGGGTTCAAATCCCAATTAGGGAATACATTAACCTTAGTACACAAGTTTCGTTCTCTCTACTTGCTATGCGCGACAAAACGTGCAGATGCTTATTTTTATATAAATCCTTCCAACCTAACTCTCTACTCTCATTGACTACAAAATAATAAAAAATGGCATTAAATTACTTACCAGGGTCGTATTTGAAATAATAAAAATAATAAAAAACTGAAAACGTAACACGAATTAGAAATCAAAAACCGTTCAAATACTTAAGTCCCTTTCCTATTCCGACTTGAGCATTATTATTTTATCGTTACGCAGGTTTAGTAAGAATTTTTAAAATAAAAAAAACCCTTCTGAGGTTTTCAATGCACGTCCTCGGTTAAAAAAAATAAACGATAGTCCGAAATGACCCGCGTTTTTGTTCCCGATTTGTTTTCGTTTTTGTTACGTTCGGGTTCATTTGGAAGTAGCCATGTCTTTTGCTTACTGAATTAACTTAAATTGACTTTGTTTTTTTTCTTCTGTTCGAGATATTACCGTTTCTTTTTGTGGTCGTAGATTTGCGGTTACCGTTGGTGATAAGAAATAAATAACAATATCGAAATTATTGTCTTTTGAAGAACTTGAAGTTAAATTTCTTGGTTGTATTTTGTATATTATTGAAAAAAAATAGTATAAATTTCTTCATTTTGCATAAACCACCCACTGATAATGTAACTTTGATTCAATCTTCTAAATTACGAAAACAGATTTTAATGTAGTTTTCACTAATGATGTTTAAAACTGAGCCAAGAGGTAGATTTACATGTATAATGTAGAAAATATATAATTTTTATGCTATTACCCACGAAATGTAACGTGGTAAACGAAGTGACTTAACACTAGGTTCCCTCTGCCTACTCTGATGTCGTAATACAATGTAAAGCTGATGTATTACCCATGAAAATAAAAAATAATGAAATGGATGTATGATGATAATACATTATTAGTTTTGAATTAATAAAGCACAAGATTTCTTCATATAAATGTAAAAATTATCTACCCGTTCCGTGCAGCCCGATCCTCATATCATTAAACGCAGCCTAGTTCACGAAAAAGGCAAGCGTAAGGCATATCTCGCATCACCTCTGAAGGGTGGCTTATCCACCAAGGTAGTCGTAATAGAGCCGTAGACGAGAGCTCACGATTAATGATTCACGACCCTCCGAGCTTAGTGTCATCAATATTATTCTGTTTGTATCCCGCGGCCCACCCTCGCCCGCGCCCCGTCCATACATAAATAAACGCGACACGTCGTCTTCTCTGATTACATCGCACCGAAGTAGTGAGAAATAGTGTAGTCGGATGCTGAACTCCTCTTTTGTTCAATATATTCTCCAGAGACGCCGAATGAATAGTTAACTGTGTGTTCGTCGTGCATGTTTACGGTTTCGGATTTCTCCTAAAGATTCTTGATAACGATGGTGGTAGTGGTAGGTGATGGGATTTATTTGTTTAGTGGTAATAAGCTGATGTTACAATCGGGTTTGGTGTGAAGTTGTAACGAGTTGAGGGCTATCGATTGTGAAAGCGATGGATCTTGTTTACGTTTTCGTTTGTCTATCTTTGATTTAGCCAATATGTCCATATTTTCATCTAGAAATATATGTCTTAATACAAATTAATTTTTTTAATCAGTTCTTTATAATATTATTTTCGTAAAGTTCAAAATAAATGAAGCTGATATAATCTAGAATATTTATGGTTGTTAATAATTAACATAAAAGAAATGTAAACGAGGTGATATTTCAATCCAAATGTAACGTGAACGTTACTTATTTGATGAAGTTAGCATTTCGGAGATTGACAATAAAAAAACACGTCGTTACTGGAAATTACATGACATACAGTTAGTTCAAAACTTAAAATAGTATTTCTTGTCACGCAATCCAGCAATAAAACGAATTTCGAATGAAATTAAAATTTCTATTCAGTAAAGAAATTTGAAAGAGTTAACACAATTTTGTCTTTTGGAATTACCAACAGAACTTTATTTTAATATAAAATATGATAAAAATAATATACATTTTCTGTTTAGTTATAATTTTTTTGCCTTTATCTTACATCTACGACTAACGAACGCTTAGAAAGCTGATATTAATCATAGTTTTCCTCGTAATCTCTTGCTACTTCCTTTCTTATAATAAATATTACTACATATTTTTCCAACCACTCTTTGAAAATCACTTTTTTTTTTCAAGTAATTGCTGAAAATATTAAATATACAAAGAATGTGTAAGATGCGAACCCATAACATTGTCGTTTTATGGAGATATTTTATAACACCTGCATTCCAAAGAGTCGCAAATGGTGCAACCTTAATAATTTAATTTTTATTAACTAACCTTGGAACAAAAAAAGCAATGAGATATGTTTCTCATGTTAAATAAAGTTTAATCAAATCATTTTTTATTAGTATATAATTAGCTAGTCCAATCATGGGACAGGGGCACAAACGTGTGCCTGTAAACGTAACGAGTTGAGGGTTCGAATTCCACACGGGGTAATAAAATATTTAATATTTTTATTTCATCGCTCTGGTGTCATTCAACGTCCGATACCTCCAGAAATCAGCGGAAATTGGGAATCGGAGTGTCTTAACACTAGATTCCCTCTGCCTATATGCCGGAACCTGAAAAAAAAATAGTTACCTTATAAACATAAGCATTCATATTTCAATTCAAAATACTTATCCTGATAAATGATGCCTGGCTACTGGTACATAGCTTCGCTTTTAATCCTCCACCATTGTGTGCCACAGACTTGTGACACCACGGTCCCCAACACCTACGGGTCGTGTTGGTAAATAACAAATTAATGACTCTCTCTCTCTCTCTCTTTATCTTATACGACGATCAATCAAGACGACGGTATCTAATGGTGTGTCATTTTAACTTATCTTTATATGGAAGTTTTAATACTATTAAAATCTAAGAATCGTCTAATCAAGTTTTCGACCTCATATTGTTTCTATTCGCTATCAATCTATCAATAAATAAATCACCGTTTGATGTCTTTCTTAACTTTATTTGAAAATATTAGTTGTTTTCCTTAGATACTACTTTTATAGTTGATATTAAGAACGAATTAAGAAAAATTATAAAAAAAAAAGATTTCAAAATTGAAATATATTATACAGCCTAATAATTAAGGAATACGTGGGAGACTTTATTACAATATTTCATAGAAAAGTATGTAAAATAAAAAAATCTCATTTCATTTTGACGTTTAAGCTATAACAAAATGAACTTGAAACTCGTGTAACGGTCGCGGCGGCACTTGATGTTGATTATACAATATTTAATACTGTAGTAAAGTATTTAATATCATTGGGAGTTGATTGGGATTCGATTAAAAGCAGCTGCCTCTCATAGTCATACTGTACCCTGCACGATCGAATGAAGATAGTTTTAATACTCGTAAATTTCATTTTGAGACTCGAACGTTCGATCTACTAATTGTTGGATGGCCAACTTTAATACTAAAATTTCGTAACAAATAACTATCAGTTCGATAATAGTTAAATTTAACTGATATTAGCTTAATGATATCTAAAAGGTTGTTTTAACAAACTCTTGAAAGAATATGAGTCCACATAATCTAAATTTTCATATTAAATAAAAAGAACCACATATAAAAAATTTACATATATTTAATTTAATTACAATTAGTCCATTTATTCTCTGTACACGTTGGTAATAGATACCGTGTTTAAAACAAAGAGTAGGACGTCCGTATAGGCGGGGCTAACTATGCGTAAACGCATCTATAAAGGGGCTGGCAAATGAAAAAGGTGGGGAATATTTACTCCATTATCATGTTTTTTATTCACAAGCCATAAAAACAATACCCACATCGAAAGTTTTAAAGAACAAAGCAAATAAGGTGTTAAAATTTATAGTCTATATCGTTTCGTCTTAGTAAAGTCGATGGTTTATCTCAGCTTTGATCTTTCATCTACAAGACATCTTAAAGGTTATAAATATTTGGTATATTTGAATGAAATTGATGGCGGTCCGTCCAGCTATCGGAGGCTCAAATCTAATGTGGCCCGATAAAAATTCCTAGAGGTGTCGATACAACTTAGAAGTATGTCACAAGCTTAAATGATCGAATATTTCAATTTAAAATAACTTATTTTGAAACATTATAAGGCCAAAGTGTCAATTTGAATTATTTACAAATTTAAATGCGATGTGCTGTCAAAGATGACTGGAGTTTGAAATTTAAATATCTACTTATAATACCACATTGAGAAGTTAGTTTTTGTGTAATACTTTCCTAGAAATTCTAATAATAGTTTGAGTAGGTATATATCACTACTGTAGAGCCACTTAAAGTGTGAACGATCATGGGGGCTCGCGTGGGCTGCGACACAGTTCTCCCAACAAAAAACACGAGGCATCCCGTTGTTTTACAGAAAAAATAATGAAATATGCCTCTATATGAGATTTTTTTATGTTAAACGCCGAGATTTTAAGTGTTGTATTTAAAATGAAGACGGCAGTAAAAAACAAAATTTAAGTCCACCGTTGTTTTAAATTGAAAGGTTTTGGTTTCTGTGAAATAAAATTTTGATGATCGTGCTGCATAAGTAATTATGTTGTAATATATTGTTTGTTATACGGTTCTTAATATTATAAAGTACTAATGTTTAAAATACTTTTTAAGCATTTTTTTATGGGATTACTAAATTTGTAAATAATAAAGGTTGTAATATCAACAACAAAAACAAACGAATTGCAATAAACAATTTAGAATATGAGTAAATTGTAATTTATGTTAATTTGCAATTTCTTTATCTCATGCAAACAGATAATGCAAGGTCTAAAACTAGCACAAACTAAAGACAAGAGTGAAAATTTCAACCATAATATTTTTTTCGTAGTTTTAATATTTGTGCAGTGGAAAAAGAATTTTTATACAGCGCAAATATTAGATTTTAAATAAGAAATGGCAAAAAAATCTATGAATATTTAAATTTTGTCTGGTGAATTAAATTGTATTTCATTCTGAATCCATTCTTGCAAGCTTGCAACACCAGAATTTAACACTGTTATTTACATTTATTTTTATTTACGTTTAAGTTTAAATTTTAATAAAATACTTTAACTAATGGAACGACGAGGCCATAAGTCAATTGTTTTATAACTTATAATTTTTCTTGTCATATACTTTTATTGATTATTCACAACTAACGATTTCTAAGTTGGATATATACCTCACTTTATTAGCGATCAAAATTATTAATGGCGACAAGCCTTTATGACTTTTATTTTAATTTAAATAAATCTATTTATTACATTTTACAAACTTAGACAACTCAGTTGTTGGAATTTCTATTGTTCAACGAAAGTTTAAGTTTGAGATTTCGAGTCATCTGAGTAAACATTGTAGACTGGGTACACAATCTATGTCAATACTGAGACAAAAATACCAAACGCATTGAACCAAAACCACCTACTGTGTGGGCTTTTGGTATTGGCTAGTTTTATATTTGCTTTTGCTATACTTATTTCATTTTGAATATTAAGTTTAGAAAATTGTAACTTATGTGGTGCGTTAGGTCATTTAAATGTAATTGTATGGTTTTTCTTAATAGAAAATAAAAAAAATCAGTACAGTTCTTAATTAATGGCGTTTCGAGCGTGCCATAAAAAATAATATGCTTAGTTTAATTGACATTGATAACGATAGTGGTGGTTTAAAAAGAGATGACGAAAAAATCCATAGTGAGAAAAGAAAAATAATATTATTTTGTATATCTATTTCAATTTAAACTTAAGAATTTAACCCAACAAATAATTTCAAGACGTTTTAACGTCTTACTAATATTGTAGCTTTGTCCGCTTACTCTAAATGTATCTTAAGGGCGATATATTCGACTCGTAAACTTAGCTGTCACGGCCAANAAATTTGTAAATAATAAAGGTTGTAATATCAACAACAAAAACAAACGAATTGCAATAAACAATTTAGAATATGAGTAAATTGTAATTTATGTTAATTTGCAATTTCTTTATCTCATGCAAACAGATAATGCAAGGTCTAAAACAAGCTTAAACTAAAGACATAAGTGAAAATTTCAATCATAATATTTTTTTCGTAGTTCTAATATTCGTGCAGTAGAAAAATAATTTTTATACTGTGCAAATATTAGACCTTAAATAAATAAGAAATGGACAAAAAATCTATGAATATTTAAATTTTGTCTGGTGAATTAAATTGTATTTTATTCTGAATCCATTCTTGCAAGCTTGCAACATCAGAATTTAGCACTGTTATTTACATTTATTTTTATTTACGTTTAAGTTTTAATAAAATACTTTAACTAATGGAACGACGAGGCCATAAGTCAATTGTTTTATAACTTATAAGCTTTCTTATTCCTGTTTTTATTGATTATAAACAATTTTTCACTTTATTAGCGGTCAAAATTATTAATGACGACAAGCTTTTACGACTTTTATTTTAATTTAAATAAATCTATTTATTACCTACATTGTACTACAAACTTAGGCAACTCAGTTGTTGGAATTTCTATGTTTCAACGAAAGTTTAAGTTTGAGATTTCGAGTCATCTGAGTAAACATTGTAGACTGGGTACACAATCTATGTCAATACTGAGACAAAAATACCAAACGCGTTGAACCAAACCACCTACTGTGTGGGGTTTTGGTATTGGCTAGTTTTATATTTACTTTTGCTATACTTATTTCATTTTGAATATTAAGTTTAGAAAATTTTAACTTATGTGCTGCTATAGATTATCTGACTTTATCAATTTTAAATTTTATATTAAATGTATTAGTATGGTTTTTTTAAATAATTGTCTTAATAGGAAAAAAAAAAATTAGACTTAGTTTATTTGATATTGGTAACATTCGACCGCACTATAACGGTGGTTTAAAAAGAGAGGTGATAAAAAAATCCATAGTGAGAAAAGAAAAATGATATAATTTTGTATATAATCTATTTCAATTTAAACTTAAGACTTGGGGTTAAACCCCAACACATAATTTCAAGACGATTCAACGTTTAACTAATATTGTAGCTTTGTCCGCTTACTCTAAATGTATCCTAAGGGCGATATATTCGACTCGTAAACTTGGCTGTCACGGCCAATAACGTGTCAATGCTGCGTACGTTTCACCGTGCCACTCGAAATACTAATTTTAGTATTGCCACTAATTTACTACAATCCCCCTTTAAAAATATTTTCTTACTCGCTTTAAAATAAATAAGGTGTAGAAAGTTAAAATAAATTGTATAGTTATTTACTTTTAAATAGACGAAATTCAGTTCAGGTAGAGAGACCTAACTTCTTACAAAATGTAATTCAATCATGCATTTATTAAACCCTTTATCTTCTTAACTGATAAAAAATCTCAAATTACCTTCTTTAGTAAGGTTCAATAAATCTTTACTACAAATCCTTGAACAAAATCATCCTAATCTCAATCCTCGATATTGGCAAGGGTCATCTTGTTGTGAGCATCTCGTTTGTTTCAAAATAACGAGCCAATAAAATGGAAACCCACGCGAATGAGAGATGATAAAATTTTAAATTGTTTTTTTGACGCCCGGTCTCTTATAAGTAGTTTCAAAATATTTATGTGCCAATACGGCGTTGTGAAGCTTCAAACGCCATCAACCTTCTTCGATCTTGTTAATATTATAGTAAGCTTCAATTTCTTATGAAAATATGAAAGCGAAACAAGAACTCGATGCGAGTGGGGTTTAACGCAAACATTTAATTACCTATATCAATACAATAAACTCCATTGCTATTTCAACGATGAATCCATACTAAAAGATACTAAAAGATGGATCATCTGTAGCCAGATATTTTAACGAAGCTACGGGATGTATAAAAAGCGTACGTATTTTTTGTCCATCGAATGCACAGTTTTAGTCAGAATCGTAAATTTTATTGAAATGTCGCAACAGCGATCGCCGCACGAGATTTCTTGTCTCTCGGGACGAATTTATGCGTAATTCGTAAACAAATTGACGTCTTTGGGTATGTCTCTTTGAGGGGGAAGCGCTTCATGATTTAACACGTCTTTTGAGTTTCTTCTTAAATATTTACGAGGCATCTCGTTCTCAACAAGTCTGTTGCGAGACGAATTTGTCACATTTTATATTGTACTGTTTTAGTTAAAAATGTAATTTACGTTTTTTGTTTCGTTTATTTTTCGTTGTTTTGTTTTGGTTTGAAGATTATTTGACTAGATTTTGAAATAGGCTTTATTTAGATATTTTAGGCATATATATAAGTAGCGCAGGGGTATAAATGTCTGTAAATGACTGTATTGACGCGAGTGGTAGTGGGTTCGATCCACACTTGAGTAAATGAAATATTTAAATTTATATATAAGTATCGAGGTAAAGCGAGGCGTTTAGTTCCACCACCACCAGTTCGACTCAAAGTGGAAAACGGAGTATCTGAACACTAAGCTCCCGCTGCCTATCCTGCTGAGTGCAGGATACAGCGTGAAGCTTACTTTACTATTTGCTGACAATAAAACTTAATAATTTTATTAATAATAAGTTACCGAATCGAAAGCGAATAACTAAAAAGTAGATTCAATCATTCGTATAAATGAGTCACCACAGAGAGTTTCACGTATTGTTTGTTCCCAGTTTTAAAAACGACACCTGAATGCATTGTCGTATTCATACGGCTTCTTAAGTCGTACAAATATCGAATAACACAATAGCCACTGATAAGTTTCATTTGAATTTATCCCTTTGTGAACCTAATTTATATGTAGACATATAAGTTTCTTCATTAATTTATTAGAATTACAATTAATATGTATGTCCTCATGTTTCACATTGTTTTGTTTTCATTGAAATATGTATAACATTTTTTTTGCTTCACTCTGTATCCCGCACACAGCAGGGTAGGCAAAGGGAACTTAGTGTTCAAACATTTCGTTCTTCACTTTACGCCGGATTCTGAAAACATTGCGTGTTGAGTGGCGGAATTCAACACCGCTCTATTCCTGGACACACTAGCGAAGAAATGAAAATATAAATGTAGCTATGTAAATAAATATTTCATGAACTATAACTATGTTTTTATATAAATAAATTACGTATAAATATTCAAATACCTATATATATATATAACTAACAGACTAAATTCTAAGTCGTTTTCGCTATTTCACAAGTAATAAGTTAAACTTAAAAACACTATACGTGTTTATTATCTACAAGCACCAAAAAAAATCTATAGAAATAATAAAATTCTATAGAAAAACTAAAACACGCTTAGAACGTCACCATATGTAAATAAAAGAATGTAATGTAGAATTCGGTTAATAAAATATTCAATTTATGATAAATTCAATTACAAAAAACAAATTAAGTGTAGTAAAAGAGGCCAGAGTCAGTCGCCCGTGGCGCGAGTACCACAGGTTTACAACAAATTTCCCGCTGTTAGCTATTGCCGTATAAACGGGTATTAGCCCCACTTTATACGGACGCGCTAGGCGTTGATACTTTTTTGTAGCTTCACGCTGTTTCCCGCAATCAGCGGGAAGAGGGAACCTAGAGTTAATACACTTAATTCCCCATTTTCCGCTGTATTTTGGAGGTTGAGTGGTTGAGTGGCGAAACTCAAAGCTGCGTTTTGCCTCGACACCAGAGCGAAGAAACGAAAATATTTAATTTCCTCGAGTGGGAATCGAATCTACAACCTGCCGCGTTTACAGTCACATTTTATGCCCCTACGCCACGCCTGGCCTCAGTCGTCCATACTTATTTATGTATAATTGACTCCTAAATATTGTTCTTTCGGCCGTTTATCGCGTTAATCGGATATTTATTCTTGAGAAAGTGTACAGAAATGGCGTAAGCGGGTACGGAAAGAAAGCGGTCCGACTATAAATATTTCGAACACTTCAGAAGTGGGTTCTTGTTTATAGCAGTGTTTTTGTTGTTACACTAAGTGTGCTATTAAATAGTAATATAGGTTTTGTTTGTGGATTATTATACATACGATGCAAAAGAAAAAAAACTAAGAGACCTTTAAGAGCCTTTTAAGTTGTAAAATCGTTTTTGTCTGCGATTATAAACGCAATAGGTTGTAGGTTCGATTTCCACTTGAGGAAATTAATTATTTAATATTTTCATTTCCTCGCTCTGGTGACGAGAGCTAGATGTTGAGTTCTGCCGTTTTTTGTGTTCAATATGCAATGCTTCCAGAAATTGGAAAATGAGGAATGGTCATAATGCTAGTTCCGCAGGTTCCTTCTGCCTGAACATGAAGCTCAAGTAAAGAAGTATCCTAATTTGTAACAAAAAACATAATGACTTTTGAATTATTTAAAAATCTTTATGGAATACAACCCAAAATAAAAGATTCTTAATCAAATAAATCGTTAACTTTAGATCCCTACAATCAGTACCATATCTAGAGCTCGTCAAAGAACAATGTTTAAGACGTTTCCGTTTCTTGTTAATTAAGGACTCGTTGCCAATGTTTATGGTAGGCAATAGTCACAACAATAATACCTCTCGAACAGTACGTTTCCTTTCGGAGGAGATAACTTATCTGGTATCTCTTGTATCTGCTATCGCAATCTGGTTGTCGACTGCTCGTAATATATTTTGGTTGGGACAAAAAGCACCATTTTATATGTGGGTACTTTTGAAATAGTTAAGTATTCTTAGTTGCTATAGATATTAGGAAAAAAAACAAAGATTTAAATACTGTTAAATATTTGACTGATTTAGTTTTTAGGTAGATAATTAGCTAACGCAAAGACTCAAAAAGCAGAAGAATTATAACACTAAGCCAATCGCTCTCAAGTCTGAGATCGATCTTGAGATCGATGTTATCATAAAATTCATGTCGCGTTTGGAAGTGGTGAGTGAATACGGGCCTAAAATTGGCATGGCGTAAAAATATATTTTAATCAATCTTTCGAACTAACATACGTTTTCTTGTTACACAAATAAACATAAAATGATATAATTTTATTTTAAAATCTATATATATAAAAGGACTTGTCCTCACTGACTGAGGTAAGACGCACGCACAGCCGTAATCTCAGACGGTAGAAACATGAAATTTGGACAGATATTTACTTTCGTAATCTGGACATCTACTAAGAAGGCATTTTGAAAAATTTTAACTCTAAAGGGGTGAAATAGGGGTTGAAAGTTTGTATGGAATTTTTTTTAAAACTGCTCCGATTTTTAAAAAAATTAAAATTCAGACTCTTAAAAATATTTAATTGAACACGTGTTTCATGGTTTTTTAGAATTCATCCCTAAGGGTGCAAATAAGGGGTTGAAAGTTTGTATGGATTTTTTTTTAAATTGCCACCGATTTTTATAAAATTTGAAATTTAGACTCTTAAAAATATTTCATTGAACACGTATTTTGTGGTTTATTAGAATTCATCCCTTAATAAGCAAGCGAAGCTGCGCGCGTCCGCTAGTATAATATAAATATCTTTTACCGACGTATCGCGACATTTTTTTACTTTTGTTTGTACTAACCGAAAAACGCGAAGGCGAAATAAATTGCTTCAGAAATCAATGATTCCCTTTAGGTAGGTAGTTGCGCTTAACATGTGGGTTCCTTCTCTTACATTGTTTTGCATTCCGCCAACTGTGTTTGTTCACTGTCTGTTGCTTAAATTAAAAAAAAAGTTTCTCTTTTTATCCAAGCTGTCCCCTCGCCCACGATTTTATGTGACGTTTAGTTCGGAGTAAATTATTCTTTTTCGCTTTTACTAAAGTTTCGCTTTAATTAAAGAGACAAATGAATATCTACTATTAAGGTATAGTAGTTTTTTATTAATTATAAAAGCTAAAGTAGTATTTTGCTATTTTATAGGACACATTTATATCAGCATACGTTGAAATGCTATAAGTTTGTTTTTATATAAAATCTAGACAGGTTATATTTACAGAAATATTCGTGAAAACTTAATGATAACTTTTACTCAGTAATTACAATAAAAAATGATAATGTTTTAATTTAGTCATATAACAATATTCTTCTTCAGCTTCATGTTATATTCCTTTTAAAGCAGGGCAGGCAGAATTTATTCTCCTTAGGGGCGACTGAAATCATTTGTTACTACACCATAAAGATAATACTTAAATATAAATCTTTATATTTAAACTAGTGAACCCGAACGCGGCTACGCCCGCTTGAAGTATATGAATATTTATTAAATATATTTATAAAATTATTTTCAGTTTTCAATAGAGAGATGCGTTAAGCAAGCTCATTTTGGGTGACGTTTTCTAACAACAAACTTTGCAAATCGTTGCTTAGCAACGACGGTTGTTATTAACATGGCGGAATAAATTGCATGTCAAATTAATATAATAAGTATTTTAATATATTGGTATATATCGAAAATATTACAAATATGAGAAAAAAAGTATCCTATGTTCATCCCGAGACCCTCATGTATCTCTATGAGTATTTTATCACAATTAAATTAGCGGTTTGGCCCTGATTGCGTAAAAGACAGACAGACAGACAGAGTTACTTTCGAATTTATAATATAGATATGGATAGGTATGCTAATATAAAATAACTTAAATGCTCTTGCGATAATTTCGTCCATTATATTAAACAAAAATAGAAATCATATAAAACTTAGTATGTAGGTGATAAATAAAACGAATAAAAAAAATCTATATATATATGTAGCTCTATGTCTAGATTTATTTTAGCTTTAATTTGACTAGCTTACAATGATATACTGTATTAATCTTTCTGTTCTACACCGCGTTGGGCAAATAGCGGCTTTATTAAAAAGGTTAGAGTTTTATCCGAATTGATGGCATCCATTACGTTTTATGTGGACTGCCGGATGATCAAAGTACCAGCTGACCAGTTTAGACCAAGCTCACCAATTTGTCTTGTAATTTCGAACAAATATATTAAAAGGTAAAGATAAAGTATGGTGGTTTGATAAAGGGATATATATAGTTTATTTATAGGGGTTTCGTTAAAATTAGAATGGTGTATATGTTTCTGGCAATGGTTATTCCATTGTATACAATATTATATAATATATTTGGGATTTTAAAGAGTCACCTTAAAATATTTTAGAGATTGTTGGCAAGTCTTAAAATTTCTAGACAAAAATTGCATAAACATATTTTAAAATATTTTGAAATTTAAGGCATAAAAACGTGATCTTGTTTTTCAGTTTCCAAGCTATAAAAACTTGCACAGCCAATCCTAAAAAAATCATAAAAATTGAATTAAACACGAATTAAATACAGTTATACACACACACAAAATTAATACTAATAACGTTAATTTTACATAACATATTACACAATACGTACTAATTAAACCAGCAAAAACATTCCCTGACCTAACATAACGGTAGACCAGGTTCGAAGACCTCATCTCTGAACACCAATAGTTATTTCACATTATATATAAGATATAGATATATAATATAATTATGGAGCTATGCCTGGTAACCGCTTCCTAAGTACTGACGCTGTTTGCATGTTAATTATTATTTGTCAATAGAATGTAGAATGCCAGTACGTCATGCCTCGAATGCCTTTGAGATATCGATTTACCTAGGTTGGAGGGCTAGGGTTAGGTTCTTGTCTAGATTGTTTGTATAGGTCGTGTATGGAATGGCTTTAATTATACTATTTGGTAGATTATTCTATTAATTATTGGTTATTTTATTAAATATTGGTTTTCTAGTATGTAAATGATTAATATAAGTGATTTTGTTAGAACTATGTTATAAATATGTATATTTTAGAAATATGTACGGAAAATAGTATTTATAGTTTATGTTCTTCTCAGTCGTTACGGTCTTGACAGAGCGGTCGTGGCCATCACGTAGTCAGGTTTTTGGCTTTCGTTATTCTTGCCACAGTTTCACGCCAGTTTATGTTAGAGTTAGTAAATTTAATTAGCTGTATTCTAATGATATATACCTAGAAAATTTTCTTGTGTAAATACAATTGAAACTGACAAAAAATACGTTACTTTCATTAAGTATCAATAAAAATACTATTTATTACCAAAATGACACTTATTCTTTTTGTTGCAGGTATTAAACGGCTTCCGCAGTTACATCACAATAGTTAAGTTAACCACGGCAACCAGCAACCTCCCTATAGGACACCGCGTACATTTGTCACGACATAATCGATTGTGGCCTTTGTAATATATTCAAGCTTAGCATTCGCAAATATTTCATCGACATCCGTACCTTCCTTTTGATATAAACGGAAATAGCTGTAATTGAAATTGTGTACGACAATGTGGCACGGACCCACAAATAAAAGCCTATTCTCGTTCAAAGCTACGTTCTAGGATCATTTCAATAAAAACTTATTGTATGTATTGAAAACTGACAATGAATGCCACAGGAAGTGATGCGAGTCCACGTATGGCAAGTGGACTGTTTATAATTTGTATATTGTGTGCTGACTGGGGCGCGGGTTGCTCTACCATTGTGCTGACGGTTGAATACACTTTTTCTAATTGACTTTTGCAGTAAATATCAATGTTAATATTAAAAGGCTACAAATTTGTATTATATTTATTTAATTCCGCCATTCTACATGTAATGCCTCGAGAATTCGGCGGAGAGTGGGATACGGAGTGTGTTAACACTAGGCTCGATCTGCTTACCTTACTAAATGTGGGATACAAGGTGAAGCTGCATCGTCTACAAGATTGTTTTTATGTTTTCAATTGATAATGTGTAGATATTTTTTATCTGAACAAAATATATAATTTTTTCAGTCATGCTATAAGCAACTTAACTTGTCAATTGAACATTATGAGAAGTTTTGAGTAGTGAAACTTTATAAAAATACTAGCGGACGCGCGCAGCTTATTGCTTAGGGGTGAATTCTAAAAAACCATGAAACACGTGTTCAATGAAATATTTTTAAGAGTCTAAGTTTCAAATTTTATAAAACTCGGTAGCGATTTAAAGATTTTTCCATACGAACTTTCAACCCCTTATCTGCACCCTTAGGGGAAGAATTGTAGAAAACTATGAAACACATGTTCAATTACATACTTTTAAGAGTCTGAATTTCAAATTTTATAAAAATTGGTGACNAATATCAAATTTTATAAAAATCAGTGGCGATTTATGAATTTTCCCATACAAACTTTCAACCCCTTATTTGCACCCTTAGGGAAAGAATTCTAGAAATCGATGAAACATGTATTCAATTAAATACTTTTAAAAATCTAAATTTCAAATTTTATAAAAATCGGTGCCGATTTAAATTTTTTTCCATACAAACTTTGAACCCCTATTTCACCCCTTTAGGGTTAAAATTTTTCAAAATCCCTTCTTAGTGAATGTCCAGATTACAAAAGTAAACTTTTGTCCAAATTCCACGTTTCTACGCACAGCGGTTACGGCTGTGCGTGCGTCTTACCTCAGTCAGTGAGGACAAGTCCATTTATATACATAAGTAGATTATTATTATTTTTGTAGGTAATTTTAAAGGCATTGGCAGCTTTGTTATTCTTTTTTTTATGTTTAAATATGTATCTTTTTTTTAACAACAAAATGTTCAATTGATGTGTAGCTCTGTACTTAGATAGTACCTACTTTTAAGTGGAAAATTGCAATTGCCTTTATTTTTTTGTACAAGTCCTTGTTTGTTAGTAATTAATAATATGCTATTGTTTTCTGTATAATAAATAAATAATATATGTAATTGCTTATATAATTGCTTAAATGTTAAAATGATTTGTTATTATAAACTTTTTATATNTCTGCCGAATTCTGGAGGCTTTACTTTATAAAAATAACTAACAATATCTCCCTGAATAGACACTATTAAATAAAATTATCTAACACATATTTAATAATTACTAACAAGCCCACTACAGATTCCATTTAAAACATTACGCAGAAGCTTTCAACTCTTAAGTGGTTGTCACAAAAACGAGAAAATTATCCGAGATTAAAAACAATTTAAAGATTAACTTTAATAGCGCTATCAAGAGTTTAAACTAAAGTTGTTTAGCTTTATTTCTATCCAAGTATGCGAAGAGTCTACATCGCAGCCATGACCTCATAGACGCAACCATTTGTCAAGCGGACCCTTGAGCTCGTCTTATCTAAGAAACCAGGATTTGTATCAAATCAACTAATATCTCAAGATACTCCGCCAGCGCTTTAACTTCATATCTTTTTGTATTGTATTATATCTCGACGTCTTTTGTGGTACAATATTTGATCAAATATTATAAATTGAAATATACTTGTAAAACATGCCTAAAAGTTGCTAAATAATGAAAGATTTCACTATTTTATAGCTAGAGACTCTAAGGCGCTTAAATTTATTTTTATATTAAAGCTAAAAAGTATCCTATGTCCTTTCTAATATCTCTAAGAATATTTACAAAGTTTCATCATAATCATTTAAGTATTTTTGGCGTGAAAACCGTAACAAACAAACTTACTGTCACATTAATAATACTAGTATGATGATAATAAGTTAACCTTAAGATTTGGCAGATGTAGACCATTTGTCAAAAGATGCTACGTTCAGCTCCTTATCTAAGAAGCTACTTACTATTACAGCTTCTAAAGTGTTAGTCATATCGTGGTAGAGGCATAACTAATAGTTTTTAAATAACGAGATAACTATATCTAGTACGTAAAAGATTGCTCGAAGCAATAATACCGTTTTCATATATCTTTTAAATATATATTCTAATTATTTTTTAGGGGTATTTGTATCTTTTGTGTGCAATAAAGAATATTCTATTCTATATATAAATATAAAATAGTAATAAGGACTTTCTGACTGAAAAGAAAACAGTAATTGCAATCAAGAGCAGTACTACTTAAAAAATTAAAATCTGCTTTCTGTCGACGTTAATTTATTCAAAATTTACCTGTTAATTTGTCTACTTAATTTAAGATTAGCCAAAATCAACTAACTTAACACTTTTTATTAATAATTTTTAAAAGAAAAACCAAACGTTATTGCCACTTTCCTTCATTTACCATATGCAATACAGAATTATAACACAAAAAGCTCCCTAAAAGGAGCAACCTATAACATAGAAGGTCCGCTAAGTACCTCAGATAAGTAGGCGAGCGATATTAAGTTAGTATGGAACGTTAGGTTGCCATTGTTTTTGCTGCATTAAGCGGTGTTGTTCTAAGTGGCCGTACTGACTGGGTACGTATGTCTATGTATGTTAATACGAATGAAGTGAAATGCTTATTCTGTTGTTGATTGTTGGAAGATTAAGGTAACTATTAGGGTTTGATACAATTGATTTTTTATAATGTTTTAGATTTTGTTATAAAGTTTTTGTTTTATAATTTCTAGAATAAAACGAGGACGAAGTGTCCCTTGCTTCTATTGTGAAATGCGGAAAATATATGTAGGTACATACAACGATCCCATTCTAAAATAAACATAATTTTTACAGCATGTACACAAGTTGCACTCCAAATACAATTTACCAAGAAACATATATTTGTAACTTAAATACAAGTATATAATAAAATGAAATCGAATTCAGTATTAGCTTTAGTTACAGGTTCAACTCGTAATTTCATTAATACAATTCTTTTTTCATTTATCTCTGTCTTCAATATAAAATGGAATACCTATATAAAAAGTCTAACAATTTAATACATCATTTTATACCTTAATTGTAATCAAAACATCAAAATCTAAAAGTTAATGTTCCCATTACTTCCATAATAACATTCCTAATGTACATTCGTTTTTAATTATAAAATACACAAATACTAGAACGTGTACCGTGACCGTGCGACAAAGCGTCAGGTACGGGACGGCGGGACGGCGGGACGGCGGGACGGTGGCCTCTTCTAAGTAAATTGGATGCCGATCGAAGCGAAACAGTTTTGTCTAACAAAAAATATAACCCTTTCATATCTTTAGGTAATTTTCTATACACAATAGGGTTTTCTAGCTCGCCTTATCTGTGAATCGTTTTAGTGATATAATGTTGGAGTTAATTGAAAATTTTTATGTTTCTAATTTACAAGTAAGTTTGTTGGATGTTTTCGTAATTTTTTTTACGTATTCTATGTTTGATGATATGTTTTATCTGCATAGAAAACATGATCAAAATAGGGCTAGCTAGCGAAGACTCTACCTATGTAGATATATCACAAATTTTTATTCATTCTATTACTATTTGTACCACTTACTAGTAATATTTAATTACGGCAATATTATTAATGGTTGGTTGGCCGGTGGACCACCTGGTTGCCAGGCTACCTCTACCACTCTACCTACTCTAGCCTGATATGTAAGAGACAGAGTAAATAAAAAAAAAGATATTTATATATAACAAATTTATGTGTTTTTGTTTCATATATTACTATTTTCAAGTTTAAAAAACTAAAATAGATAGATTGATATATTAAATATTCAAATTAATTTTATGTTATATTATTATGTGTCTATTTTCTTACTCAACGTTTCGTAGTACATAGTGCTTAGCTTTCTAAAACCTTATAGTAAAGCTAAACTATCTTCACAGATTATCAACAGACTAGAAAGGACCGTCATCGTAAATTTCCGCTTAACGCTTCCTATAAAGTATAAACTTTTTATTGATTTACAGCTTTGTTTTAAAAGATAACTTTTTATACAACAACTCAAAGCCAGTTGTTTCCAACTGTCTGCGGCATCTGCGCTCTTTACTCAGTTTTTGGTTGTTACGAAAACTTTGTCGTTTTAAAACGGGCGGCTAAAATGTCATATAATGTTGATATATTTTTAGTATATTTTAATAATATTCTTCTTTTCAAAAGCTTCACCCTGCATCCCGCCAACAGGGTGCGTGAAGGGAACCTAGTGCTATGAGATTCCGTTCTCCATTCCGCCTAATTCTGGAGGCATTGCTTGTTGAGTAGCGGAACTTAACTTAACCTTAAGTTTTAATATTTCAATTCCTTGAATGAATATTAAACCTACAACCAGTCAAGTTTACAGACATTTGTGGCCCTGAGCCACGCATGGCTTCATCAGTATATATTTTTTTAAATTATATATCAAAGTAATTGAAAACATGAAAGATGGACGTGTGTATCGTAGGCCCTGTCATTATTCAAACGTAATGGCAATGATGAATCAATAGAAAGTTCTCTCCAACATAAATCCTTATTAGTCCTCATTTGGTGGTTGCTTGCAAAACAGCTATAGTGACTCGTACTCGTATATAATTGAAAAGAAAAGAAAAATTTCATACGGGCGATTGCCCTGCCTTTGCTTAGACAGCTAAATAATTTTACTTACCTCGACCAAAAAATAGTTTTTGGTCGAGGCCATATTTATTAATCTAAGTAAGTCTAGCTTTTTCACGCTATAAATTATTTTTAAATCGCTTTTAAAATAGCAAAATATTTTTTGTAGACGCCATTCTGGCCCAATAATTTTTTTGTTTTTACAAATTTTTTAAGACTTAAACTAAAATGAAAGAATTGGAAAGCGATTTCTTTTAAAATATAAGAGATCAGAAATAAAACATGTAAAATACACCTACTTTGCCTCTCCGCTCGACTTTATTACTAAGATGTTATCACAATCAAAAATTCTTTTATTTATTATACAGACTATTGCTCGCTGGAGCTTAAAGATAATTTGTAACTTAGCGTGCACTTTATACGTCAAGTGTAGCTTAGTAAGTTAGAACTAACATAATTGACAATAAATTAACTTCTTACAAGTTGGTTAGCTCCCAGCCTTACTGTAGTCGTCCGTTTTAGATAAAGTTTTACTGCGATAAGAAGGAAATTTACATTGCTTATCTAATAATGGTAGTACGTTCGATAACTTTTATAGCTCTCGACTAATCCGACCTCACAGAGTTGGATGAGCTTACGTATGCGTTTGTATAATTATAATGCACTTTCTAGATACTGTATCGAAGTTTGTGCTTCTTGCTTTTAAAATGTCTATCCAATGTTAGTTATAACAAATAATTACATATACAAAAATATTCATATTTATAGTTAATAGGCCTAAAATAGAAAAGTAGGTTTAATCTTCTTTATTTTGCAGCTTCACGCTGTATTTCACATGTACCAGGATAGGCAGAGGGAATATAGTATTAAAAATTTAATATTTCTTTCCTCCGAATGGGAATCGACTCACAACCGCGTCTACTCGCTTATGCCACTTCGCCAAGACGGCCTCAGATTGTATATCTAGTATAAAATTCCAATAACCATACAAACATAAATATCTAATCGACATGTAAATCAAAATGATCCAGCTTTATACCCTGACGAGTATTTAAAACGTTCTTTCAAAGATAACACTTAAAGAAAGTATTCCCCAGAAACAGTTTATGATATCATCATACATATGCAAATTACAACTTAATCCAGTTGAGAGTTTCTAAGCAAGTCATTTACATTTTGAACTGCGGTGCGTCGCCTTAATACCGTAGTGCCTGCCTGGCCTCGCCTGAGCTAGGAGGTAATCCTCGCTTTACCTGCCTTATTCCCTCGCTTGTTTACCCTCTGGTACGAGAGTCCTCTTTAGTGTTTGTGTCCCTCTCGCGTAATTCTTTCAGCGTGTTTGTCATAGATTAAACGCATGTCTTTGCTTTTAACGCTACTGTTTGCTCTCGCCTATATAAATATTTGAAGGAGAACGCGGCCATTTACTTTTTCGGTTATGAATCCTTTAATTGCTCTTGAAGTCAATGCATGTGTAGCTTGCCGATGCTTTACAGTGAGGTAAATCTAACGTAATATATACTTTTTATATATACGTGAAATTTAGTATTTTTCTCTATGTTTCTATAACATATATGTATATAAGAAAGTATACAAATATATAATATAAAAATAAATATCTAGATAAACATGTTTCATAGTTCAACATTAGACCTAATCTTTTACAGTTACCCTCCATCTATGACAGTTATATTCCACTTTAACCATCTTTCATGATAAGTTGGTGCGACACAACCATTTGTGTGCATTAGCCCTCATATAATAGATACATTTAAAATGCTACCGTGATAAAATTAAGCTTGCTGCGGTCATAAACTCGGCCATAAAGTAATATTTGTTTGAGATTAAAAAAAGAAAAATAATCCCGCTGTATCCCGCACGACACTCTCCACTTTTCGACAAATTCTAGAGGCATTGCATGTGGAGTAACTTAACGCCGCGCTTTGCCTCGATACCAGAGCAAACAACAAAAACATAAAATATTAATTTTCCTGGAATCGAACTCACAACCAGTCGTGTTTACAGACACACTTTGCGCCCGCCACGACTGGCCTAAATACTCGTCCGAGATTAACTCTAAAATAAAAAGTATTTTTAATGAATTACGATCGATACGAAATATGATTTGATATGGGTCTCTTATCGAATCTCATACGGTTGTCCACGTCGATAGCTATCAAGGAAATACCTAAGATTGATATAAGTGCTTCGTGCAACCGTACATTCGGTTAATAATATTATTGTTCACGTTTTAGATCGATAGGCATGGTAAGGCATGGTAAGGCATGGTGAGGCGAGGTAGACTAGGCCGTAACGGAAACCACAATTAAGCTGTATTGAATAAGAATAGAAGCACGACGCCGTTAGCTCCCGCCTAGCTGTATATAATAAGATTCAATGAATTTGTTATGCATTTGCTATTTTATTCAACAAAAGTTTCTTGTATTGTGTATTTTATATACAACAGGTATATCATTTTTTATTTAAAATATCTGTTCGTTATAAAATAATATGCATAAAAATATATGCAATAAAATAATATGCATATTATTTTATTGGAAGCTGTCTCAGGATTTTGAGGCCAGTCAAGGCGTGTGGCTGTAAAATCAGTTGTAGGTTCGATTCCTAGTAGAGTGTTTGCGTCACTCAACAGGCAATGCCTCCAGAATTCGGTAAAAATTGGGAAGCGCAGTGTTTTAACACTAGCCTCTGACCACCTAGCTGAAAGAAAGAAGAAAAATATACAAAAAACAAAAATTTAAACACACAAATCAAAATAATTCAAAAGTTATTTGTGGACTCCAATATACTTAGATTCATCGATTAAGCCAACACATACGTTTTATACCATAATAAACAAGAATAAATCGATCGCATCTCTAAGCTTTCATGAAACCGTAAGCAGAATAAACGATGTGTCACTTAAATCTGATACATACAGAAACATAACCATTTCTATGTCGTCTTTACGCCTTCGATCTTGAGCTGTGAGCGGACATGGTGTTTTCTTTGTAAGGTGGTCTATTACGTTGGCAGTCGATATAGCAGATAGTCTCCAATATATATTTAATTGTTTATTTATGGTCGCTATGTGGGCTATTGGAGCATGTTTTCTTGATTTGGCAAAACTTTATCGAAATGTGAGGAAATTTGAGGAAATTGTAAGGAAGGAAGAGATTTCACTAAAATAAAATAATAGAATACATAAAAAAAAAATATAAGTTAAGCTCAATAAAAAAAATATTGATAATAATATTGAAACTTTCAAACATCTATATAATTTGTGATTTAAATCTAAGTTCGCAAATGTCAAGGAACAAGAAAAAGACGGATCAGTCGAGATAATATGGCAATAAAAAATATATTATTATACCACCCACCAGGTTTGTTGTTTATATTTGGACAGAAAGTGATTGGTGAATATAGAGGTGATATATCATTAAGTACCTACTTCTCCACCAGCGGACTTTAAAAGGCTGATGGAATGGTATGGAAACCTACTTCTCACCTAACCAGATTAAAGGTTTTAGTGTTTTATATTCAACGTATATTATAACAAACTTTATATTTCTAGCAATTCTTAGCAATAAAATAACGACATTGTTTATTTATGTACAAGAAAATGTAAATATCAAAGATATAGCATAGTAAGAAAAAAGGATAATCAACGTAGGCTTACTTCAAGCCGACCGTACGAAAGCGCACCCGAGCTATTAGGCAGGGAACTAGGCAGCTTAACTAGTTGTTAATAAATGGCTAAAATTAAAACTCAACCTAGCCCCGTTAAACATATGGTTTATTATCACTCACCACGTAATTCTAGCCATCAACCGGCCATCAGGAATGAGAAAAAGATTGCGATACATGCAAGTATGGTTCTTATGTATAAAAAATTAAGTTTAGTTTAAGATATAACAACTTAACTACCTGGAGCAGAACACTTCTTGATAATGGCTTTAGTTGGATTGCGAACAAAAACTGTTACTGTGAATTTGCATATTACTGTAGAATCTGTAGTTTTAAGCCAATGACTTAGCATAACCTAATTCTAGGCTGTGGAGTGTGGTTTCTGGTTAATATTCGCAATGCGGCCATCGGATTCGGTTGTCGATATCGCTTTGTAACGGTCTTCCTATCTCTGCATTCTCCCGTTTCCTTCGCTTGTATCGTGATTACGATATCTTGGTAAGATATTATTTATACTTTTGTTGGGAATATTATTGAGGACACGCTTCTCAGGTACGCTGAAGTTGTAATGTAACTTGTATTGAAAATGAATTTTATATTTTGAGTAATGAACGCACGTTTTGATTGATGACCATCTGGTACAATAGTAGAATGACTGGTTGTTGCTATTGGTGATAGTAACAGCATCGGGTCTAGCTTTGCGGAATTACTTATTGGCTAAATGATTATTGCATTCTATAATCATAGATTATGTTTTATTTATATAAAAAAAAAGTTGACGTAAATATAGTTTAGAAAAATGAACGTTGATTGAGCAATCTTCACAAAATCTCCAAACAAACCTACGACTTAAAATAATTTTCTATAAATGTTAGGTTTTTGAATCATTATAGCACTTAGCTTTCAATTTCTTTTTTCCAACAAATATTTATCTGCAGTTAACCAAGCTACTGAAAAGATCGCTAATTTAATCATACCATACTATCAAAGCTTAAGCATCAGCAAATTAATCTTAATCACAAAAACTTTGGGATCCAATACCTGCTTAGCGTCCAAAATGTATACTTAGAGCCGTATCAGATATAGCTTTCGAAATCAAAGATCACCGGTCAAACAATCACAGATATGATTGATTATCCCGATTGAAATACGCTTCGTTAGGGACTGCAGCCAAGCGCGCATCTGTCGCATGCTCCAAGGAACTTCTGAGACTTACAAAAACCGACGGATAGACAGAGATAGACGTATCCCGCTTTTACACGCGTGAACGGGATGCAAGATAAATTAATCCCCAACCAGGGGTACTGTCCTTCAACTTCGACGGATTTCGAAGATTTATGTTCAATAAAAAACTAAGGTTAATCTGAGTTTTTTATTCATAGTTGTTTTAAAAAGGTTGGATGGTTATCGATTATACTGTTTTTTTTTAATTAAGCCGTTGCTGTTAAGGTTTTAAGAGACGAAATCGATTTCTTATTTAAACAGCTATGATACAAATAGAACTTTTTAGAATATGTGTATACTTTTAAGCGTATACATGTGTAAAATGAATAAAATAACCAGATTAGTTTATTTTCTTGTAAAAAGAGCAGTATATAACTTGAACAATGTAGATAATTTTTACTAAATTTGATTAATCATGCCCTCATGTAAATATTAATTTTTACTTAATGACTTTACAATATTATAATTTCGTATTTCACTCCTGTTTAAAATTTATAACAACAACAACAAACAAACAATACAAAAAACAAAATTCAATAAGAACTTGAGCAATACAATTAGTTATTCCGCTTTAAATGAGGTACTAATTCACTTCGCGAACTTGTGCCTTTTGGGGTCCTGATGTTGATTTTTACCCAGCACTGTATAACCACTTAACGTACGAATCAAGTTTTCTTATTGGGAACGTAAGCTATTGTCTCCATGGAGATATAAAATACCGATATGACCAGCGACGTCTTCGTTGCAAGAAATATTCAGGGATACAGCCCACACTTTTAATAGTGGTTACATCATTTCCACACAATGAGAGCGCCGTCCACACCTATTCTCTGTCCATATGATTTGAAATTATAGCACCATTTTATTTGCTCCGAACGCATTTATATGCGGTCGTCGAGTCGTACAATGTGCTACAATATTATATGTTAAGCCTTCGTACATAACGCTTCGAAAGTTCTCTGGTCGCGTCGTCGCGCGGCCTGGCGGTGCCTGTCGTGTGGGCAGAATGAAGTAGTAATTTAATCTGTTATTGTGTTCTCATTTAATTTATACGTGGTATAATCAAATTTTGTACGTGTTTTGTATCGTTTGTTGGTATAAACGAAGTGACAACTTGATTTATTTCTGAAAGCAATGTTGGACATTTCATCCGATGATGCGTACTATCTTCAAATGTTGGTTTAGCTGATGTCTTTTTTTTATGACTTTTTGAAGAAACAATAATTTTATATTTTTGTTGTCTATTCGGGATAATAAAGAAATATGTATTAAGCCTCTAAAAATTAATACAATCAATATTAAAAGCTTATTTTAAAATTTAAAATCCATCAATAACATCCATACCGTCAATATCTGCTATAATTACTTAATTATAATCCTATGAAACCCTTTTAGTTATAAAATCAAATCCTGTTGATACCAATTACGCTATTGTAGATCTATTAGCTGTACCTATTATCCCTTTATTATAAAAATAGGAATTTTGACGTGGAGGTGCAATTTAAAAATAGCTTAAGGATAGTTTGAAATTGTAATAATTATAGACTCTAAACCGGCAAACGTAATAAAAACTAAACGATGTTACGTCAATAAAGTAAATTGGCAGGATACAACGGCTCTACGTATAATAAGAAAATGGGTCAACGGTTTGGATTATAACGGCGAAGACAAAAACACTAGTTAGATTCCAATTATATATAGTTTATATGAAACACTTGGATCATTAAAGTAATAGTATCACTAGGTTATAACATGTAATTTTATGTACATGTTGTGACGAATGATGAAGCTAATAAACTTAGAAACTTTTAAACCAAAGCTTAATATGAAATAGTTAAATTTTCAGTTAGCAAAATTAGGTTGATGCTATTATTGTAAAGTGTGACTGTAAAGCGACGGTGGTGGGTTCGATCCCTATTCGGGGGAATTAATTTATTAATATTTTAAATTCTTCCCTCTTCTGACACCAAGTCAAAAGGCGCCACTCAACACGCAATGCCTTACAAAATTGGCGAAAAATGGGGAATGGAGGGTACACCAGGTTACTTCGGCCTACCCTACTATATGCGGGATACAACATGAAGCTGTATAAAAATAGACGATAATACGAATGTGTGAATCATCAATATTCATTAAGCTTTCATAAATATATTTCGCTATTTCATTATCATAATAAAACTTCAAATAAAACCTTTCGCATCACCTGCAATAATAATATTTCTATATGAGGCACCAACTTAATTAATTCGTGTCCACGATTTCGTCCATATCAGATGAAATTTTATAGCCTTGTTCACAAGACAAGATAAAATCACCAGGTCCTTTCACACGAAAGAAAAAAGTTGAATAAGGAAAAAGAATCGATGGATGTAATAATACTGCTCTGTACGTTGTACTCGCGGCAATAAACGCCGTGCCAGTCCATATTTCATGAAAAATTCATATCGCAGCCGCGCCCCTAATGATGCCGATGCCATCTTTTATTGCCAACGGGTATATATCTTTCATTAATCGTTTGTTTCAAATGTTGACACGTATTTAATGTAACGAATGTGCAAAAGCGTCATAATGATAAATGTTAAATAATATATTTTGTAGGTATTTTTTTCTGTGAGTTTTATTGTTTTTGTTATATTTAAAATTTATGTATAAGAAAAGATATAGGTTTATAAGAAATATAAAGTGAAGTGTAAGATTAATGAAGCCTGACGCAGTTCTGATAAATTTTTAGGTTGAAGATTACATTCTCATTGACCAAAAAAATACAATTTCAAATATTAGAAATATGTAGTTTATTTTTGAAAAAAAAAACATTAGTTACCGGTATTCGATACTAAGCAAAAAAATAAGAATTCCATTTTAAAAGTTATTTTCTTTTACACTCTCCACATAATGCGGAGGAGAGCAAAATTTCCAGAAAAATAAGATATATTTTTATTACAAGAAAAATCAATTAAGCAATTTCAAACAGAAAATTGTAATATAAATACTATTATTGTAAGTAAGTTGTTTACGTCGAAACAAGTTCATTTAATTTTTATCCTCCATGTCCAATAACCTACTTTCCACTAAGAACACGCCGTTGAAATTGAATTTCTACTTGTAAAAACGGTCCAGTAATAGAGTTTACCTCCAGATCAAATAAAATAACAGCCAGCGTACGGGAGACATTGCACACACTCGAGCACCATTCACTTCCTTTGCTTTTTCGCGATTTATCTAGAAATCCTTTTAAATGTGTATTTTATTAGATGCGGTTAATGAATTTATTTAGAAGCTGAATTACTGTTTTATACATACTAGATATAGATACTAGTATATATTTTTCTTATTCCTTTTTAAAAAGTAAAAAATAAACTTCTGGCCGTCTGTGTGAAGCGTTGGATTAAACTCGATGGTTGCCGGTTCAAACCCTACTTAGAGTTATACTTATTTAAACGATTTTCATTTCTCCGTTGTATTAGACAAAGCAAAATTGACTTTTCACTCAACTCGCAATGTCTCGAAAAGTAGGAAACGTGTTTTAACACAAGGTTTCTTTTTACCTTGCTATGCGACAATAAAATTAGAATAATAACATTTTAAATTCATGTTTATTAAACGATTGTACATTTATACCATACCTAGGTATAATGATTAAGATTTGATTTTACAAAATTCTAATGCAGATATATGTAACTAGAACTCATAAATATCATTTGCATATAAATTATTATTCCAGTACAGCAGGCTCACTTCATCTAAGCCTATTGTAACCGCACAAAGGTATGGAGGTAAGTCATTTAATGAATATAATGAAGCTCAAAAGCAAAAAAATGTACGAGTGAGTATTAAAAATAATTGTGTAGAAACTACTTATTGTATGGAAAACTTAATCAAAACTTGATTTTATAAAAATAATTATTTTGTTAGTATCAAAATTGTTTTTTATGATGACACTTAAATTTATTATAAAGGTGGCATATTATAATTTTCTTTTTTTTTTCTCTAAAAAGAAAGAAATTGTCTTACTTTAATTTTTTAAAATAGTATATCACTCTAATATAATCTCTCTATATCATCATTTAATAAATTACAATATTCTTTTTCCTCACTACTAAAAATAAGTAAATTATAAAAAAAAACATAGCTGTAGCCTATTTATTATTTCTATAAATTTTTAATCTGTAAAATCTGTAAACTCCATATTTTCATCTTAATCGCGGTCGTACCTCTCAAGAGAAAATTACGTTTCCTTTCCACCATTTGGCGAGCTAGCTTAGCTTGTATTTTATCTTTATGCGTAATCATAATTCATGCTCCTCTCCTGCTTTCTCCAAAAAAAATAGCAACGTGCTCGAAACCATCCTCCATCTCCTTCCTTGTAAATGTGGCACTTACTATTGTTTATTAAACTTTTAGATTCCAGCTCACGATATCTTTTGTGTTGTTGAGTTCGCTGATTTTATGTTGAGTAAGAAGAAATTACTATTCTCTTTTATTTTGTTAGATAACCTTGCGACGTTGGGCAAGTGCCATGTTCTTTAAATGGAATAAAATAATATTATTCCATTTCTGTGCTGCAGTAGTTTATTTCGTAATACTGGCGTCCGCTCGTGGACCTTCGGTATGACCCCCAACAGCTCTCGCTAGCTACTCACAAACAAAATGATAAATGAAGATAGCCGGTAGTTATGGTAACATAAATGCTGATAGATTGATTGTAAACGAGCGTGTGTGCTCTTCGATCGATTAATTCCTACCTCTAGCATCGCCCTAGGCATCGTTTATTTATGATTATGTGTATTAATCTTTAAAAAATCGGTCAAATATGATTCGGATTTACATGCTGAGGGTTCCGTACAAATTTTAGGATTTTATATCAACTTAAAGTACAATTTGTAAAAGTTGATAAACTAAAGTTTGTGGACGTATGCACTCATTTTGTATGAAATAAAATACAGTTTGTAATGTTTTTAAAAGCTTTTATTTTTCTATGACATACTAAAATTTACATTTTGCGATTGATCGATTTTTTTTTATTTATATTGTAAGTTCTCACTTCGTGCAAATTTCGTAGGAAATGTTGCAAAATCTATGCACAAATGCTCGTATCTTTTGATTGCGATGGCTTAGAACCTTTCTGCACTTCAAGGGACAGGGACTAGAGTTTATATTCATCAGAATGATACATTCACGCGATCTCAGGACAAACGGTCATGACACAAACAATAAAAGTAATTGTATAAGCGGTCTGTTTTTTTTTTGAGGTACAGAACCCTAAAAATTTATGTGTTACGCTGTCCTGTCATTTTGACGCATTCTTTTCTTTATCCACTATAATAGTGAAGATCTTATCGTGTAAGTTTTCATTTAATTCACTAATACTTTCTGTTATTGTTTGTGATTTTCCATTCTTTATCCCATTTATAATAATTGAAATATTCAAAAGCCTCTAGATTCCCCTCTTAACAATTCATTTTTCGTACGGCTTCCACAACGGCGTCCAAAGTCAAATACCAAAGATTAATTAAATAATATTCAATAAGCGTTGTTTGACTAACAAAAGAGTAATCTATGGCGGCATCTAATACAAATACGAAGCACTCGTCAAGCAGATTTCAATCACCGTCATTCATTATCCACTCACTTCCCTTTGCATCCGCCGAAGTACTCGTATATTCGCCAGTTTTATTTTGTTTTACTTTCATATTTCAGAGTTCGAGAGGAAGTCGTGCGATACAATACTTTTAATAATTGAATTGGTTAAAACTTCGTGCGTTTGGAAAGTCGTTCGATTGATTGGCATCTCTTTGGAGTTGGATTTAATTAGATAAACTTAATTTATATTATTTAATGATAAAACCTTAATGGCCGTCGTGGTTCAGGGGTAAAAGCGTGTGATTTTAATGCGACGGTACGATTCCCAATCGGGGGAAAGAGTAATTATTTATGAATATTTTCATTTCTTCGCTCTTATATAAAGGCACAAGCGAGGTGTTAAGTTCCGCCACTCAATGCCTCGAAAATTCGGCGGAAAGTGTGCAACGGAGTGTATTAACACTACTTCCTAATACTGTACAGCGTGAAGCTGATGATAATAATAATGATAAATCAACGGTAGTAATAAAAATAAGAAAATGTACAACGGAAATAATTTCAAACCTACCTTTCCGTTGGCATTTAAATAGTCCAAAGCATAGCAATTTTAATAATATTTTTTGTTGTCATTAGTTGACGTGAAATAACATTTCTGCGGCGTTGTATCACGCTTGGAAAAAATAAATTGTGTGAAAAATTACGATGATTACATCTAATAGAGGCGGATGTCGGACTTGTTTGATATTGGCGTCATTATTTGTTCATTAGCCGCAATGATAGTGACCCGAGGAGAGTTTTATTTCGTTTTACAATTTCCTATGAACCTACTATAATTTAATTTTATTATAAAATTATAGTCCATTAACATTTATTTGTGATTAATAAATGCTAATTATAATTTATAATTACTTTACGTTAGCTGTCTACATTCAAATTATCTTTATATGTTTATTTTATTACCAGCAGTTTTTAATATTTGAAACTTGTTTAAAATATTGTTTGTGTTTAAATAGTATATTTTATTACTATTTAATATCTGCACTCAAAGTAATGAGACATTTTCTTATCGAGCTGATACAAAAAAGCAATAAGAGATATTTTTATCGTATAACTTGAAATGTTAAAGGTCTTAGTGCTTCATTTAAACTACTTACTAAAACTCTGTGAAAAGTATTTTTTTATATTGGTATATTATAATAAGCTTTTTATGTGATATTATATATATGTTATACAATAATATTAAAGTTATTTATATTATATCTTTAAGATATATAATAAAGAAAGATAAAGATGAAACGAATAATAAAGTTCTTATTTTTATATCACATTATTATTACTACTGTGGCACGTTTATTTGGTAGCCCGATTATATTTTCATAATATATTACCCTACTAAAATATGTATTTTATAGTCTCTTAAAACCTTTTTATGAAAAACAATATGAGTGTAGTGAGAGTGATCTGAGTGTCTCTCTGCTTATCCTGCTGTATGCGGGATACAGCGTGACACTAAAAAAATCAATTTATATGCCAGTCACAGTTTTGACCTAAAAAATAAATAAAAAAATTAACTCTTCATGAAGTCACGAAATATTCTGACGTGTTCGTGCCACCGTATGCATGTCCTTTCGCCATATCATGCAATTAAAGCAGGCTACAGCCAGTAAGAAGATGCCGATCATCCTTATCAAATGCATTAAACTGAGAGCTCGCTCCAACATTTAGTTGGTCGTTTTTCGTTTACATATACCCTCTTTTAGCTTAGATAACAGCTAATGCGTTAGCTTCTGTCGAATAATTAAAATTCCATTTATATTTAATTAAGAATTCGAATGGTCATTGCGGTATGGAAAAGTATTTCGAATAAATATCAATACACGAACTGGTCGATTGTGTATTGAATTACGGCTAACATATTTTTGGGTCAATATGGTCGAATATTCACATCGATATATATGTTGGGGCAAGCTTGTATGTCGATTTGGTTATCTAAAAGTTATCTATATTTGCAAAAATCAGTTTAAAATAGGTACAATGTTCTTTTATACCTTTCTGTTGAAAAATGTCGGGCCGAACACGGCGGAATTTTTTCAGGTACCTACAGGTTCAAATATAACAAAGTAAATAATTTCTTCGCTCTAGGTCAAAGCGCGGCTTTTAGTTCATTACTCAACACGCAACGGAAACGGAAATAAACAATAGCTATTTAAAACATTGATAATTTCTGGTTATTTAATGTGCGTTATATACCTATATCTATGTATATCTACCTCTCAAAACACGAGAAATGTGCGAAAAAACTGTATACGGAACACAATAATAAATATTTATTACCAACATTTTGTAAATACATTTATTAAATATAACTTGCTCTAATATTTTGAGTAATAATCCTATCATATTTGTTATATCATATTTATTATTTATTTTCCTTAAACGCAAATAAATATCTTTTTCTTATTTCTCTTAAATAAACCTCTATGTTTATATCTTTACTTGTAATAAAATCGTAACATATGAGAAAAATTGGTAATAAGGGCATTTGATAATGTAATAAAAGCTGAAACAAAGATTTTTAAAATTTTATCTGTTTGTCTATGCTTTGATGAACGCTAACTTCAGACAAGGCTGTACCGATTTAAGTACAGTTTTTACTTGGAAAACTTCCCTTAACATTTAATATAATTTTAATTTCAATCGGTTGGTTAATTAAAAAAGTTATATCGATATCTTATTGAATTATCTGGACATTGTCTTTCAGTACATAATGTTATTACAACACGAAAATAATCCGGTTAAGTAAATAAATATTTTTTTCTTAGTTCAAGCGGGCGAAGCCGTAAGCGGGTCGCTAGTTAGATATTTAAATATACAAATTTCAAGCACCAGCACTAAATGAAACCGCAAAATAGAGGCTAACTTAAGTAGTGTTTTGTGGTAACAACAGCTTCTTGGAGCGGAAATTATATTCTAAACGTTAGGGAGTTAACTATCTCTTGCCATCTGTATGTGTTATTCCGGGTACAAATGTATTGTACATTTCTTAATTCAACCATATTCTATAATATTTAAATATGTATGTAACAAAGTCAATGTATTTTCTAGGTATAATCATAATGTAAAAAAAAACCAATTATATTTTATATATTTTTTTTACCCAATGGAAATCGAACTCACACCAATATCATAACAGTACTACTTCTACTATAATGTTTATCACATTATATCGCTGTAGTTATTTTTGTCGTAGAAAATTACAAAAGATAAAGGTGGATAAATGTAAAAAATCATAAAACAAAGAGAAAAGTAGTAAAAAAATTCAAGATATATAGCTTAAAAGTGCCTACCAGAGGACCCTCCGAGATAAGTAACGTAAAAGGATAATGACTATGAAGGACGATAAAAAGTATGTAAATATGGTAACGTACTTTTGTCCTTTGATTTTTCCAGTTTTAAGGTTAGCTCTTATTATAACTACAAAATTAAAATTTATTTATCGGTATTTTCATTAGTTAATGATTATACTTCTAAGGCAACAATAATTAATTATAACAGCGATAAAGAGTTTTTTAATTTTTGATCGTCACGCTCTATTTTGGGAAGGCAGAGGGCACCTAATGTAAAGTAATTTTCGAGGCATTACATGTTGAATAGCGGAACTTAACGCTGCAATTGCTTTTACTATTTAATTTAAATATAAAACCTTCATAAAGTAACAACTTAATTGCAATTAAGCTTAACTTTAAGCAAAAACAAAGAAAAAGAACCAAACGAAAACATAAAATGAAATTGCGTTATCAATAAGGTGTATTGGAATGCATCGATCGTGTATCTTATATGATATATTGCACTTACAGTGTATGTATTTTTACTTATATTTTTTTGTTGTCCACAGTTCGCACCACCTCGACCTGGCGGGGAGTCATCGTGCTTGCAGGGCCCCGACTGTTTTATGGTAAGCGTTCCATTTCTCTGATCCCATACACTTTACAAACCAATAAATCAGTTTTAGAGCCAATTAATTTTAGTATATAATTTCCATAGTAGGTATATCTTCTAATTACATCGCCAATTACTTTATAATAGTAGTAAATCGAATTACCGCCAAAAAACCAATGTGGGCGGTTGTAAAAATTAACTTAATTATTTAATATCCATTCGATATTTATTGGATTTTAAAATGTCATAACGTAAAGCCATAATTACTTAGCTCGTAGTACATATATAACGGTAGTAAATACAGATAATTAAACAGTCTAAAAATGGACTTATCAAAATACTAGTTATTTACAAATTTAGGCTACTCCTAGCGCAGGAGCACAAAGGGTGACTGAAAACGTGATCGATTGTGGGTTCGAATCCTACTCAATGAAATGAAATATTTCATATTTATATTTCTTCGATCTGGTGTTGTGGCCAAGCGCGGCGTAGATAATGGGAAACGGAGTGCCCCAACACTAGGTTAGGATTGCGCACAGCAGACGGAGGGAATAGCCTGATTCCAAAAAAAGGTATATAACGCAGACAGATAATTAACCAGTCTGACGATGTACTTATAAAAATACGAATATCCAACAAGTTTAAAATACAATACGGAATGGTAAAGGAAGTTTGTTTTTTACCATTATCTATAGTAATAATGGGAAATATAAAAGAACGCTAATTAATACCTACTTCCAGCTGATGTTGCTCGGGTTTTTGTAGTCGACGTCGACGTTGAAATTCAGGACTCAGTAATGATATAGCTCCAGAAGAAAAGGCACTTAATTAAAATCGTAGATATAATTAAATATTAATTATATAAAATAAATATAGACATTATTTTATGAAAATAAAGTGGAAAATGCAGTAATTTTATTTAAGAAAAATAATTTCATTAAGGAAATTATTTGTTTGTGAGATATTGATCAAATTAATTTGATTTGGGAGAGTCTTTTGAAATGTATTAAGAAAGAATTTTATACTCAAAATGACGGGAATTCTCATATGGTTAACCGCTAGTTTTGCATTTCTAAACCCATTGCTGAATATATAATATTTCACGTTAGAATTTGTAAAAATATTCAAAAACATATAATTTAGCAGTGGTAAATTTATGTCAAACGCTACGTACACGAATAACTCATGTCAATTATAAAGTCTTAAATTAAACTGTCCAACCGACTCAACCGAGCGTGAAACCTTAAAATACTAATGAAATTACTTGTTAAAATCAATAAAATTGCCACTTCAAAGGCACCCTGGATTCCAGGCGACAGGACATTTTGTCAATACCAGTAATTAATAACCGCGGCTCAGCCCGTTCTCATAATTATTAAAGCTTACCAAGGCAAGAGTGGGCGTCAAGTTAACGTCAACTTCAACTAATGAGTGTTTCAAATGACAAATGCTACGTTTGTGTCGGCCGTCAAATGTATTTGTCTAGATATGTCACTTATTAAATATTATTTGATCTTTATAAATTGGTTATTGTTATTAAATACCAAAGATTTATTTATATTTTATTAAATATATATTTTATTTTATTATGGTATTGTAAAATATAAATAATATATTTTTTTCTTTGCAGTGTTGGGAAAATTGTGAACTACTCCAATCCAACTATGAAGTGTGGGGCGCAGTATGTGATGAGAAAGACATCTGTGTAAGTATAATCTATGTTCTCTCACTTACTATGTATTGATATATCGTAATAAAATAAGTCATTAATAATTTGTTTTTGTTATAGTTTCCTGGCTGCAAAATAGCTTGTGAGTTCCACACGGAAGCGGCAAGAGCATCTCAGACACAGCCAGTAATTCATACAAAAGGTGAAGGGGTAATGAGAGTCAGTGGGGCACTCGCTCGCTGGCCACCACCAGCTCCAAGAGCCGCTTCTCGCCCTGCACCTTTTGTCTACGTAGTAATGCGCCGAGCTGCTGAAGGACCATGGAGACAAATTATTCAAACGCAAGCTCTTGCCACCAGAGTACCTTCAAATAACGAAGGGGCCCTTCTTAGGGTGCTGGTCGTTGATCCATTAGGTTTAGTTACAATCTACAGTCCAGACGAAACTTGGGTGGCACATGATACAAACAGCTCCAATCATGACGAGCATAAATGGACACTAAAAGAAATATCACTTATACACCAAAAAGTACTAGTTATTGGTGAAATTGCTTGGGAGCCCAGAATAGCCCGTGGTGTATATCTCGTTACATGGGAAGTTGATGGAGGTGGACTCAAAGGAAATCTATTCACAGATTCAACTCGTGTTACCTTATCTTTATGGCCAGATACAATTTACCATATTCAGGTAGAACTAGTTTCTCGGACGCCAGGAGTTGACAATGAAAAATCTGAAACAATGACAATAGACACCAGCCGAGCACAACGTGTTTCTACAGAAAGTGTACAAGACGTTGAAGTCAGTGAAGGAGATCGGCTTATGTCAGTTCTTGTTAGTTCTATGAGGGGTGAGCGAGTTCCAGAACGTACGCCAGACTCAGAACTCGTTTTGGGTTGTTTGTCGGCTATTATTGCTTTTGGATTAGGTGGTCTTGCTGCCATAATTTGGAGGCGGAGGCGCCGAGGCACGTTTCCAGGAACTAACGTATACGTTGGATCTTCTTCTGTTCTAAAGCGTAAATTAGTAGAAGACTTTGTTCCAACACCACATTGTTTCCAGCCTGTTATCGCTCCAAAGTCTCCCTCCAATGGAGCCACAGCGAGAGATGTAGTTGTGTGACGTCATAGTTTTGACATGCTGTCATTTGAAGACCGCGTTATGAGTTCCTAAAATTATTGGACGATATATTCGCAAAGGAATAATCGATATGTAGAAAAGTGCAGTGAAAATGGATTTAAGAATGTGATAAATTTATTTAAGTTGTGCCAGTGAGAGAAAGTTCGACGATATATTTCAAAAACTATTCTGTTAACTTGTTAATATTTCACTAGGTACTCATGAACTCTCGAAGTCAGTGTATATGCTATAAAGAAATTATCTATGTTATCGGATAAAAATTACCTATTTGACTTTGGTATGTAGATCTAGGCAAATTGTATATTGAAAAATGTACTTATAATTGTATTTATGAATCACAGTAAGATAAACACCAGAAAAGCTTAGTATAGCAATGTAAATATTATGAGACATGGTAAACCATCATTTCTTAAAATTAATTAAATTAAATGTGCTGTAAATATACGTGTTGTAAGAGCAATTTCTCAATTAATGTTAAGGTATTTTTATCTCTCGAGATATTAAAAATATAATCTTAAATAAGTTTGCAGTCTTCTAAAGCATCGATTATTTCATGATAGCGCAATAAACTAAATAAATTGCCAAAACACCTTCATTTCACGTATCGGAACCACATTTGAAAGACACTTAAAATAATAAAAATATTTTTACAGCTAGTCCTTATTATCCTTTAGTTATAGTTCTTAGATAATATATTTTACTTCTAATTGTGAATCTTACTTACACTAGGAACTTTACGACTTCTTCAGCAATAAAATTACATGTATGTATTTGTAAATATTTAAAACATTTATTGTATAAACTGACAGAGAAATTATATTTTTCGTGAACGTAAACAGATATTTCTAAATGTAATGGAGGAAGGTTATAAAATTAACTGTATTTTTATTCGAAATTTGCGTGGATTTCGTTTAATAACTAGATTAGTCGAGCGAAAATAAATTGTCTTGTAATAATTGTTAAATGATGATGTAGTCAGATTTGTTTGAAGTTGATGTTAGCTTTAAACATGTACTTAAAACTTTAATTTCTTGTAGGGCATAACTAATAAGCCAAAATTACTTTGTGCTGTTAATGAATATTGTTTGGTGACCAAATTTATCATAGTATAAGTTAAGTACTTAGTTAAATTTATTTATTTTGATATTACATTCGTACCTTCATTGGAATTTGTAAATAAATATTATTGCTATATTGATGCAGCTAAAATTTAACAAGTATAAATAAATATGTCTGCCAAATTACAATAAGTTTTATTTCATTTTCAAATCCCTATATATTTCTAAACAAACAAATTATCAGGAAAAACTTCTATTACTGTGTAAGTCATTTCAATTTCATTTCAAGGGATTTACTGCACCGACGGTTTTAATAAAAACGATAATTCCAAGAAAGCTTTTAAATAAACATTAACTCTGATTCAACATAATTCAAAGGGCTCGTTGTGTTTCGTATAAAATGCTTCCATTGTCTAGGGATTAACGTCAACGAAATTGTTGTCACAAATGCCCGATCAAACAAAAAGATTTCTATGTCACGCTACCCCAAGGTTCCCGTTGTATACAAACCTAGCATAAAAACGAACGACTAGAAATATTAAACTGGAATATTTAAATATTTGAGCAGTTTTAATTTTAGGTCTATTAACGAATTTCTTTAACCTAGTTGTTAGCTGCTAAGTACGTGATATTTATAATAACGTTATAGAAAGATGCAAATTAAGAGGAGGTCTATGTAAATTAGTTGTAAATTGGAGATAGTGTTCTAACTCTAATTCTAATTTAAACTATAATAGCCCGTATTCATGCTCACATCATCATAAATCAGACCTTTAGATTAGATACGGGCTTTTTGTCTTCACCTCGTTAGAATTATATTGGAATAAAATATTTCTTTGGACTTTGGGACACTTTAGATAAAATTAATTAGTATGGACTTCTAGTTTCCTCATAAGTTTTCATTACCGAAAATATTTTTGGTTTCGAACATACGGTTGTTATTAGATGAGGCAATTTATTTTATTTACTTACTTTATTCTGGCTCGCGGTTACAGTATAAAGCATAGGCTCATAAATAACAAGGAAAATAGAAGGTGAACGCTTCCACGAGTATCCTTTTGGGAACGGCCGAGCATTCTTTTAAGATTTATTACAAAACTTGGGCACATTTCTTATTCCTTATGGGCTTTACGTCCAATACTTTTAAATTTGATAATTTTAGTATACTCACGTTGTAAATTTTTCAAGAAAATAACTTATTGGTTAACTTTGTCTTATATGAAGCTCATTTGTAGTTCAGGTTAAACAGCTGGATAGGTGTGAGTACAATTCCTGTACAAAAATATAATTAAAATTTTTATTTTAATAGACAATGGGCTTCAATAGAGAAATATATTGTAGGTATTATTATTAGTTTATTAATGAAAAAACTATAAATTAATATTAATGATATCAATCATTAAAAAAGAATATATTTTTTACATTCTACCATAAAAAGAACTTTTAATCCACACCTCTCGTTAACATAGATAGCTACATAATTATATAAACAGATTAAAGTAATATTTCATAATCCACCTCCATATTTAGCTGGTCCGTTTCTCAGGCAATCTCCAACCAACAACTAAAGCCGTCTGTACCATGCACTAGCAATTAAGATAAAATTGACATAAAATATATCGATTGCATTTTATATCTGCCTTATCTTAGGACCTGGTCCGTAATCGTCGGAATCCTTGAGGCTGCTAGTGAGAGTATCTATCTTATGATAAATCTAATACGTTTTGTGGAAAATTCTGATATCGTATTTATTATATAACAGGAAATATCGTATATCTATATTATAACTATAAAGTTCTTTAATTACAAAAGTGAAAGGGCTAATTTGTACAAAGATCCAAAGGCAGGTTCTTACTAAACAAACGAGGATAAAATACGTGTACTGCAACAGGTTTTCATTCGAGAGGTTGTAATACTTAATCTAACGTCATCTCAGAATTCTTATTGGTCAACGGAAATTCAGGTTACACAATTAAAGCATGAAATGGCCACCGCCTGTATAAACGTTTTCAAGTGACAGGTCCTTTAAAGGCCGTCTAAAATCTAGGAAATAGCATTGGTTCAATGCCTAGGGACTATTTAGAATACTAAATAATATTCAGGGATTTGAACCCGCGCCTCTTATAAACCATTAAAGATACGCGAGTTCCAGTACCACTGGGTTCAAAGCTATATAATCTAAATAATAAGAATTATAAAACATCTTTTTATTACATTTAGCAATTGAATTTTATACTTATAAGCAATTTACTTAAACGCATTTTTTCATTAAATATGAAATCAATTATAAAATAATATTAAAACATAATTGGTGCAGTCATTATTTATGTTTGTTTAAACTAATTTTACACTGTAATTACCATAAATTTATACCATAATTAAATAAAACTTGCCATAAATTGCAATAGCTGTCAAAGATAAAACAGACAAGGTAAACTTGTAAGTCTACAATGTAGTATTTTAGCAGAAAAGCACCTAATTACTTTCACGAAGTTTAATTTAATCTCCGCTATCAAGTATGAGCTGGCCGATCCCCGAGGGAGCCTTGCGCTTGCGCAGGTAATGGCCGGCTGTCAGCGTGTAGGCGCTCGCTAAACATCACGTTGTAAATACTGGTAAATATTTGTCTTCAAATTACTTTAATTGTTCCCTCCGCTTTCTGTGAGACTTTGATACGTGGGTTCTTTGAAGGGTTCATTGAATGAGTTTAAAGGGGATTGTTATTGTTTTCGAGAACGTTTTTTATTGTTAAGATTAGGAATTAGTGATTGGTGTAAATAAAATACAAGTGTTTATAGTAGAGTAGGCAGAGAGAATCTAATGTTAAAACACTTCGTTCCTTGTGTGAAACTCAACGCCGTACTTTGCCTCGTTGCCATAGCGAGAAAATGAAAGTAATAATTTATTTAATATTTCATTTTCCTCAAGTGGGCATCGAATCCACAGCCTGTGGTGTTTACAGTTTGTATCCCTGCGCCACTACTAAGCCAGTCGTGATACCTCCCTATATAAAGTCTTTAATAATGCAACTCAATCTAAAAGTAAGCTGTAAATCTACAAGTTACTGGAGCAGAATGTAAGCTTATGAATAAACACTTTACATTATTGAACGGAACCTGTTTCGACTGTAGGTAGGTACATTTAATTTGTGTTGCTCGCAAGATTTACTCCAGAATAATTATTACTTGCAAACGCGACTATCGACTCTTTGTAAATATGCATTTATTTAAAATTATGACTAAAAATAAAGATATTTTATATTTTTCTTAGCTTCGCGCTGGATAGTAGAGTAGGTAGAGGGAACCTACTATTTAGATACTTCGTCCCCCACTTTCCGCAGAATTATCCAGGCACTGTTTGTCCAGTAACGGAACTAAACGCCGCCCGGCGACCTTGGTACCAGAATCAAGGAACGAAAATATANATTTGTGTTGCTCGCAAGATTTACTCCAGAATAATTATTACTTGCAAACGCGACTATCGACTCTTTGTAAATATGCATTTATTTAAAATTATGACTAAAAATAAAGATATTTTATATTTTTCTTAGCTTCGCGCTGTATTAAGTAGAGTAGGCAGAGGGAACCTAGTATTAAGATACTTCGTCCCTCACTTTCCGCAGAATTATCAAGGCACTGTTTGTCCAGTAGCGGAACTAAACGCCGCACGGCGTCCTTGGTTGGTAGTATCAAGGAACAAAAATATGAATCTAGACTACTATAATTCAAATATTATAATATTATTTACAACTAAAAATTATATTTTCAATAAATAACAACTTTAAGACTTATTAAAGAAGACACCTCTTACCTCCACACATCTAATGTTTACATAGCAATTATTAATAAATTTTAATTAATAGCATTTTGAATCACATTATGGCCAACAGGTGGCGCTGATTGCTAATTACAACGGTTACAAATAACTGGTTATAATAATAATTAGAGATGGGCGGTGTGGGCGGCGCTCCTTGGTGTTGAGGCGTGGTCGCTTTTCGGCGATGCCAATTCATGATTAATATAACAAGCAGTTCAATATCGCCCTTTTACTTATTTAGATTATCTGTAAAATATAATAATCGATTATGGAATATTACATTTAATTTTTATAAATGAAAAATAATAATTAATGGAATTTAAATGATTTTATTAACAAAATGTCTTATAAGAAACATTAAAATATATATAAAATACTTCATTAATGTAATATAATCTTGCCTCGATACAAAAGCTTAATTTACTTGCAATGCGCGAGCGCATGTCGTGCTCGGTCGGCGTGTGACCGAACCTGGTTGAATTATACAGTTATACCAACACTGCTTACATACATAACTCAATTTAAATTATTATGCCTTAATGATTATAACGATTTTGATATTATCATTAAATGATTCTTTTAAAATATAATTTATGTAAAGATTAATCACTATGGTTTGTGTAAAATGAGATTATTGTAAGTACTTTTACACTGTAATAACATAATTTCTTTCATTCTAGTAGTTAAAATATCACATAGTAAATAAAAATTGTTGATTTCAATGGATTCACGACGTTGATTTACAAAAATATGAAGAAATATAAGAAAAGATGATCTAATAAAGATATATTTTTGGAATATAAATTATTTAGAAGTAGAAATATGATGTCGGCACACAAAAGGCAAGCTAATTTACTTGCAGGTCCCATCGCAGTCTTTTTTTGTGTTATGTTCGTGAAGTTGTGAGTTTTATAGCCTACGTGAGGAGTGACTAGATGGCCCGTAAACAGCCGCATTCTGTAAATTGAATGTAGAATTGAATTAACTACTTATGAATACACTTTTTGGTGAAACGGTGGTCTTTTAATCCTTAAAAAGAACGCACACGATGTTAAGCTTCCATTGTATTTTAAGCATCTTTAATTAGGATTATTTAACTTAAATCTACGAATTAGCGAATGACGGAGAAATCGATTTTTCGAATTCATTTTTTGTTCAGCTTCACGGTGTATCCCGCATGTACCGCAGGTAGACAGAGAAAACCGAGTGTTAAGACACTCTACACCCTAATTTCTATTTTCTACCGAATTCTGGAGACGTTGTGTTGATTGTCTCCACGCTGTGGGAATCGAACCCACTACCTTTTAGGTTTACGTAACAATATTTTAAAATTATAATCTTTTATTATATGTAAGTAACATAAAATATATTTTTTATGAAATAAACACGAGATGAGCCGCGGGGGAAACATTAGCTAATAATACCTAAGCTTAAAGTAGTAAAGTGCTGCTTTTGTAAATGTAACATTATTTCCAATACTATCTAAGCTTATCCCATAAATATTTAAATATAAATTGGAATCAATTATCATTAGCGCCAAAAGCAAAGATGGAAATGTTGATAAAAGACATAACTAAATCGCGATTTACATCTCATCCTGCCCACGTATTTTTCACTATTCCAAGTTAGATCCTATCAATTTTAGAACAGGCTATATTCTAGAAATGGCAAATATATTTTATTCTACTGACTTATTTTATTTCTAATGTATTAAGAAACATAGTATGGTGCTAAAACGTATGTATGTGTACTGTATATAGAGTCAAGACACTCCTTTCCCTTGAATTTAAGTCACTTTTTATCTAGAATGAAAATATGAAAATAATTAATTGCCCCCGAGTCGAGATAGAACCCACAATTGTAATAACATATTTCTATTATCTACAAAAATAACAATTTTGGTCATTCAATGAAAGATTCATTTGAAAACAAAAATAATTTTAATTTATGATACAATACAAACATAAAAAAATATATAATAAAAAAAAAGAAAACGATTCATGTTATTCTGATCTCAGCCAGTTATTCCTAGGTATCAATAATTGGCATATCTGTAAACCAGTATACGGTAGATCATTTATTTTAATTTTCTTAATAATTTTGTATCTGAATGGCCCGAGGCGTTCTGTGCCGGTCCAGCACGGTATCGTTTTATGCTTTTTACCTATACTGTATAATCAATCTTTCTATAAAGATACTGGAGACTGAATGTAGTAAACTATAAATTTAGATTCAACGCGGTTTATAGTTTCCGTTCTAAAATTTTAATATTGTATTTATATATAAATTAATTAAAAGTAACGTTATCAAAATTAATGTAAAGAAAATCATTCAACATTTCCCCTTTTTTGAGTTTTAAATATAACACTGTAAGTATAAAGAAATTTTTAGAATCAGACTGACATCACAAATGTGAATGTAAATTTGTCTGTTACGCTTTCACGTCAAAACTACTGAACTGATTATCATGAAACTTTGTTCGCATATTTTTAGAGGTATTAAAAAGGAAATACGATACTTTTTATTATTATGTTTCTTAAATATTATCATTCGGCTATAATATAATACAAAAATAAATTTAAGCGGGTGAAGCCGTTTGATTCCCTAGTAAGAAATAAAACAACGTTCAATACCCATAAATATATAAAACACTTCGTTTATTCACCCTCATAAAATAAGTAATACAATGCAAGCATCTAAAACCCTTAGACTTCGGTATATACAGCTTCCATAATCTGAATCAGTTGCGCCTATGGTGATTTATAGGCCATTGCCTACGCACTAACTAACATTCTGTCTCCCTGCTAATATAGGATTTGCTCTTGCCATGGCTTTTGATATTGTGGTGTAGAAAATATTGTTATATTTAGATTTGGTTTGGAGAATTTAAATTTATTATAAACAATATTTTTGTTTTGGAATCTGGATGTCCTTTGAATGTGTATAGTAGGATGGGTCGATTTTAATTTTTTTTTTCTACCGAAGCCCAATCGAAAACATGTATTTTTTGCCTAAACCTCTAATATATCGAATCACTTAAAAATGTCTTTTTTTACTTGTGAATATCAACCACCGCCAATATTCATCATTCATCATTTTTCATAAGCCCTTTAATGTAGTTTGGACTCACAATTGGAATAGAACCTGAAATCCATATTTTCTGTATGTCACGGAGTACAATAGCGAAGATTTCAGTTACTGCTAACTAAAAATTATTTCGCAAGATGGATTGGTCTAAAGAAGACTTAAGTAAATAGTTAAATTTCAAATAAAAAAATTCTATGTCTATCTATTTTGCGACGAGAGATGTCTGTTCTTGTGTGTGATGATTTCGACGAAACTTTCATAACGCATAGGCTACAATTTACGAGTACCTACCTAAAAATTCTGTATAATTTAGTTATAATATAATACTAAGGTTGAAAAATAACTTGCCTATGCCTCATCCATTTAATTATTTTATTTAGGAAAACAAATATCGTTCATTGAAAATTAATATTTATTTTGATTTAAATACGAATAACTAATTTAGTTCTACACATTATATAACAAATTACAGATACTTGATTAAACGCCAATATTGATATACTACTTAATTAACATATTTGATGAAATTAGGTCTGTAGATAAATTAAAGTTATTGCTGAATTATAATCCTCGTTATATGTATGTTAATATCAGAATTAATTATTATATGTTTTAGTTATGGCAGTAGGTTTCAGCATCTACAATGTAATAATATATTTTTTTTTAATTTCACGCTTTATTCGGCATAAAGCAGAGGAAAACTGGGCGTCTAGTATTAAAACACTCCGTTCCCATTTAGTTAAGACACTTTCGTCCCCCACTTTCCACTGAATTATGCAACTATTGTGTGTTGAGTAACGGAATTCAACGTCGCGCTTTGCCTCGACACCAGAGCGAAGAAATAGAAATTTAAATTTAAACAAATATTAAATTTCTTCGAGTGATCAGAAAGATATATTTAATAACTAATTTTATTTATTTAAAATAAAAATTAAAATAGGTACTATTAAAGTGGAACCTAAGTGAAGTAATACACTCTTTATAATTGGCAAAACGCAACAGAAGCTGTCCAAACAACTTCAATAGATTACATAGTAAACAGATTTAATTATAAATTATATAATATATTAACATACATATATACATATTAGGTATCTCTGAAACTCGATAAATACATTATGCATCGCGGTGATGGGATTAACGCGATTTGAATTGCTTATTACGTTGATTGATGTGTAACTTTATACTAATTATGAATTCGTAATGGAACAATTCTGTTGGACAAAAACTGGGTTTTGTTCTGTTCTATAATATTCGTAGCTTTTTGGTGTTATGTTTTGAATTAAGTTAGTTATTATTTGAATTCCAAATACTTTAGATGTATGGCTCTATCTGATATATAATTTGGTGGTTGTGGGTTTGATTGCTACGCAGAGGATTTTTCATAGAGGTCCGACACTTAATCAATCAGCCTGTATGAGTCCATTGCTGCAAATAAGCCTCCCCTAGAGTACACCAGAACTCTCGATCCTTCGCTTTTCACATTCAGTCAAAGATGGAACCTCTGATCGAAGAATTCAGCCTGGGCTGGAACCTAGCTGAATTATTCGATCAGTTTTGACAGAATTGAAGGCTACTTTGTAGCCCACGAAAGCAATACACAGCGAATTTATTTTTCAGTTTTCTGTCCAATCTGCCCAATCTGCAGTACGGTACTGTAGCCTGATTAAAACCTGGCGTATGGCGGATGGAACTCGTCAAATCTACTGGCGGGATAATTCGTCAGAACTCTGGAGATCAATTTAAATACGTGACTCAGGAGTGAGTTCGGACTGTAGTTCTTTAAGAGAGTTCGGACTCCCTCTTAAAGATCAGTAACATATCACTGTTTGACTGTTGCTTCACGTTTCCAGGGTCTTACCGTGCTGGATGACGGAATTGAAGATGTTTGTTAGCTTTTCAGAACTGGAGTGCCGCCTGCTTGAAACAGTCACTCAACGTGTATCGAATTTGGTGGAAAATGAAGAACGGAATGACTTAATAATAAGTTTTCTCTACTTACACTGAAAGAAACGTAAAGCTTAAACATTTACATACTTTGACAGTACATTACATTTCCAATAATATTGTCAATACTCCCTTAATACTGTTAAGCCAGCGATGTATAGATATTAGATAATGTGTCGAACTTTAGTTCAATATAGTGAAGCATGACCTAAATATTACAAAGTTTATGTACATAAAGTAATCCGACTCACAAACTATGTTATACGGGATATTCCTGTAGTTCTAGATACGGAGCGGGATTAGGGACAGAGGGGTATTAGTGAGGATTTCGCGAGTGACCATCGAATAGCTTAATTGTGAGCTTTAAACGCTTTCATTAAGAACACTAAATTGGAAATCAAAACTTAGTGTCTGTCTTTGATTTAGGTTGATTAATTGAAATTAATTGATTGCAATATTTTATTGTTAGTAAAGAAGTCGTGAGAAATAAGTGTGTTTTCATTGTATGTTTATATTAAAATTTAAAAAAATTACATCAACTGTAAAGGTATTATAAAATGTTTCTTATGGTAATAATATAATTTTAGTGTAAAAGGATGTGAAGATTTTCAATCTAATTTTAGATGTATTAAATATATAAATTACAAGTAGTATAAAAATTAAGTAAATAATTATGTACTGCGTTAGTACAAATTAGTCTATTGATTGCATTCTACGCCGTTGTTATTTTCTTGATTGAGACACAAACTACAGACAGAAGTTTTTCTTAGTACTTTTTCATTGGTTTTATTTACTTTTCTTACATACATCCATAAAATGAAGTTTTAGCTTAAAAATACTAGAACAAACAAAATTGTTTGGTCTCATAGGCAGCCTAAAGGCATATTGCTTTAAAAGTAGTGGTCTCGATGGACTCGACTTCGCCCACTGCCTCTGGACGTGAAATAGAAGCAACATATAAATAAATTAAATATTAATGAGATTAATGATAAACTTATATGGTGGAAAGCTTATAAGTATTTATTATTATGCCGGTCAAAGTTATTTTTAAGTAATTTTACTATATGGAAAAGTAAAATTTTTAAACAATAGCTTTTATATCACTTTAAAATATTTGTATTTGAAATATTTGAGTTATAAATATTTTATCTCTTAAATAAGTTCTTACGTTCACTTCCGTTCCCCACTTTCTGCGGAATTTTGTAGGTATTGTGTGTTGAGTGGCGGAATTCAACGCCGCGCTTTGTCTCATTACCAGAGCGAGAAAAATGAAAATATTAAATACTTAATTTCATCGAGTGAGAATCTATTCTATAAAAAATAAAAATATTTGTAAAATCCATATTGATTTTGTCACAAAAAGCTATGAGGGATAGATGTGTCCTATATAGAAATCCTATACTAAAATGATTACTTAAATTAAGCTTTACAATGTCCACGTAGTTCTCGTCAATTTGTTTCATTAGTAAATCGGATTCAAAAATTCCATACGTTTACATATATGTAGATGCAATTATACGCTCGACACAATTTGTTTTTCTTTTTATTGAATCCTGACAATGCAGTAGGAAAATAAAATAAACGAAGCTGCTACGTACAGGAAGCGAGTATATGTGATATTTTTTTATTTATATAAAACTGACACTAATGTTATTTTTATAAATATTTTCTATTTCATATTACAATATAAATAACTTATTAAGGTAACCTAGATGCCATCGCGGCCCTTTGGGACAGCGTCATAGTGCAAACGCGGGATTGTGGGTTCGATCCTAGTCAGGGTTAATAAATTAAAATTTTATTAAATCAGTAGGGCGAGGAAATGAAAATAACTATCACATTTGCAGCTTACATAATTAAATCAAGGCATTGTTTTAGCTTTAAGCTGTATCCCGCACATAGCAGGGTAGGAAGAGGGTTCCCTAATGGGAATCTAGTGTTAAGAGTCCTAGCAGTGGGATACAGCGTGAAGTTAAAAAAGAAAATACAATCTATCTATATAATTATGTTTTTATAAGGTATTTAATTAAGTAACGTCCTCGTCACTATTAATTTTAACTAATGTGGGTATTTTCAAAAAAAAATTGAAATAAGTAAAAAAAGCCAACGACACGCGGTGTTCCCAGGCGGTCACCCATCCAAGTACTGAACGCGCCCGACGTTGCTTAACTTCGGTGATCGGACGAGAACCGGTGTGTTCAACGTGGTATGGACGTTGGCGGAAGTAAGTATCAAATATAACTTCATTATCAAGTAAAACACTATATTACTATAACGTTATTATAAAAACGTTGAAGTTATCCACGATGATTGTAATTACTGATTAAATTTCACTCTATTTTGTTAGCTTCACGCTGTATCCCGCACATAGGAGGCAAAGGGAACCTAGAAAATAAAATGATAGTGCATTGTATTATTGTTCCTAATGAGTAAATTGTAGAGTATTTAATTTAAAAATAGCAATGTCGCCGTCACTATCCATATAAACTAATGTTGATATTTGACCAAAAAATATACACAAGCAACAAAAAGCCAACGGCACGCGGTGTTCCCAGGCGGTCACCCATCCAAGTACTGAACGCGCCCGACGTTGCTTAACTTCGGTGATCGGACGAGAACCGGTGTGTTCAACGTGGTATGGACGTTGGCGAAAGTGAATATCAAATATAACTTCATTATCATAAAATATATTTTTTAAAACTCTTCTTCTTTCTACTTTCCAAGGACACCTGAAGGCAATGCACGCTGAGTGGAGGAACACCACGCCGCGTTTTATCTCGTTACCACAGCGAAGAAATGAAAATATCATTTCTTTGAGTGTAAATCGAATCCACAACCTATAGTGCTTATAGTCGTATTACTTGCGTTACGATTGGCAGCAATTAATTATTCAAATTATTCTAATGTAAATATATGATACAGGTATTATTTTTATAATTATTATCATTTAAGTGAAATATCTATTTAAATACTGAATATCACTAAATAATACCCAACTATTTTTCATATGGAGCAAAAATATATTTAGTAAAATAAATAAAAATAATTATAAACAGTTAATGTACTGACTTAGTTCAACACAAACTTTAGCGAAAGTAATAGTTTTTTTTTGAAGAAAAACATTCTTTAGAAAATGACACATTTCCAACAGAAACTGTTAAGATTTTAACGCGTGCCAGAGTAGTTTTTTCTTTTGTTTGTTGTAAATTCGTTTCCCATTTTAAAAATAAAGGTGGAAATAGTCCAGTGGGAGACGTGACGAGGCGACAAAAGATCGAGCAGGTTGTCGGCTTGGAATTGGAAAATAATCGATGCGTGAAGCGTACCCGCTGCGATGTACGGGTACTGCTAGCCGAGGTACGCTATTTGTATCTAAATATAGGCTTATAGGTTTATATTTTTATTATACTAATATAGATGTAAATATTCAAATAGATTAGATATTTTTAATGCTAATTTTTCTTTTTATTTTTATAAAACGAAACAAATAAAAAATCAAAAGATGCAGGATTGTAAAACCTGCACAAATAACTCGAATTCCTCTGAGTAGGAATCGCATCCATAACTACCGACCTTGCAGAGGCCGTTACACAGTGCTACGGCAACTTTTCATTATTCTACATATCTTTTTTTCTATTTTAACGAAACCTAACTCCACGCTTTACCTAACTGCGGAAACATATGTATATTTTAAATATACACTTTCCATTTTGAATTTGAACCACCGTCGTATGCAGTGTATAAAGTTTTAGACAAACACGTTCCAACTGTACTATAACGGCATCGTATTACCTAGTATTTAAATTATATATTAGAATTTTGTCGCCGGAGCGTAGATGAGATGTATGTAGATGAGATGTTATTTTCTTAGCGTGTGATTATAAGCGTAACGTTTGTGGGTTCAATTTCTAGTCGAGGTAATAAATAATGTCATTTACTCGCAATATCAAATAAAAACCGGCCAAGTGCAAGTTGGATACGAATAAAGGGTTCCTTACCATTATCTATAAAAATGGCTAAAAATATGTCTGTTTTATAGGAGTTTCTTGAATATTTAATTTGTTCTGTTTTTAGTATTTGTTTTTATAGCGGAAAGAGAAATATATCATCTGTAACTGTTTTTACTCGTTTGGTACGGAAACCTAAACAGTTAATAAGATGTGTAAATTAAAATTGAATTCCACTAATATATAGTAGTGAAAATAGAGATATGGACTATGGCTAATATTTTTTCACTATTTTCTTTGTCTCCAGAGAAAATAAAACATTTATATTACACAACTACGGTAAAAAGCGACTGTAGAGTAAAATGTGATGTTTTAATTTAAATATAAACTATTCATTTAAATACACTTTGACCTAGAAAATGTAACAAAAGAAGCATTTGCAAATTACGCTGTTACGAACTTAAGTAAAGAATTTAATTTGCCGTTTCAAACTGTTTATATCGTTTCCCTTAAATGTACTTTTATATGTATTTTAAATTATGTTTTTAATTAGAGACACAATTTTAATTTTTGTGTAATTATAATATTTTAGTAATGGGAATTTTCGTTTGTACGAATTGTTACTTTAGATTAAGCTAGCATTACTCATTTTACGGACAAAGCAAGTAGATGCCTTTTATATACCTAAATAATTTTATATATTTCTATCGTTTTAGGCCAGATATTACTACAAAAAATCTACTAAATTGAAACTGCTACTAAAACACTAAAATGAGCCTCATAGGCTCTATTGTTTTCTGTACACTTCCGTGCCACTTTCCAAAGGTGACGGAATAAAACGCCGCACTTTACGTTGATACCAATCAAGGAAATGGAAATAATAATATTTTATTCCCCCAATTAGAAATCACAGACAGTCGCACGTTAACGCATAACAGCAACAAAACTAAATATTGAGACACTTTTTAATAAAATCTTATTAAACATAATTAATATAATGATTTTTAAATGATTAAGTATATGGAATATCTTGGATAGTAGATGTCTATCTATTAATTCTGCAAAAATAATAAAAAAAACGTTTAGTTTTCTGCTTTGTTTTAATTTTTTTTTAAACAAAATTATTATAAAGTAACTTAAGATTATTTAATTTAGATAGCTGACATAATAATATAAAAAAATAAAAATGATAAGACTATTATGATTCTAATGTCAGGTGTGGGGTTCGAACCCACGCTCCCAAACGGGAACCAGAGCTTAAATCTGGCGCCTTAGACCACTCGGCCAACCTGACGTGTGCTATGTAATGCGAAATTTTGTTACTTAACGCAATCAAAGGTGCATTTATATGAAACACTACGGGTCTTTCCCGTGGACCTGCAGTTATAAAATTCGACAAGAAGAACTGTCAATAAAAATAAAAATAAAAGGAAAAATTACAAGAAAATACTTATAGGTATTTTATAAAATTTTCTTAGATTTTGTTTTAGTATTTATGTATATGTTAGCATAATTCTAAAATCAGTTTGTTTTTTTTTCTAAAAATTTTCATATGTCAAAAATTTCATCATCATTAAAGCAGTAAGATTATGTAATATGATATTAAAAAATAAATAATATTGCTCAATTACAAAACAAAGTATTATTTTTTTTTAAGACTTAGCCAAACAATTTAGTACATTTCTTTTATGTAATGTAATATTCTATTAAAACCTTAGCACAATAAATTGTGAGAAGATCTCAGAAAACCTACTTTACTTTTTCATTATTCTCTCAATGCAGGCTCTTTCGAGGACGTTCAAGTTTTTTATATTACATTTCACTTAACCTGGTATTGTGTAAGAAAGGAAGATTAAAATTGCATAAATCAGCCATGATATACCTAAAGAACGTTTTCTAAATTAATAAATGAATAAACAAGACTATTTTTATATTTACTTTACGAATTCTTATATTCAATTTTTTTTCCTAATTCCTATATCAGTTTAATAAATACCTTTTTTAATAGTATTTACAGATAATGACTATTAATAACGTTGTCCTATATCACATTGTATTGTCTCATAAGGTCTCACCTATCAAATTCTTTAGACCCAGTTCCAGAACAAAGCCACATTAATTCAGTTGTCCTTATCGAAGAAATATGCCGTAATAATGCGCATATTTTTAGTTGTCTTGTCATAACCAGTTAAATGCCATCCATAGAAAAAATTGACAAGCTAGCATAATGTCAAGATCAGCGTATATACTTTAGTTGGAAAAAAATTTAGCAAGAATTTCATGTAATTCTTTTTTATTTGTCTCCATGGGAAAATAGAATGGAATGGAAATGGAAGTACAAATGTCTTGAATTTAGCTGCAAAAATTGTAAACAGTGTCTTATAATATTAAAATTGTCTAATTAAAAGTAAACTAAAACTGTTCCTGAATTATAAAATAAAAAATCTGCTTCACGCTGTACAGCTGGAGGCATTGCGTGTTGAGTGGCAGAATTCAACGCCGCAAAGAAATGGAAATATAAACAAAAATAAATATTTCACTTCCTCGAGTGGGGATCGAACTCACAACCGTCGCGTTACAGTCACACCATTATGCCGCTGCACTACGACGGCCTTAATTTTTTTCAAATTAATTTTCTTTAATATTCTATATTATAATATAGCTATTGATATTGTAGAAATTTTAAAGTATATGTAATTGTAGAAGAACAACAAAGACAATTCATATTTCATGCATAAGGCGTGATCGATGTGTTCTCTTTACGGCCATTACACATGCAGTGCTACGAAACGACTCAATTGTAAATAATTCATGTATTTCTTTTTTTTTATGTTTATGTATGTTTTCTTACTTTTTATTTGATATAGTATTAAAATATTTTTAAGTTTGTAGTTATCAATATATTTAATTTTAGTTGGAGTATATTGTATAAGTGTAATATATTTTTATTTCTTATTTATGTATAAGCAGAGTAGGTACAGAGGACCTAGTGCTCAAACTTAATTTTCTTTTGAATATAGTGAATGAGACCTCACGGCCCAATTTTTGAGATACTTAACTCAAGCTAAATGAAAATAATTAATTCCTACAAATGAAAATCGAACCCTTAACTGTCGTGTTTGTAGTCAGATATTTTTTATACTTGCATCGAAGTATATTTTTTACAGTTACTGAAATAATTACGTACCACGAAGTACAATGTAATAATTTAATTTCTCCATACAATATGTTAAATTGCAATAGACCAACAAAAGGTAAACTAAAATAAGAAATTAATTTTGGAGTGAAGAAATTAACATAATTCATCGCCATCATCATCATCATCATCAGCCTGTCCTCGTCCACTGCTGGATATATCCAATTCCAAGGCCTATAGGCCTCTCCAATTAACAATTAACATAATTAAGTAGTCTAAATAGGAATCGAACCCAGAATCGTGCCATTTACAGTCAAACCTCAAACTCAACATCTCGGTTACATACCAATTGAACACTAATAAATTTGTTAAACACATACTACGTTTATAACTGAACGATGTCGGTTAATATTGGCACTCATCAGATACTAATGACAAATTAACAAGCAAATACGAGACAAGCTAAGTAAACGCAAACTGTTCTGTTAAATTTTCTAAGTCTTACTATTTGACTTTCAATTGACTGTATATAATAATAATTTTCCGATATAATACTACATATATTTAATAACTACACTGACATAAAATTTATAATTTATATTTCAGTAATAATGCAGCCTAAATTAAAACACAATTTACCAAAATAAATACTAAAAATTAGATTTATTATGCCACTTAAAATAAAAACCAAAAACAGATATATTTTTAAATCTATATATATAAAATCGAAAGGTCACTCACTCATCACGAAATCTCAGAAACTACATGTGCTAGGAATCTCAAATTTTGCATAGGAGTTATTTATGTCCTATAATGTAGGTGCTCGCTAAGACGGGAATTTGTAATATTCGACTTCTAAGGGGTTGTTTTTGGGGTTGAAAGTTTGTATGAAACTTCGTTACTACAAATGCTAGGAGTCTCAAATTTTGCATGGACGTCACTTATAGGACGTAGGTCTTATAACGTAATTTAGGCAGGCGAAGCCGCGGGCGCTAGTATAAATATATATAAGACGTCATTTCATAATTCTTTAACATTAACAAAGAAGTCGCTATAAACAAGCAATACTGATCTTAGCAACAAACCACATCCCACCTGCAAAATATTAATTTATTTAAGTTATTAATAAAACATAGAAGCTTACCGCTTGATTATAATATAACGAAATCAATTTCTCAAACCTATTTACATATAAGAGCTATAAATAACAAAAAAACGAAACATAAGGCAGCTCCAACAATAACTATTATTAATATAAAAATATCTTCACAATCGAACTATCAAAAACAATAAATTCTAAGATAGTAAATGAAAAAATTGATACATGTCTAAATGGAAGATTCGAACGAGATAATAGTTTTTATTTATAACCTAAGGAACCGAACAGAAGTTGCACGAATCGTCAATATACGAAATAGAGTTGGTTGGTTGCAGATACTATTGAAATATGATATTTCTTTGAAGCGTTGTGAGTCACTTATCAAAATCATCATTTATCACGACTATCGGGCGATCGACGCTCCGGTGCCAGGAGGAGGAGTCAATTCTACCAGAAATATTTATTTTAAAACACGCAATGCCGCCCGAATTCGGCGGAAAGTGGGGAACAGAATATCTTAACACTAGGTTCCTTCTACCCTGCTGTGTGCAGGATACAGTGTGAAGCTGATTTAATTTTTTAATTTAGTAAATGGTTCTAGTGGTTCTAGTTCTAGTCCAACGCAGCAGTCTAATAGCAAAAATTTTATGATCATAATATATGACAAAAAAAGTAAAAATGGAAACTGTAGGTTGGTATTTTATTAATCTTTTATATGTAATTAAAACTAAAATAAATATATCCTTTTTATGCCATATTAAATACAATGCAGCTGTTCATTGTTTTTGAAATAATCAAAGAATTTACGAAAGATTATAATTTGGCTTCATTCGACGTGGCAATAAAGACCCACTCGCGTAGGGTTCAGACGGCGAACGGCACGTATTTTTCGCATTATCGGCTAAAATTATTATAAAAGGTAGAGACGTGTGGCTGCCAGCAACTCTAGAGAAATTGTAGTAGAAAACAATTGACTGGAAATGGCACTTGGTGCTGCAGAAGTATGGGCACTAAGCTAACAAACCTGTCGGTTAACGCGTTCCTTGAACACGTAGGTTATTTTGTTTCTATGACAGACAGACACTATGTACCTACTAAAATATTATTTGAAATGCCGTTAATCGTGTAACTATTTTTCGCTTATGTATTTTGTTATAATTACAAAAGTACTAAAATTGAGTTTTTAAGTAATTTAGTCAGTATATCACCATACCATTATTTATAATACTAAATCAATATATTTCCTTCCTTTTCTTGTGTAAGAAAATGAATATTGAATAATCGCTCAAAATTTTCTTTATTCATAACAAAATATTTGACTATTTAAAACATTATATTAAGTACGAATAAATTAAAATCTTTTTTCCTATAACTTAAGCTTAATGCTTAGCAAATAGTCAAGGTCTACTTTTTAAGATAACTGTGGCCTGTAGAATATTCATGAACAACGATAACACAGTCGTTAAACTATTCAAATAACATATTATCAATAATTTAACGTCAATCAAATACATTAATAATCTAAATTATTCAAATTTATAATATACTAGATGAGTGCGTTTTAATAGTCTAATTTTAATATTTGAACAAGATTTTAAATAATAATGTTCCATATAAACATTTCCTTTTCTTATTACATGAAGAGACAAGATTAAATAAATATTTCGTGTTGTTATTGTTGTAGACACGTTTAAAACTTGTAGGTCATCGTAGAACAATGAGAGACTTTGAATAATTTGTTTTGATTCGACATGTACAATCTTCATTCCTAACAATCCATCGACGGATTTTTTCTTTCTACTATATAAACGTTTAATAGAATTTCAAATAAATTTTCACTTACCCTGCCCGAGTTAATATTTATGGCTGCACACAACAAAACTAACCTGCATTAGCATTCGATCGCGCTTTAAATTTTAGATTTGTTTAAACCGCTTTATCAAAGCAATATCGGGTATGTATTAAACATTAGATACCTACCGCCCTAACTTTTTAATGCGACCAGCGGAGAAACATTTTACTTTAAAACTTCGAGAGATTCGGAAGATGGGGGATTCTGGAAATTTTTGTGACTAATAAGTGTCGTCTCAGGTCCTGCATACTAAGGACGCCCTGTGCATAGCAAGTGGAACTCAGAGTGAATATAAAACGTCCTGAAATCGCTTCAGACTTTAAAAGATATAAAAGTAAATGCTCTTTCTTTAATATGACATTCCATCCTAAATCTACCCACAATACGTCATTTAGAGAACAATTTATACGTCTTATTACTTTTGTAAACAAATCGCTAGTTTTATAGGTTGGGAGTTCGACTTGGACCAGAATTTGATTCGATCCGAGATCGAGCGGAGCACGTTTGACCTTTTGATAAAGGCAATTACAGAAAAGCCTGTGGCCAACAGCAGGCAGCAAGGGGCTTTGTACAGCTGTCCTTTATAAACTCCGAACTAATCTGGAAGTCTCATCATACCATTAACTAATGCATTAATTCCTCAACTAAATTACGCACCGAAAGCATCCAAGAATTCGTCGAAATGACAATTCGATTTTAAACAAAAAAGGGACAGTATACTATAATGGGATCTTATCATTTGCGCTGATTACACGTTGCCTCTCACGACAGACGGCTGTGCTATTAAAATGTCATTAAAGCCGCCACAGTGTCATCTGAGGATCCGTTGTACTGGGACACGGGTTTTTTCTGTAGTTTTAGTTTACGGCGATTTAAATCGCTTCTCTTGCTGCTGGCTGATGCATAATTTAATTTGGTCTTTATGATGAAGAAGAAAGAGGATACTATTGCTGGGTGATGAACAAAAAGTTATGAGAATGCGTTAATGATATATGATGTAATTTGATGTAAATTGAACGCCGTCCGACAGGAGCGAGCACGCAACATGTCAACTATGAAATTGTTACCCTAACTATAGTTTAATTTTGGGATGATTGATGTTCTGGATATTTTATTATACTGCATATAGTAGATATATGGTCATCGGGCCGTGCGAAGTTACTTTTATAATATTTTTTATTTTCACATACAGTAATTGCTAATATATGTAATTATATATTTTTCAAAAATTTTACCGTCGCTAATTCATTATCTTTGGATATTTATAACTTATAACAACAGTTTTGAATTTTGAATATCATCCCATAAATCTTGTGATAGAGATTAAATTGGCTGATAGTCTTTTGGAGAACTTGCGAACGGTAAAGTTATTGATGACTGTCACGGTAATTCCGAAGGCAGGCATTACTGGAGAAATTACCCGACCAGCCCTTCCACCGCGTAATGGCCGATGTGACCGCGATATCTTAATAAGTGGTTCTCGATCAAGTTGAGAGGAAGCCTCGGGGTTTGCATAATTGTTAAATCATAGCCATCTTCTTTTACAACTATTTTGTATACTTATTTCATATTTAATGTTAAATGTACTACCTATCTAGCAGCATAAATGCAGTAGCAATAAATTTATTTCCACGAGATTACTTACATACGAGTATACCATGTCCAAACAGAATTGCAGCTAGTTTTGTACTAGTATACTGATATATGAAAAAGTAAATTATTTATACATTCAAACACTAGCAAGTATTTATTTGCAGTATAGGAATAAATTAAAAAAGGGTCCTTTGTATACGAAGTTCCATTCTCCTAAAAGACGCGATTGTGTTCTCAAGTAGTCTCGAAGTAATTTGAATTTCAGAATTTCAAACAGGTCGCCCTATCTCTAGGCTACATAATTTCAGTTTTATCTAAATTTCAATATCCTTTGTTATTTTGAAATAAAATTTATAACCTTATTCCCCTATTAGTCTCCCTCCTGCACTAAATACTACACTTCTATTACTTTATTTGTTCGCCAATAAAGTAAGTAACAGCGTTAAGTTCCGCCAACACGCATTACCTTAAGAATTCAGCGAAAAGTGGGAAACGGCAATATCTTAACGGAAACAAAATCTTACCAATAGGTTCCAAGGTTCCTTCTGCCTATATAGCTATGTGCGGAATATACTCGTAGCGTGAAGCTATAAAAAACGAAATACTTTGAAACAAAACATAATAACTCGATATCATTAACAAAGAAGAAAAAATGAAGAATTTCTTAATACTTATATCGATGATATATGAAGAATTACGCGTTTTTTTGTCATTAAGGTATCCACAAAGATATTCTCGTGGTATGGCGCCTCAGGACATTAGTATGGAGTCCATGGTCTCATAATTCTATAAATACTAGATGAGTAATGAACCTAAGTAGTCATAAAAATATTACAGTGTACAGTTTTTTCTTTCAATTTTTATCTATATATGGAACTGTGTTATTTGTGATAAAAGATAATAATAATAAATAGTCTATAGATTCTTTGGTCTTGTAATGGACGTATAAATATATTATACTATATGTTAAAATAATATAATAGTTAAAAAATCTATTTATTCTTAAACATCAATAGTTTTCAATTAATTTTATTTTTGTTAGCAGTTTTAGCGATGCAATAGACATAATTATTCTACATTAAATAATTAATATGGTTAATGAATTGTATTTTTTTAATTTCACGCTGTATTCCGCACATAGCAGGGTAGGGCAGAGGGAACCTTTTTCACTCAATTCTGGAACGAGCTAATGAAAATATTTAATAATTCGTTGCCTCGCGTGGGAATCGAGCCCACAACCTGTCTGTTTAACTTCTAGAATTATATATAACAAGTAAAATAATCTTATTAAAATATAAATATAGTTTTTCTTCTACGAACAAATATTATTTATATTATGAAGTACACTATTACAAACAACCTTTTTTGTTCCACAATACTTGTATTTTCCCTCGGGGCGATGCTGTTGATTAAAGATTTTAATCTTAGAGTATCGTGATCACTTGCAATTTATACAGATTCCAATATTTTTATGTGTTTTCTCGATGAAAAGTACTATATTAGAAGAATATTAAAATTATAGAGGTCGTCGTAACGCAGCGAGAAGTGTAGGTTTGATTCCCACTCAGGGAAATTAATTATTTTCATTTCCTCGTTGTTTTAACACGGTCACAAGATCTCAATAGGCGGAAAGAAAGAGGAACGGAGTGTCTTAACAATAACTTCCCTTTCACTACCTTGCTTCATGCAAAATACAGCGGGAATCTAAAAAAAATATGTAGTTTATAGTGAGTTATCAACTTACTGTTCATTAAAATATATTAGACCCGTGCTTATCAATGTTACCAGAGCATATGTAATGAAAATAAAAATAAATAATAATGCATTTCCTAAGTGGTAATCGAACCCACCATCGAATTTACAATAACAAGTTTGTGCTACTGTGCCATAACAGCCTAAACTTATCTTATTTCTTATTTATATAATTTAATAGTGATTGTATTACCTACCAGATATTCCGGTAATAGTAGTAATTCGGCAAGGAGGAACGAGGTAGCTCGCGCTATATTGTTATTACCCGCTTGGAAGCGCTGTTATTTACTGAATATTGAACAACCTCTTTACCTTATCTACATTTCGAAGCTAGAAATTTAATATGTCTATAATCAATTTTACGCAGCAGAGTAGGCAGCAGGAATTTAGTGTTAAAACACTCCGTTCCTCACTTTCCGGCCAATTTTCCAAGGGATCGCGTGGCGGAACTTAACGCCGAACTTTTGCCATAGTGCCTGAGTGAAAAAGTGAAATATTATTATATAAAAATGGGAATCGAGCCCACAACCGTCGTGTTACAGTCACACTCTTGTGCTCCAGCGCCATGACGACCTCATTCACCATGAAAGTTATAACAATAGCGACATAAGTTTAGAATACCTACAATTGCCTCGAACGGTAGATTATCTACTAATTTTCTACTAAGAGACCAAAATTTTATATTGTTTAAAATAGAACACTTTTTCTTATACCTTATTCTGTCTATATCATTTAATAAACATTTACTCAATTAAATATTTAAAGAATAAAACGATTAAATGATAACCTTTTAATCAAATATTCAATTGAATTCAATCAAAGTAATTAAAACGTGTTATATCATGGTTAATCCATAAAAATCCATGGTAATATAACTTTAAATAAAATATATTAAATAACATAAAAAATAAATTACATGTTCCATGTGGGTAACCTTTAAGTTATCGTCAAGAGCCTAACAGTACCGGTTTGAAAAGATAGTATGATCCCAACCGATTGAACAATATAAAAATAAATAAATAAATACGCAATTAAAGATGCTGTGATTGTGAATTAAAGAGGAGGTGTGACTCTAAACACGACTGGTTGTGGATTCGATTCCTTCTAGAGGAAATAAAATATTTATTTAAATTTATATTTTCATTTCTTCGCTCTGGTGTCGAGGTAAAGTGCGGCTTTAAGAATTCGTCAAAAAGATGGGAACAGAGTGCCTTAACACTAGGTTCCCTTCGCATTTAAAGTAAACAAAAAAAACTGGGTTCCCATCGAAAAACAGCGTCTGCATTGAAACTTATTGAACAGCAATATTTGTGTAAAATAAACTTCTGTAATAACTCCAAACTGCTAAAAATACAGTTAACTAAGCAAGAACATATACATATTTAATTTTAAATTTAATTAAATATTCATACTTTTACATAGTGTATGGATCTAAATATGGAAACAACTTGTTAAAATAATAATTTGTTTCTCGTTGGAGAAACAAATTATTATTTTAACAAGTTGTATAAAAATATATTATTAGCAAAGAATATGCTAATAAAATTTTATTTACTCATAAATCAGCATTGCAATGGCTATAAATGTATATAACGGAACTAATACGTATTATGTTATCTAAATGAAAATAAATAGATTTGATTTCGTTAATTTACTGCGAATTAGATAAAAAAGAATTTCTTTTGTACATTGCTTTTTAGGGTTCCGTACCTCAAAAAGTAATAATAGAAGTCTTATAGGACCACTTTGTTGTCCGTCTGTCGGTCTGTCAAGACCATTTAACTCGAGATTCCATGGAAGTATAAAGCTGAACCCCAAATCTAAAGATACTAGCGTGGAGCGAGATTTTACTGCGTTTTATATGAAATTCAGTGCGTAATCAACACATAAGGGTACATCTCGTGGATCTACAGTCATCAAATTTAGTACAAAGCAACTTATAAGTTGTGATTCTCGTTAACCTACATCTTGAAATCTTGAAATTGGTACGGAACACTCGATGAGCGAGTCCAGCTCGCACTTAACCAGTTTTTGTTATGAATATTGTTATCGAAGAAAGCAGGCTGTTCGCATAATAATCGTCACGCATGTCCACATCAAATAAACTGCACTGTGATTTATAGCGCATACTACACGTTGTATGCAACTTCTAGGAATAGCTTGATAAATCATATTTATACAGGGATTCTATATTAATGTCTAAACTCAGTAAATATATAGATATGTAATAATGGCATTATGAGAATTGAAATAAATACTGGGTAGCTATAGTACAAGAAAACGAAGAAAATGTAGAATAGAATAGAATAGAATATTCTTTGCTGCATACAAAAACTACAAATAAGAAAAAATATATATATTAAAATATACTGATAATTTTAAAATGTTAGAAATTTATTGAGATTTGGTCTCTTTCCTTTATATGATTATTTTTCGTATGACAACTAGTATAAAACTAGCTTTGTATTTTATTACGTCTATTATACTAAGTCATGCAAAGGATAGTTGAGTCTTTTATACAAAAAAAGCCAATTAGAGAAAATATTCATTTATAACGTAAGTAATACTACAATATATAAATTTTTAAATTCGTATATCATTAACTAAGATCCATATCTAACAAGACAACAATTTATATGTAAGATGATGAAAAAAAAATGTTATAAAAAGCAAGCGCTTGTCTCGAATAGGAAAGATAGAGTAAGAATAACCTAATTGTCAAAGTTTTCTACCACAGCGGGAAATTAAAATAATAATTCAAATTTCCGATTGAGAATCGAACCCATAATAATCGCGCTTACAGTCAGACGCTCAGCCTTAATAAATATTATAATTATATCAAAATAGTGAAATTAATTCATTCTATTAATAATACAATAATAGATAGATATAAAATGAAAGGGTAACATTGATACACCCCACTGTTTTCTTTATGTTTAATATCATTGGACAGATATGGGTGGATGGCTTTGTCATGGCAAATGATTATGGTCTCATGGACTTCACGTTGGGTTCTGTTGTAAATCACAGAATCAAAGCGGGTTTAAATGATGCATTAGATAATATTATAATGGCACAACTGTTCTATTTTTTATTTCTTAATTTATTGTATTTTGTATTGTAAATATTAGCTTTGAGGCCTTGAGGTTGTGGGTTTGATTCCCAATCGAGGAAATTAAATATTTAATATTTTCATTCCTAAGCTCTGGTGACGGACAGAGCGCGGCGTTTAATTCCGCCACTCAACACGCAATGTCTCCAGAATTCGATGAAAAGTAGGGGAAAGTTTCTGTCAAGTAGGGGAGTTTCTCAACACTAATCTCCAAAAAAAAGGAAATTATTGTTACAAATAAGGTGTCATTCGGACATTGAATCTATGACCTAACACAAAACATCAGGTAAAACGTTCAAGACTGACTAATACTCACGGTTTGTTCGTTCATCGTTTTTTATAATATTGGTAACAAAAACTAAATGAATAATTTACAAGCCAGAAAAGGATCTTATGCATATTTCTTGAACAATAGGGGGCTCCTTGCATGTGATTGATATCATTGTTAGTAACATTTGGGAGTAGCTAATTAAAATTTTGATAAAAAACGATACTATAATTGATACATTTGTTTAATGTCTTTATCATGTTAGATAAAAAGAAAATAACATTACATTTAGAAATTAAATAGGACAAAAGGTCCTCCAGTAAATATTATCTGCTCGAGGACAAAAATTATTAGTAAAACCTTTCTTAGAAATATTTTTACATTACAATTTTGAGAAAAATAATACCAGAATTATTCTTTGACGAATAAAGTAAATGTTTTGAGAGTATGAAAACAATTATCTGCTTATTATATTTTCGACGTCAGTACTGTTTCAAGTAATTTTAATATACAAATAGAAAGAACATAACAGTGTAAATGCTCTTTAATATTTTCATTTCTTCGCCCTCGCTCGCTCTGGTGTCGAGGCAAAGCGTAGTGTTGACTGCCTCCACTCAATTCTCAATGCCTTCATACATCAGCGGAAAGTGGAGAGCAGAGTATCTTAACGCTAGGCTCTCCTTGCTCTAATATCTATAGAAAGTAGATCTACACCTGCAATTCCATAAGAAATAATATATCAAACTTCGTTATATAGTCACGCCCAAAACGTAATAACTAATTATTGCTCCCACAATTCACTTCATCAAATTATGAATCCATCGAAATTCTTTCTTATTGTGAAACAAAAGAGAAATTATAGCAACTCATACATATTCCTTAAGCAGGGCTTCGCGTGATAGGAAAGATTTATGGGCTCGCAAATTACACGCGATTAAATTATATGTCGAAACTTTTGGCACAAATGGATACTGTAGTGCGGTAAATTAAAAACAAATTAAAGAGGTATACTACAAAATGGCATTGCACCTTCGAATGCAATTGCATTTTGTATTAAGTTTAGATTTAAAATGTTGTGTCGATTTCTGGTGTCAATGGTTCGGCAGAAAGTGGGGAGCGGAGTCTCCCACTTGGCAGGATATACATCGGGAACCTGGGAACTTAGTGTAAAGATTCCACGTTCCCATTAAGTTACTTCCGGGATAAGGAAGTTTAATAGTCTCTTTATGAACGAGAAAATGAAGATATTATGTATTTAATTCCCTCGAGCGGCAATGGAACCCGCAACCGGCGCACTTACAATTGCACGCTTGTCTTGCATATTCTTGTATATTTCCAAATGAGTATATAATATTTTTAAATAATAATAATAATTGCGTCAAAATTTAATTTTATAAGTGCGCAAAATACAATAGATACTTTAAAAGTTTTCTGGAAGTGACATTCGTATGTTGCGGTAAACCGATGTGCTGTAGACGTGACACTCGGGCCACGTTCACACTATTAAATTTGATACAGCTTGCTAATATAATAAAAATATTATTTCTTTACATATATATTTTTCTTAATATATGTATGTTTATTTATCTTTTTCATATGGTAATCTTTAATTCATATAGTTTGATTCAATACAAATCATAAATAAAAATTGTAATAGGTACACAATACAAGATGGGATGGGTGGGGCCGGTGTGGAGTGTCTTAACACTAGGTTCCCAGGTTCCCTCTGTGTGCGGTGTACAGCGCGAAGCAAAAAAAGTTATACAATACAAAAAATATGTATGGTCTGTATAATAAAAGATCTCATGTGGTTACTGCCATTTATTGATTGGCATATATTTTGTTTTTTTTTTATTATTTATAATATTATCTATTTTTTAAGCTTACTGATCCTAAGTAATTTGACTTAGAAAACATATAAATATAATTAATTATAAAAAATAATTCTAAAAATATTTTATAAAGGCACGCAAGGTATTTGCAACAATGAACCATAGCGGTCTCCAATGTGGCAGTACTCCAAGACCCCGCATCACCAGCATCCCGCAGCCTAAACCGCAAATATATTCAAGTCTGTCATTTCTAAAATTACCAGTTGAAGAATTACTTTTTGTAATTTTTCCATTTTGCATGTTGAATAATACGAGTATATATATCAAAAGCTGCACTTAGTTGAGGTTCGAAATCGGAAACAGATGTTGTCGCGGCTATTGTGCTTATAAAAATAATATGAAATAATTTTCAGACAGTTCGGCAAGTTCGAATTTTTAAATTGTGCCCGCTGTTAAAACTTTTATATATTTGTTTATAGCTTGACGCTGTATTCGCCACACAGGGGGCAGGCAGAGGGCATCTAGTGTTAAGACACTCCGTTTCCAGTATCGCGTTTAGTGCTGGAACTTAACGCCGTGCTATGCCTCGACAGAGCGAAGAAATTAAAAAACTAACATTTAATTTCCTCGAGTGGGAATCGAGCCCACAACCTTTCGTTTACAGGGACACTGTGTGCTCCTGCGCTACAACTAGCCTCAATTAATGAAATCAAATAGAAATTAATATTTAAAAAGACATTGAAAATACTTTGTAAGTCTTGTGAATAAAAAAAATCCAAAATTATATGAAACACTTGTATAAGACAAGCTGAAACCGAGAACGTCATTTTGACGTCAAATACAGTGACATCAATCTATGTATTAATGACGTATATACATAAGCAATAGCGAGACTGTCTGGTTGTGACGCGTGTCAGTTGTGGCCGACCGATGCGCTGTAAACGTGACGTCACGTCCATACTACAGCTTGGAGGATCTACCAAATATATATAGGTACTAAATAGTAGGAGCGGTCAACGTACTGTCTGTAAAGTGGAGAAATCTGTCAATAAAATATAAATTACCAAAAAAATATGTCGTATATGTATTTTAATTTTAGGATTTTAAATCATCTTCATGATGTATTCCTCAGATAGTAGGGTAGGCAGGGAATCTAGTGTTAAGACACTACGTTTTCCATTTACCGTGAAATTTTTCGAGGCTTTGCGTGTTGAATGGCGGAGATCAACGCCGAGTTTTTGCTTTGCCAGAGCTAAGAAACGAAAATTATAATAAATAATAATTCATTCTGATTTTAAGGCTTTAAACTAATAAATAGCTTATATACAAAATTAATTCAATAAACTAACAATTTGATTTGTTGTAATATATTAATCAATTTCCACACTAAAACTAAATCTTGCTTTATTTTCCTGGAACTTTTAAAATCGTTGCACTCGAGAGGTCTGTGAGCGATGGCTGGGAAGGTTGGGTTCAAGTAAAACGGATCTCCCACCCCAACCTCCAGTTAAATAAATAACCGCAAAATTCAATTCAACAAACCGTTATAAAATAAGCTTCAGGGAACAAAGTCAAATCGTTTTGCGCGGTTAACCGCAGTACTTTCTGTCAGGTAAGCCGTGTATTTGAAAGTTTATACTCAAAGGTTTCAATACTACAATATTTCAAATAGTTCTCGGCTCATATTTTTAACACACTATTTGCATACCTGTTGCACATCTTGGGTAGAATTTACGCTGTACGCTCTGCCGCGTAGAAGCAATCGCTTTAGTTCATATTACTTTACAATTTCTATAAATTTCATAAATACTTTTAACTATTTTCTGTGGAGAAAAATTACATTTATATAACAACTAGTGAACTATACGAATATTTATTAAATATATTTATGAAATTATTTTCAATTTTCAATAGAGAGATGCGTTAAAGCTCATTTTTTCGTGCGTGTGCGTTTTCTAACAACAAACTTTGTAAAATCGTTGCTTAGCAACGGTCGCATAGCGACGGTTGTTATTAACATGGCGGAATAAATTGCATGTCAAATTAATGAGTATTTTAATATATTAATCTATATCGATAGTATTACAAATATGAGTAAAAAAAGTATCCTATGTTCATCCCGAGACCCTCAAGTATCTCTATAGGTATGAGTATTTTACAATTAAATTAGCGGTTTGGCTTTTTGACAGAGCTACTTCCGAATTTATAATATAGGTATGGATTATATATTATTTGTTTCTCTGAAATAGTCTTAAAAAATTTAGAAATACACTAAAGTAATTATAGATATTACAATATTTATTTATAGTGCGGCGTTCAGTTCTGCTCTCAACATTAAACGTCTCAGTAATAAATCTCTACCAACTTACTACAAATCGTACCAACTAAATCAGTATTCTTTCTATACCTAAGTGGAAAAATACAAAAAACCTTACAGAATATTTTATATTGCAAGAGGGCCAAAATTCAACAAAGAAATGCCTTTGAATAACTAATAATATTTGATATAGATCTTTGCATAATAAGCCTCGAGTTAATAAACTGAGGGTTCCAGAATGTAGCTTTTTGCATCCAGTTTGACATTCTTAGTCCTAAATTAGGTCTTGCTGATGAATAAATGAAATGGCATTCTATATCTTTTGTCAAGTGCTAAATATTTATTTTTAAGTATAAGTAATCTATAATGGTATGTAAGTTAAGAGTTTTATATTGGTGTATACATATATATTTTTTTCATTCAGACTTTCCGCGGAATTGTGGAAGCATTCCATGTTGAGTGGCCGAACTCTACGCATCGTTTTTGCCTAAGCACCAGAGTGAAAAATGATAAAATGTTTCATTTCCTCTAGTGGGAATCGATTCCACAACCTATCGCGTTTGGTGTGTATTTAACAAACGTATACGCCAATATGAATGTATTACTTCTATGAATTATTTATCGCATGCTCGAGTCACTATAATCAAAGAACTCCACTATAAATTACAGTATTTGATAACTTGTATTTTTATAAAATTTATAATAACATAAAGAACTTAAGCGTGTTCCCAATATAACAGCAAAATCATTAAAAAATTGTAATCGATATCAACTTTAAAAGTAATAGTGTGCACTAAAGCCATTTAAATAATACTAGATACTATTGAGATTCAAATTATTCATTATTTCGAAAGTCCCATATTTGTTACACCTTTTGAATAACGTGTTAGTTGATCTCATCAAAGGTGCTTATCGTCCTCCGCTCTACCACTCTATAACAAAAAGCGGTGTTAAACCGTGTGTCTGTACGTACGTCTTTAAAATCTCCCCCGGCTATCCATAATACCCAACGAAATCAATTTGAATTCAATTTAGCTTTTTTCGTACAACCTTTTGTTGCCTCTCAGTTGTGTTTACTTTATTCGATTTCTGTAATTTCATTCATAACAAACTGGATTTGGGGTTTGGGGCCCATCGGGGTTGACAGGGGTTGTTGAAATAATATTCTCTTTGATAAGAGCCGGTTCGGCGCGTAGTAAGTGGTGGGGTCCGCGCAATCACCATAGATGTTGAACGAGATTTGTCAATGTGAAGTGACAAAAACTAATTATGGTTCACAATGATCCAGGGGGTGAGGGATGAGATTGTATCGTTTTATCGATTATCCCCACTCGATTATATTCGTTTAAACCATTGAATTAAGAAAACAATCTTTTTTGGGAGATTTAGTGTCGCCTAAACATTTACAAATAAAAAATAACTTGTTTATCATTTATCTATACTGCTATTAAAAGATAAGGAGAATTGATGAGAAGATAATATATAACAAGATAATAAATAGAAATATTTTTAATATATATATCTTCTTGAAGTTGTCAGTTTATAAAGCCTTATACAATTTTCAAATAAGATTGTGAAATATTGTTGGCTATAACTATAAATGCTACAATTTCCTATACAAGGCCGTTTTACGTTCTACATAGACTTCCTGTTATAGATTCTAGTACACCAAATCGGCATTGCATTGCATAGATACTGGGAATATTCCAGTTGAGAGTAGAATACTATAGTCCGTGACCAAATCGCTCGTCTGTCCATCGATTTAGCTTTGCGTAGCTGCCAAATGTGCACATAGAGTTTTATATGTAATTTTTTTTCAGTTTCACGCTGTATCCCGCATATAGCAGTGAAAACAGAGGGAATATAGTGTTGAGACACTCTGTTCCCGACTTTCTGCTGATCTTTAGAGGCATTGCGTTTTGATTGATCGAAATCAATTCCGTATTTCGCCTCGTTACCAAAACGAAAAAATGAAAATGTTAATAACTAACAATTCCTTCCCTCAAGTACGAATCGAATTCACAACCATTACACTCATACGCTTGTACCACTACGCCACGATGACATACTTTATATAGATATTGAAAATATTCTCTTTAATTCTAAAATAATTAAGTCCGTGACCAAATCGCAACTTCCTACCATCGATTTAGCATTACTAAACTACCAAACGCTCGCACAGAACACTTACGTCATAAATAGTGACCATTTTCTCCAATTTGTTGGTACACAGCGGCACCCAGCTGGGATCGCAAGACAAACAATAACACGACGCCCCGCTGTTACTTATTGTTTAGAACGGTTACTTGACTGGTGCTAATAGGGCTTCGCCTGTCTATTAATTGTGTTTTATTTGATAATCAGTTATTTTTAGTAACTTGGTGAACTATTTCGTTCATATTTAAAGTTGATTTTCATCAATGGTTTAAGCAAGCCATTTAAATGATAAAACGATGTCGTGCTGTTTAATATATTGTTTCGATTTTGTATACGTTGAATACTAAGAAATAATTTTATATAAGTTTTTGTTTTAGCCTAAGACTATATTTCACATTTAGCAGAGTAGGAACCTGGGAAGTTAGTGTTATGACACTCCGTTCCTATTAAGACACTTTTATTTCCCATTATATAACTTTCGATAAGCATACTTCTTTACTTTTTCATATTGTTTTTCCTCCAGCTTCAACCATTTTATTGACGTATCTATTTTTAAAATAAGTCATTAAAATTAATATTTACAATATATAATGAGAAATATCAACATTGCTAGCGGCTACTTTTTAAGTAATATATTTAAAAATAACAAATAAAAAGCCTCGTTTGATTACAATAGCCGCGGGCGAAACAAAAACACAATTATATTCATTTGATTTATAATGTTTGCTTTTAATAGGCATCTAGCGGAGCATTTCTTTAGATATTTAGTTCAAATCCCACACACAGCAGGGTGGGCAAAGGTAACCTAGTGTTAAGGCACTACGTTCTCCACTTTACTCCAATTTTTTCGAAGCAATGCGTTTTGAACTAGACGATGAGCTTTTGCCTTAGTGCCAAGGCGAAGAAAAAAATATTAATAAATAATAATTCATTTCTTCTAGTTTATCCAACTCACAACCGTCGTTAGAGTCACACCCTTGTGCCTCTTTGCCACGAAGGCCTATATTAGTTGATAGATATTTAATTCAACATACAAAATAAATAATAATATACCTACATATTGCTATAATTCACTAAAGTATGATTTTTGTCATATAATATAATATATTGTATTGACTTTCATAGATATAGAGTGTGATTATGTTATCTTACTGTCATAATGTATTTTATTGATGTCGTAGTTTATATGTAGTGGCAAATGTAATCACATTTCTAAAACTTAATAATATTAAATAAAACTTATTTTTAAATTTAACTTTTTTGTAGGCATGGGGAACCTTGGAACCTAGTGTCAGGACACTCAATTCCCATTAAGACTTCCGTTCCCCACTTTCCTCTTAATTCTACATAGTTTATAATAAAACCTCGTTAGTCTCCACTATAATAAAATTCCCAAAATTAAATAAATATCTTAGACTTAATCTCCGACGAATAAAAAAGCACATTTAAAACGTTACATTATAGAAAGCGGATTTTATTTTTAATATTAAATAACTTCCATTAAGAACCCTTCGGAATTCGCATTTAACCGGCTCGAAATGGGGTCTTTAATAATAAAGAGTACAATGGGGAAAGGGCAACTGTTGGGGCACTTGCCCACTCGGATTAGCCTTAAATTAGACGAGTAAGGGTAAAAGGAATGTCTGGGTAATTAAAAAACCAATTTGTAAGATACATTGGAAGTTCCAGAGAAAAGAACAACGCGCGTTTGTGATATTCTAGAATCGTATTTCTTTTTAAGGATAGAGAGTTTTTCTTTTTTTCCTTCTTATATCAGGTTTCTATAGTGCAGCGTGAAAGAATTACTAGGATAAGGAATTCTATAAAATACGAACTAAACTAATTAAATATTTTTTAAATATGTTATTGTTACGCATCCTTTGTAAGTAAATTTATAAAGCTTCTATATTCAATGATAAAATGCAAATATTTGATAAGAAAAAAATCATCGTCACTTCATGTAAACATACCTATATCTTTTTCACAAACAAGTTATCTAAAAGGTCCAAATATCACTGTATTTTATTCTTTTTTCTCTTTATTCTTTATTCGGCATATAATAGGGTAAGTATAATTGCATTTGCTCGAGTGGGAATCAAACCCACAAACTTTAAAAGCTTACAGTTCTACAGCCCCTGTGCCACGACCGGCCTTGAAGTGGGTACTAATATTGACAATATTAATAATATATATTTGATGTAGATTATTAATTAATATTATCATTTTTCGTATCACATAAATATCTTATAAATAAAACATCTATTTACAAATATTTCACACAAGAAAAAAAAAACACCGCTAGTTTTTGTAAAGAAATGCAATGTTTAATTTACAACTACCCACAGTGGATTCAAATTGTCGCTTAATTAATCCTAACTAATCCGACGTATTGATGGACGTTATCCGACGTCTGATCTATCCCCATATCGATATTGTTTGTTGGTCTACTGTATATGTAAAGAATGAAGGACTTATATATACGTATTTGTGTTTATTGCCATATTTTGATAGTGTTTATTCTCTCCATTTGCAACTTCTCGTTTTTTCCCGTAAAGCAGGGTAAGCAGTGAGAATTTAGTCTCTTGTTGCTTTGTCTCCAAATTTGAGACATTGACCTACAAATAATATTAATAAATAATTTTAATATATTTTTTATAATTTTTCCTTCATTTTTATGCATATGAATATTTAAAATGTTAATTCTCTATTATTCGTTTTACTCCGCACAATATCTTTATAAGCATCATTGACAAAAGTATGTTAATAAATATGATATTTTTTGTAAATGCTTATTATAAAATATTCTTATTTACATCAAATTTAACTTGTCCAAAATAAATAGAGAATAACGGACTCAATCAAAAATCTAAGAATTTTAGAAAGATACAAAACTACTCTATCTATATGACAATTTCGTTAAAAATATCTACTAAATCCCTACTAAAAAAACTAAATAAAGTGCAAAATAGTAAGTAGTAACTAGTAAGTAAAGTTCATTTGTTCTCAGTGGCAATGGCGATGCCCTAAGCTCTTTGTTTTACTCTATTAAAGCTTCAAAGAATAAAGATAGATTTTGTGTAGCTCTCTTTTTCTCAGTTTCTCGCTGTATCCCGCATTTAGCAGGATAGGTAGAGGGAGAGAAATTTAAATATTTTTAAATCATTCGTTTTGATGAACTTACTTCATCATGCGAGCTGCCTGCAGTCTTTTCTTTGTTTTAGCTTATTCTGGATATATTGCACCTTAGGGTACACTCAATAAGGCTATAAAGAAAGATATTCAATTTTTTAGGATTTCTTAAATGTTTTAAGTATAAATTTTTGCCCGAACAGGAATTGAACCTACATTAATCTCTATATTACCCGTCAACTACACAGAACTTACTGCAATATTTTTAAGAACCATTATTCGTAAGACCCAAATGATAAAAAATAAAGAATAAAATTAAAAATCCCTCCATTTTCGTACATAATAAATTAGCAAACATTCCTAAAACAGTAGTCTGTCCGTCCGTATCTGAACGCCGCCTTTGTAGTACTTAACACCAGGTTAATTGGCCATAAATTGAGACATAACTTAAAAGTCTCATGCCCGCTGCTGTATCAGGTCGGACATTGCACGAAGTTCATTTAAAAAACAACCCTACCCTAATTACATTCTGAATTCAGGTTTATTTCGTTTTTTTATCGGTTTTCACAGTTTTTCTTGGGAACACGAATGGTTGTTCCTAGTATTGTAAGTATTAAAGGTTCGTGTTCATTTAAAATTACATTAATTAAATTTTTGTTTTGTTATATTGCATTTGATCTTTTCTTTGGAGACAGACAGGTTGTAGGTTCGATATCTGCTCGAGGAAATTAAATGTTTAATATCTTCATTTTTCGTTCTGGTGTCGAGACAAATCTCGGCGTTGAATTCCGCCACTCAACACGCAATGTCTCCAGAATCCAAAAGAAAGAAAAAGTTTGGGGTGGAATGTTTTAACTACTACTAGGCTCCCTCTGCCTATATTGCTATGAGGGGTACATCGTGAAACTGAAAAAAAGCTCTTGGGTTTTGATAAATTTCTTTCGAGCGATAGTCGAATGTGAAGTTTTATTAATATAAAGACAAATAGTTATTTTTTAATATATTAAAGCTGAATAACACAGCCATTTTTCAAAAAAATTACAGAATTTTTATATAAAATGAATTTTACAATACCTCATATTAATTGCTGAACATATAAATTCAATATTTCAACAAGCCGTTACCGCTATGTACTTTTAAATTGGTATAATAATAAATATTTGATGAGTTTCACTAAAAAAATCACGATATAAAACCACTAAACGACCCTCAAAGCGGTTTTTACGCAAATAGGTTTTAGCCTCGTATCCCATAGGAACGTGAACCAGACATGCATATAAAATTTAACTATTAAATGCAGGATATCATACTGATCATTATATAATAATATTATTATTGGTAATTTCATGAATACAAAAATACGTGACTATTATTTTTAACCATCCATCCATCAGCCTTTCAACGTCCACTGCTGGTCTGGTCTCTCCTAATTCTCGCCACTCCTGGGTCCTGCGCCCTTTGAATCCTATTTTTATATTGTTCATTAAAATATTTTAATTAAATATTATTTACACTAATATGTAAAAACAACAAAATTAGTACATATACCTATTAGTTTTATACAAAAATTAAAATAAAATCAGTTTCACTCTATATCCCGCACACATCAGGATAGGCAGAGGAAATCTAGCGTTTAGACACTCCGTTCTCCACTTAACAAATCACAAAAGATATTAGTTAATTAAAAATCTCTTATCTCCAAACTAATTATCTACACTATAGTAGCAATTCTAACAAAACAGCAAATGTAACAGTTAATTCAATGGCCAGCTATCTTTTCTCAGAGGCAATGTGTCTTAGCTATCTACGGGCGCACCTGTCGCTCGGAACTTTGTTGGTACTCCTTAATTAGGTCTGATGACTTGCGACAGTTTATTAATTATATCACCATTCGTTTTGTTAATAGTGTAGAAGTAAAATGTAAGTAATATAAGCTATAGTTATTTCTAGCAATGGATGCACTTTAATTTTTGTTTTAATTTTGGATTTATTGTTGAATTACTAAAAAATATCAAAATAAATCAACTTCACGCTGTATCCCGCTTATAGAAGGGTGGGTAGAGGGTGTTTAGTGTTATGACACTCCGCCCCCATTTTTCGCTGATTTCTGGAAGCATTTAACAGAAGAAAAAACTAAAAAAAATACAGTGAAAACGTTAAGCTATGTAACAGCTGTTAACAAGTGAATATTTTATTTAGTCCATTCCGTATCTGGTACAAAAATATATAGTAAAATATAACTTACAAAAAATAATTTTAATGACGTAAAAGCTCGTCTTTCAAACATGTCGTGTAATTATTTGAACCTTGACATGTTTCATCTCTGAGCTTAAATTGAAACTTATCCAGGGCGCAGTTACTTCAAACAGTTTCACATAGCTAGTGCTTTTAACTAAAGGTAAAATCGTTATGCTGCAATTATGAAATACCTATTAATGACTGCTTCAGTATTTTTTTCAAAGTTCAGGGTTAACTACTTTCATATATATATATACATTTATTTGAGACCAGTCTGACTGTTAATTGGATAGGTTATAGGTTCAATTCCCACTTCAGGAAATGAAATATTTAATATATTTATTTCTGCGCTTTGCTCTGGAGCAATTAAATGCCTCCAGAAACACGGACAGGCGGACAGTGAGAAACGGAGTGTCTTAACACTATCCTGCAAACATATACATATATTTACCTCACGCTTGGAATAAGTTTTCTATTATAAAACCATGAGACCGCCAGTATCATAGCTAATATTACCACATACCGCGTCCACACGTCAATTTTAATTACGATATTAAAACGATCACTCTAGCATAAAAATGCTTCATTACCTCCTCGAAAGTTTATTGACATATCACCGTGAGTCAGCCACGAGCACGGACCACTTTAGGAGGTAATAGAGTTGATTATTTTCTTCAAAGTCATCAACAAAAGTCATCAATCAGTTTCGTTCAATATTATTACAATTATATTTGTCTAAACTTGTGAACTTTAAATAGAATTTGAAATTGTTAATATGATAAAATAGAAATAAATGAAATAAGATGGCTGGCTGGTTGGGTGGTTCTCTAACTACTCGAATGACAAAACATTTTTTTTAGCTTAACTATTTTTCCTGACAGAGGAAGGACAGGATCAATCTGTTTTGGTCCAAATTTAAGACATTGTATGTTAAGTGACAGAACTCTTAGTTGCGTTTGATCTTGCCAAAGCGGAGAAATAAAAGACTAATAAAATCACCTTTCAAAGTGGAAGTCGCATCCAGAAGCTTACCTTTAAATTTAAAATTTAGAGGTCAATGTAGCGGGTTCGATCAACCGGAACATACAAGGCGTTGATTTACGCCACCTTGGTACTAGAGCGAAGAAATGAAAATATTAATAAATAATCATTAATTAATTCCCCCGCGTGGAAATTGAACCCACGACTGTCGGTCTTACAGCCCAGCTTGTGCCTTTGCACTACGACGGCCTTAACTTCTATATCGTTATCTATTTTATACTTTTGTCAGGATGATTTACGGGAATCCACATGAATCATACGCGACAGATGTTCACAATACAACTTTCTCTGGCACACGCTGTAGGCGTCTAGATTACGAAGTACAATGTACTAAATATCTAAAATTACAAGTATAATATTATATATATATATAATATAAATGGTTAATATAATATTAATAAATAATAGGTATCACATTATGTTATACTGTGGGCGCAATAGGTGGGGGTTCAATTCTGACATGGCATAATGATTGTATTCAAATTATTCTCATTTCTCACCTCTGGTAAGATAGAATGCGGTGTTAAGTTCCGCCAATCAATATATAATAGTCTCTACTTTGCTCTACTGGATACAACGCTGATAAATTATTATAGTTTGCTAAAATTTTATAGTTCTTTGACAATAAGCTTTTGGCTTACATATTGTCCATGTACAATAGAATTATTCTAATTTTAATATATAAATCTATATAAAAAGTATATAAAAACAATTTAATAAAAGAAAATTTACGACACCTACCTGCAGCATCTACGATAGAGTATGATTATGATAGATGGAGTTGCTATAGCAATTTTGTCGAAACGTGTTCTGAAAACGAAATAAATGGGAATTTTAGTTATAAGAGACATTCATAATTCGGTTATATATATATCTTTTGTGAAAATATATTGCAATATTATAAGCTATATTATAATAATATAAGCTATATATTGTAATAAAGTTTGTCTTGATACTACGGGACCTCTGTCAACCCTGCTTTTTGTGGGATACAACGTTAAGTTAAAAAAATGTCAGTAAAGTCGGTTTATGGACGATAATTTTACGTGATAACGTCATAAAAAACAAAGAGTGAAAAATTTCATACTTTTATGAATTAATTGAAATTATCATCACTGAGTTAGGAATCATTATTTTATATAATACAAAGGAATTACTTGAAAATTACATTTCTTTTGAAAAATATCACATTTATTTTCATACGTCGCAACCGAGCGTGCAAGCGAGAGCGCAGAACGAACGATAGAGAAGTACGTCCGTTCGGTGTGTGTGGTGTGTTCAGGCGGAACGTGACAATGAGTCATGCTTTTTCTTGCATGTAGCTGGCGTTCATCGATTTATAAGACGTTATCACGTTAAAAATATTGCAAAAGTCAGCCCCAATATACTTACTGACATTTGCAAAATAAGCTTATTGATATATTATCATCACGATATTTTATACCAGACTAATTTTATTACAGACTAGTGGGCCTGTGCGGGGCTACGCCTGCTTGAAATAGAAATATTAACATAGAAATTGAAAACTAAAGATTTAGTCAATTCAGTAAAACAGTTGTATAAAATAACTGTTACCGCAATTAGCAAATTTATCGAACTATGTATTTTAAATTTACATAACTCTTTTATTTATGAAACGATTGTAATAAAATCAATGTATGTTTATGTTTTCGGAAGCTTGCCAGAATCCAATAGTGAAAATCGCATCTAAATCGGTTAAACCGATTCTGAGATAAGCGATTACAAACGCACAGACAAACAAACAAAAATTTAAAAAATCATTGTTTAAAAAACCATTACGTTAATAAAGGTTCCCAATAACATTTTTTTTAAATATCTTTCAAATACAGACACCGCCCCATACGATTTTATTATAAGTACAGAAGACTAATTGTAATTTCATTCTAACATCTCTAACTTCGTGCTATACCTAACAAATGCAAAGTTAAAAAAAAATGTAATAAAATTAATTCAAAAACATTATCTATCCCCATTTCGTAATCCCCCACACAATCGCGTTCGATCACTAACAGCGACACTACGAGCTTGACGTTTGATATCCAAAACAATAATAAGATGCTTTTTATTTTCTACTATAAATTATTCATATCATAATCCGTCGAGTCATCCGACAGGTATAATTTAATGCGCGCATTTTATATTGGTAATGGAATTAACTTTGTCCGATTATCATATGATTTGATGGACGCGCTATCTCCCCATCAGCTCTATGTGCCGCCCACCACTCGAAAAAACCCACGGGCTCCAGCCATTACGGCTAATTATTGTTATCTTTATGGTAGCAATCGGGCTGCCTTGTACGTTTAGTGCCATATTCCCATAAAACGCTACCTGAAAACGCAACGCCTTTGTCATTTTCTGTCCCCCAAAATTTATAGACAATTTTTTGTTACTTTTGTTTCTTTTTTGTTATTAGATAGATATAATAACAGAGCGGCAACCGGTGAGCTCGTTTTGATTACGCTTCTTGGGTTGCCTTCATTATTTGCGATGATACGGATTTTCCTTTCTTTTTTTATCTCGAACTTGTTTAATATCCTGTCGGCGCACTATTTCCAGGTTTTTATATAAAAATTATGTGGTTGCCTGTATGACGGGCAATTTTTGTTCTTAGAAAGTAAATTGCTAGGCTAGGTTGATTCTTACTTTGTTGTTTTATACCGAGAAGCTATATTTCATTTTAAATGTACAGCGTTTCAAATGTAGTCACAAATAAGTTTCTGCAATTCTGCCGTTCAAATTAGTTACTCGTGCTTGTGTAGTCACGTTCCGCTTTTTTTTAGCTTAAGGTAAGCTTAAAGCAACTAAGTTAAACACGTACAATCAGTCAAATGACTTGCCAAATAGAGTAATTTAAATTTCTAACTCCTGCTGGTCTTAGACGGTTATAAGTATGTATAATTGTTATCAGTTTTTAGAAGCCTTTTTTGCTAGATTTATTAAGACATCTAGAAATAAATTTGATTATGATAATAGAAAAGGGAAGTGCTATTTAAGTAGATAAGAGACGTCTTTTTCTTAGAAAATTAAATAAATAGTAAAACGAATGGGGTTCAATTCACAAAAATATTTATTTTAATTTCTTTTATTTTAATATCTAATATTAGGGATATTCTATAAAAATTATATAATTGATAAAATATTGTTATACAAAACTATATTGCTAATATTATTATACAGATGAGCTAAAACAGTGTTTCTAAGGAATGATAATACTAGAGATTTTACTTGCTAGAGTAAAAAGAAAAGTAAAAATAAAAGTAATTTTCTTCCGTAAGAGGAAATGGCAACTAATATCGATTATATCATCGATATTAGTTTCTCTTCTAGTAGCTATTCTCAATATAGATAACCTTTCATTGAAAGTTATTAAAACACTCAATTCAAATAAAGACATTACAAAACTCCAACAAAAAAAAACTAAACCCAGTAAAGATATCGTAAAGAAAGAAAAATATATATTTTTTCCAAAGCAATTTTTGTTAAGCTCCAAGTGTGAAGAGATTAATCGTCGATCCTAAGGAACACGTGGTGCTATTTCAGAAAGAATGTCAGGAACGTGCTTCCACGCTGACCCCCTGCGAGTAACTAATACGCGCGGCGGGGGACGGATGTCGCACATTCGTTTTGAACCTTCACGTCATTTGAATTTCGTATCGACTGACTCGCTAATAGTGTCCTAATTTATGGTATTTTTAATATATGTATGAGTTTTTGGTGATTTGTGTCAATATTTGAGAATTGTTTTTAGTGTCTCCTTTTTTTTCAGCTACACGCTGTATCCTGCATATAACATGGTGGGCATAATTAACCTAGTGCTTAGACATTCCGTTCCTCATTCCTATCGACGAATTTTTAGAGGCATTGCGTGTTGAGTGACGAACTCAAAGCCTTTACCAGAGCGAAGATATGAAAATATTCATAAAATATAATTCATTTGCATCGTGGGAATCGAATCCACAACCTTTTAGAATTGTTTTTTTTTTATTCGTTCCATGCCGTATTCGGCATATAGCTTGGTAAGCAGAGGAAACCTATTGTTAAGACACTTCGTTGTCTACTTTTTAGATTATAGTAAGAAACTGAAGATGAGTCATTCCTTCGAGCTGGCATCGAACCTGCAACCGTCGTATTTACTATCACACGTAAGACATCTGTAATATGTTAATATTATTATGATAGCATAAAGCATTTCTTTTACCAAAATAATCCGCATAAATTATACATTTTTAATTACAAACTAAAATGAATCAGCTAAACATACATACCAACACTCTCATCACAAATATTTAATTCCANTCCATGCCGTATTCCGCATATAGCTTGGTAAGCAGAGGAAAACTATTGTTAAGACACTTCGTTGCCTACTTTTTAGACCATAGTAAGAAACTGAAGATGGCGAGCTTCGAGCTGGCATCGAACCTGCAACCGTCGTATTTACTATCACACGTAAGACATCTGTAGTATGTTAATATTATTATCATAGGATAGAACATTTCTTTTACCAAAATAATCCGCATAAATTTTACATTTTTAATTACAAACTAAAATGAACCAGCTAAACATACATACCAACACTCTCATCACAAATATTTAATTCCAGTACCTACCGCAGTCTTATTCAAAAATGTCGTTATTTTTTTGGGGCTTCGCCTGTTCATATTTTCGTGACGAGACACCATTGTGCAGATTTAAGGAAACGGGAAACCATTACTGCTTCATATGCGCGACGTCACACAAATTTTTGGATGATAGCGTACACCGTTTATGTATTTTATATGTATATGTAACTCTTTCTGTAAGGTTTTTTATTATAGCCAGAGAACACTAGGATATTAAAAGTCTGTCTTAAAAAGTTCCAAAATACTGAGATTTTTTTTTTTTTAGAATAGAAATGATAGAGAAAAGAATGATAAAACATATGTAGAGAGAATTGAAGCGCTGAATCGTGGAGCTCTTCTTCACTCTGGTTACGGCGTTAAATTCCGTCATTCAACACGCCCTTAGAATTTGGCGGACAGTGGGGAAAAGAGTGTTCTTACACTAAGTTTTTAGGGGCGTACACTGATATGAACAAGCAAGCAGGCAAGGAATATAATTGTAATATTATTTTTAAACCAACTAACTAGTACTTAATATTTATATACATAAGCAACTCGTAAATCGATCATAGAATTGTTTTTTATGACTTCTTTCTAATTTTTATAGCTAGCCTTCTCCGGTACTCAATGAATTTGTAGCTTCTTCTTCTTAAATAAATCCTGTCATCGCATCAGATGTTCCATATAAATCGCCATCTTAACGACGTCGACACTTAATAAAATTTATTTTTTTAATAGTTTTATGGGGAGAGATTGGTTGTTTAGTTCTTATATTTGTCCGTATTTTTAATATATTTAATACTAACTTTTTTATTATTTATGTACGTACGAATGGATATTTTCTATTGTTAAAAAAATTCAAAAAAATTACAAAATATTTTCAAGGAAATTATTTTTATTTTAATTAACCCAAATACCAAGTTAGTTAGAAATGAGAAAAATATTATTTTATTTTTATTCTACGCCATCGTAGCGCAGCGGCACAGCGTCTGACTGTGAACGTTGTGGGTTTTTATCCCATTTAGGGGAATAAATTATCTTCTTTTGCTCGTTCTGAGAAAGACAAGTTCTCCTATTTCATTAGACTCTTAAAAAAATATTGGAAAATGAAGAACAAAGTATATTCTGCCTATCCTGCTATTTGCGGGATAAAACGTGAAATACTAATAAATGAAAACTACAACATAGCACTTGTATTCAAACAGAAAGAAAGATGAGCCATTATGTCAACTTACCTACTTCCATGGAATGTGGCCGCGTCTATTTGTGGAAACCGCATCTGAATATCGATTTGTGGTTATTGAGATATTCGCAAACAAATCTACTTATACAGGTCGAACTAAGATGATTACTTGACTATGAAATTAATTTAAATTAACTAAATATTATTTTAGTTTAAGCAAAAATGTAGAATTGCTAGCTAGCTGTATGTAAGTAAATAAATGATGAAACTGACATTATATATGATGATTTTTTTGTATTTTGTAACTTTGTACCTATTTAAATTACATTAAAAGTACAACTAAGAAGCCTGTAATAAGTATTTAAAATAAAATAGTTTTAAAAAAATTTACCAAGAGCACGCGGTTCAAATACATACATGAATATATTTTAAACTTCAATATAGCCTCTAAATACAGAAACAAAAAACAACATATTTTATCTCAATTTTCTGTTAAATTACCATTTTTATTATGCAAAAAATGTATTTTACCATAACTAATTTCCACATCGAGTAGTACGGGGCGAACATCAGGGCGTACTTCCGGCAACGTAACAATGGAACTATAATGACTCATTACCGCTAGCTATATAAGTTCTATAACCCTTGAAAATTATACTATTTACTCCTAAGTATAGAGTCTAGTACACGCTGACCCTTTTTAAAATACAACGTGGATTGTTTTAATTATAAATATTAATTAGGTACTTGTTTTGAAAAATTTAACGATTGACTCGTTTTATTTAGAAATAATAATATTGTTTTTGCATACAATATTTATTTACATAGCTCAAAAACCGTAAAATAGCATTTATTTGTATTGATTTAAAATACAATTCATTTTATTTTTGGTATTTTAATATGGTAGAAGTAATTATAAAATGAAATATGTTATAGATTCAATACAATTTTCAATTTATTCAATTGTTTTCAATGTGTATGTGGTGTTTGTTTTCTTCTTTATTACTGTTTGTTTTCTTGTTCACGCTGTATCCCACATATGTAGTAGGGTAGGCAGAGGGAACCTAGTTTAAAAAGTGGACTGCGCTTTGCCTTTGTACCAGAGCGAGAAAATTATAATAATGAACCGATTGGGAATCAAATTCGTAACTTTCGCGTTAACAGATACATACGCTTATGCCACTTGCGCCTCAACTATTACACTTTCGGTGTAACCATGTATTCTACAACCAATATTTACGAAATTTAAACACAACTTAAGAGTTCTAATTATCACGCAACGTATCTCCAAACAAAATTACTATACCAGCATAAGCATTCAAAATATCGACAGCCATATAACTCCAAGTCAGAACACCCAAATCCTCCATGAATACATCCCAAGCCTGGCCCAAGTACCCCCACTTCCGTGACCAATCGTGACGGATAAGCCTAATTTGTCACGCCGTTTCAATTCTATAATAACTTGCAGGTTGCGTGACAGAATATTCTATTAGTGTTTACAATTAATCTTCGAGCCAGGTTTATTACGGAAAGCTGTATTAATGATTCTTTGTTAAATGATATGATCTGGAATCGGTTAATCCTTTTAGTTACATATATTTTTTTTATATATAAGGCTCGGGCTAATGATTGTTTTGGAATGTTGACGAATCTGTTGAGGCTAGTCGTGGTACTTGTCAGGTTCTCGAAGAAATTAAATATTTAATATTTTCTGCTCTGGTAAAGAAGTGAAGCGTGGAGTTAAGTTGCGCCACTCAACATGCAATTGTTCCAGAATTCGGTAAAAAGTGGGGAACGGGAGCGCAGTGTTTTAACACTAGGTTCCCATATTAGCTCTGCCTAACCGCACCTATGTGCAGGATACAATTTGAAGATGAAGAAGAAGAAGACTAGAGAAGAAGAAGATATTTTTATTTATTTTTTATTTTGAGTAGATTTTGTATTGGTAGAATACGAAAAGAAATACTTCAGTGCCACAACATTTTCTAATGACAAGGTAAAAGTAGAATGTTTTTTCTTACAAAAGTAAAAAAAACTCTGACTCAGGGGATAACGGAGAGCTGCAAGTTAATATAGAAATCAACCTCTAATTTTCTTTTAATAAAAGCATTGTAACAGCTTAATTACTTGCACTATTTACTGAAAATGAAGTCTCTATAATTAATTAAGGAGAACTGGAAAAAGAAATACGACTAGAGAAAGTAACTAAGTACTAGTTAAAGAAGACGTTCGTAATTTTAACATTTTACAAAGTAAAACTATTAATTGTTATTATTGACAGAATAATTGACTACTATACTATATAATATACTTATATAATAAATGTGAATGTAGGTTTGTTTGTTACGCTTTTACGCCCAAACTACTTAACCGATTATCATGAAACTTTATACATATATTTTTAGATATATTAGAAAGGACATTAGATATATTTGTATTAAAAAAAATTTTAGGAAAATAAGTTTAAGCGAGCGAAGTCAAATGTGAGTCTCTAGTAATTTATTAGTACTAGCAATGTAGGTAAGTAATAATCTCCATACAAATTTCTTACGATTCAAATACACACATAAAATTGTGTGATGAATGTAGCATAAAAATTATATACAAATACCTACCTTGTAAAATACAAAAGATATTGTTCAATCAAAGCAAAATATTGCTCTCCCAATACGAACTAAATAAGAGAACAGCTGGGAGGTCTCATAAACTTACAAATTGAATACGAAAAAGTCATGAGCTACAGAAATTCTGCTAAGCACACAAAATTGTTCCTAAATAAATTGAATCCTTATGTTATTATGATTCTAATATTATTTAAATATCCATACCTATATTATAAATTCGAAAGTAACTCTGTCTGTCTGTCTGTCTGTCTGTCTGTCTGTCTGTCTGTCTTTTACGCAATCAGGGCCAAACCGCTAATTTAATTGTGATAAAATATTCATATAGAGATACTTGAGGGTCTCGGGATGAGCATAGGATACTTTTTTTCTCATATTTGTAATATTGTCGATATAAACCAATATATTAAAATAATTATTTATTTGAAATGCAATTTATTCCGCCATGTTAATAACAACCGTTGTTGCTAAGCAACGGCTTGCAAAGTTCGTTGTTAGAAAACGTCACCCAAAATGACCTTGCTTAACGCATCTTTCTATTGAAAACTGAAAATAATTCCATAAATATATTTAATAAATATTCGTATAGTTTAAGCGGGCGTAGCCGCGTCCGGGTCCACTAGTTGATTATAAGAGGAAAAGTTGTGGGTTCGATTTCCACTTGGGGGAATGGAATATTTAATATTTTTATTTTCTCGCTTTGGTAACGAAGCAAAGGGTGGCGATGAATTGGCCATTTAACAACAAGGGAACAGAACTGTCTTAATGGGGAACGAAATGTCTCAACACCAGGTTCCCAGGTTCCCAGTTCCCCTCTTTGCCCGCCCTGATATGTGTGGGATACAAACTAATCATAGAAAACACAAACAAAATATAGCTTATAGTATAAGTATCTATGTATATATAATATAGTATACTTACAGGGCTATAACCTTCATTGGACTAGAAATAAAGTTAGGGATAATAGTGAAGCTCGAGAGCTCTATTTATTGCCTTAATAAATATTTACGTCATAATCCGATGTAATGGTAGCACGGGAAGTCGGATCGGGCTGTTTTAGGGAACATTACCTGAAATGATTGTTATATATTTTAATATAAATCTATTTTAATAACATAGAAGTAAGCATTATATTGTAAACTAATGCTATTTGCTTATATTAAATGAATTAAGTTTGGTAGAGAAAATTCGATTCAACAGCACTTCTTTATCATAGTTCTTTTAAATATATTATGATCGATAGTGGAACCAAATGCTATAATAGTTTGTCTGCAAATATTTCTCTAAATAATATTTGAGTAAAAAATCATTTTTTTTCATATTCCTTATATTCTTTCATACGCTTCATACTACTATATACATGTTCTTATCAAAAACCTTACGAGAAAAATAATTAATCTTGAGATAAGTAATATGAAGAATCTTCTCTAAATTTTTATATTTGTACCTACCAGTAACCTCAAGGCATATATCTAATATAAAAATTCCTGCTTAAATTAGAAATCGATCCAATATTCATATATTTGTAGCAATTTATCGACCGCTAACGAGCTTGTCAATAAATTTGACTACTAAAAAACGCATCCAATCTGTTTTGCGTGTATTTTTAATAGATATTTAGCTAGTTTATTACATGGAAGTATATTAGTTTTGATTAATAATACTTTAAATTATTATTAACTACATTCTGCTTGCGACTTTGTACGAGTGTATCTTATAATACGGTCAGCTCGTTTGGTTTAGAATTCGTTAAACTAGTAGATATATGATATGAATGGTGCCCACAAATAATAACTAAGCAGTCGTTTTTTTGTATAATAATATAATAATTCTATCTATAATGAAGGGTTCGTAATTACCGCTGTTGTTTGCCTCTTTATAGATGTTTCTTAAGAACTTAAGCATTTCTTTTATGTACCTACTATTAAAACAAATTTCATATTTAATTTTTATTGAGCTTCACACTGAGACAGTTCTTGTTGAGAAGCGATACTCAAAGCTGTAATTTTTCTTTTAATCAGAGCAAGAAGTTACAATAATTCGTTTCTTGGATTGAGGATTGAACTCACAACCGTCGTTTACTGTCAAAAATGTGCCACTGCGAAAATTTTTAATACAAAATCAAAAACATAGAACGGGCTGATATTATATCATTTAGGTTTATTCGTCTTCCTTTTGAACATTCTGTCAGCACGTCATAAACTCATAATATAAACGCCCAGTCGTTATATAGTATAACAGGAAAAAGGTTTTCCTGGACTGCATCAGTGTCATCTAAAATTCATAAGTTACTGCCATATCAAAAGAATTTATTTAAGAAATACATATTATAATTTAATTTTATTACACTAATGTGGCAGTTTGGGAATTTTTTATTTAAAGATATCATCGAAGTGAAGAGAGAGCGGAGACTTTAAAAAGACAGTAATTGGGATAAATTAAGAATTTAATTTTGAAGTGAAGCATTATTAGCACAGAATTTAAGCCTACATTATTAATTAAAATTAAAATTAAAAATCCATTATTTTTACCTTGTTTGTTGGGTAGCGAAACTAAACGCCGCACAATGCCTCACTGGTCTAGTAAAACATTACATTACCCCTAAATAATAATCGAACATGTAATCGCTTACAACTAGATACGTTCCAGCACGATGCTGGAACTGGAAATTTCTCTGTATTTATTTAGCAAAATTGCAATTTTAACAAAGATAAACCTGATAAATAAGTCCCTATAGCTATTTCAATTCAATAAAGTAAAGACCGCGTATATTGTTAATTCCAACTGCGTGTGGTCGTCAATGCTTTACAGCTAATAAACTGATCTCTAATATTGATGGTGCTAAATACAAAATCTATTATAAATTTATTTGTTCGCCCGATTGGTTCTGTTATAGCAATTAAATACTACTAACAGTTTGGTCTATGCATAATATTTAAATAAACTAAACGTTTGAATTCAATATTGTAATTATTGGGTGGCAAATAAAAGGATTTTGTTAGGAGCATTGTAGTTAATAATATTAGTTTAGAATCATCATTAGAATTTATAAAAGCAACTGAATGTAAACTTGATAGTACTGAATTCGACTCCCTTTTTCAGGGGAGAGAACTCGTTCACAAAGACTGGAAATGTCCACTTTTAGCAAGATAACATGGTGAATAGAATTCCACTTATTAATATGTAATGACTGAAATTTGAACGAAAAGGCAGTATCTTGATATTAGGTTATTTTAGCCTTAGCTTTCTAGATGTGGAATGCAGAGTGGAAGCTAAGAAATACATCTCTTTGATCTTGACGCATTTACCTTATATTGCTTGGGCAGATAGGGAGAACTTACTTAAGGTGACATGTCATTCCAATCTTTGCGTTTCCTCTATTGACCGTATTTTGTCATTGACATTTTTTAGCTTTTTTCCAGATAATTAGATAGGATGAAGTCTACTCCCACGCCTTCAGCCTCTTTATATATTCCCTTTGACGAGCCCTCATGCTTTTTACGTGATCTTCGTCAGTACCATCTATACAATATTTTCAAAATTCACCGAGGTCTTGCCCTGTCTCTCTTACCACTCAAGGTGGTAAGCCTAATTAAATAGCCATACATGACCACCTAACACTAAACTATAGAATTTATAGAATAGTATCATAGTTAAGCTGAAAGGCTAGTGTACTTTTACTGTCTAAAAAGGAGGAACCTAATGACTTACCGTTCATTATTCAGGCATACATAGTACGACGCACGTAAATTAACGCCGTAATTTATCTATCCAAACCACGGAAACACAAATATTGGTGAAATAAGCAAATGTTATAAAATCCTGGTAAAAGAAAATATAATACAACCTAAATAATTTCAAACACACTAAAATATTAAATCAGCTAATTTTAATATATTCGCTTTATTGACAGTATCGTTAATTTCGTATTTTATCTATTGTTTAGACTCGTTAACCCATTGAAGGCTCGTTTGAATTCAGTTTTCATTCTCATTAGATACTGATTAATTGATTCAAATTATTCGAATAAACACATCAGTAATTTTAAATTTACGTTGATAATGAAACAAATTGACAATTCTGTATATACAAGGAATATAATTATTTTGTTTATGTTCATAACTTTTATTATTGAAATTATTTTATTTTATAACCTTTTCTATATTATATGTAACAGTTAGGACGTCTGCACAAGATGTCCAAGTATCACTCAGGGAAAGGCTTACGTATTAATATTTCCAGTCGCACTAGATAAAGAGAGCTTAGCCAAAAAGTCAAGATTAAGAAATAAGCGATTTTCAAAAATATATATAGGTCATTTTGAATGTATAATCCTTAAACGTACACCATGCCACTGGTTGTCGTGGCACAGCGTTAGACCAAAGGCGGTTGTGGTTTCGATTACCATCCAAGTTATATGCGGAGTCCAATCCCGTTATTTGCGGGATACACCGAGTACCTAAGTAATAATAAAAGTATAAAACTACATTAAAGGTCACTTTCTCATAATATTATCACATTTTCATCACATAGATGATTGCTCCATCACCCAATCATTATCATCATCAACAGCCATATTTTATCCACTGCTGACATAGGCCTTCCCCAATTCTCGCCACCACACTCGATCCTCAGCTCTTCGGACCCATCCGCTTCCCGCCAACCACTTTATGTCATCGGCCCATCACCCAATACTTATTTTAAAACAACGTAGCGTGAGGACACTATTAATAAAAAAAAACCTTTAAAATAACAATAACGATTATATTTTCCCTTTGGCACGTGCACGTGTCAACATAGATGACATAAAAAAGCTACAATTAGCATTTCGAAAGGACAAAGCGCCGATAAATTGTATTCAAATTTTGCGTGACGCCTTCGCCCGTTAACAGCGTGACAGCGCCGTGACATGTCTCGCCTGCTGAATTGAACGGGGGTTTTATTAGGCATTCTACATACTTCGATTGCGACGGGTATTAAAAATAGATGAAGTTGACTGTAGCTAGAGTACATGGAAGCGAGGATTTTATTGAAGAATTCTTTTAAATGAAGAACTTTAGTTTATATTCATTTCATGATTGTTTGATTAAGAAGTAATAATAATTATTTTTCTTTTTAAATATAGCAAATACACTTTAAAAATTAAGATTTTTATAAAACAGTAAAACATTTGTCTATATATCCTATTTATATGTGTACTCAAATAATATTTTATTTATTATAGTCTCTTAAATTAATTTATTAAATATTAATTTATTCAATTTTTGCGTTAGTCTTCACCCTTATATCCTCGCAGAGTGACGCAATGACTCATTGAAGCCTGAGCGTGACAAAATAAATGCGTGTTCCAGTGACAACTCTACTTTTTGATTGATAGATACCGTAATTTTTTCCCAAGGGCGGATTGCGGTCATAATATAAAGGTTGCGATATACTAATTTGCTTATATTATATGCAATTTTGATAAGTCACCCCTAAGAGTTCTGTTCTAGTTCAGTAGCTTTTCGTGTAGCGAATCTTAACGCCGCACTTTGACCTACATGTATTATTTTTTTAGATAATAATTTAAGTAGAAAAAATATTAAATTCTTTAAAAAAATATTAATAGATGATTATTAGTACCTAAATTAGTATTTGCTATGACAACATTTAAGATTGTATAGTGTGTTATACTACACAAAAAGTATAAGTTACATTACAGAAATACACCGATGTCATTGTGACATTGGCTTAGCCTCTGAGGCTAGATTGTAAATACAACTGTCTCGGGTTCGAATCTTCATCGGGGGAATTAAAACTGATAACAAGATAAAACGTGACGTTGATTTCCGGGACTAAACACACAAAGTCTCTTAAAATTAGAAGGAAATAGGAAACAGAGTGTTTTAACACTAGGCTACCTCTTCCTACCGAATCCTACGTGCTGATCGTAAATAAAAAGAATATAACAAAAATATTTTATTAATATCTACTAATATATTTCTTACTTTCATACATTAAACAATCTATAACAAGAAATAACAACCTTTACTAGATATAAACCAAAATGATCTATCAATTATATATCTGAATATTATTACAAGGGAGCTCAATGGCACGGAAAAATGCTTATGAATGACTTTTATTTGCTTCGGCAGCGTTGATATCGAAACGAAAATATATTTATATATTATATTAGATAAAAGAGACGTTCATTTTGTTATAATACAATAATGTGGTTGCCAATACAAAAAAATATTTAAGTGACAGGTTGCTTTGAAGGTATTTATTGAGAGAAATAAAATAGTCCATAATATGTCTATCGGTTTCAATTAATTAAGTATTATTTGCATTTGTACCTCTTTTATTTTTGTTTTTGAGCTAGTCGTGGCGCAAGAGCACTAGGGTAAGATGATGGTGGGTTCGATTCCCATTTAGGGGAGTGAATTACTATTTATTAATATTTTCATTTCTTCACTCTGGCTCCAAGACAAAAACTCAGTGTTGAGTTTTGCTACTCAACACACAATGCCTCGAAAGGCAGAGAGGCAGGCAGAAAATGGAGAACGGAATATCTTAACTCTAGGATCGCTCTGCCTATATGCGGGATACAGCGTAATAAAAATAAGAATAACTTATTACAGCAAGGATTTATTTCATGAAAAATATTATTTACTTACTCTTCGTTTGATAATATTTAAAATTACATTACTTTTAACATTTTAAGTCGTATAACAAAGAACACTATTACTGCTAGTTTCTATACAAAAACATAGTAAAATAAACTAGCAAACTAATTGCAACTAAAAGCCATTGGTACCTAACGCTACAAAGTTACCTTGGAGATCTCCAACACGAATGAACCACGAACGTGGGCGTCGCTTCAACTATAAGTTTAAGTTCAATATAAAATTCGATACGTTCTATCGTAAACACGATATACCGACGCAAGTAGCGACGTGAAAAGAAAGAAATAGTTTATAAAACACCCAACTAGCGAGTACGTAGAGCACACCAAGTATTATCGATTCGTTTGTTATTTTATTTACACTCTACTCAGTTATTTGACTTTGACTCTGACTTTGACTTTAAGTTTTGATTCTAAGAAGTCAATGTTTGCATTCAATGTAAACGTTGTCACTGTTGTCATAATATTTTACTTTGCACTTAATTCTGTGAGAATGTAATGGTTATTTGTTCAAATCTTCATTGGGGTTATCGAATGTATCCGCTTAAAGAAATTATTATTCATGTTTCGTCGAGCAATTGCTGCGTACGTCTTGGACGATATGTTTGTTTAAATATTGAAATCTCCATAGATTGTATTTATGTTATAAACAATGTTAAGTATAGTGTTAAAATATATTAGTGTTACTTTTACTTTATGTTTATTATATATTTAATATAATTTCATTTGTATAAAAAATCTAAAAATTGTATAAAAAAGCTGACCGTAGCGCTGGTTCGATCTCCACTCGAGGAAATAAAATATTTATTAAAATTAATATCTTCATTTCTTCGGTCTGGTGTCGAGGCTCTGCGGTAAGTTCCATCACTCAACCCACACCGCTTCCAGAATTCGGCGGAAAATGGGGAACAACCCTGCTGTGTCCTGGATACAGCGTGAAGCTGATTCTATTTGTATAAAAGACAGTGACATTCAATCCTAAAAATAAATTTCAATAGTACTAATCCATAGTTCAAATAAACTAACGATAGCTACCATTATTCACGAACTAAATCACAGAAGTTTCCATTGAAAAGACAATGGAGTAATTTAAGCAATTTATATCTCTATCGACATTCCCAGCACTAAAAGTTGGTGGGATCGAAACAGTTAATAGTGGTTATTACCGCTTACTTTGACGAAAAAGTGCATTAGAGTGCTATAAGTGGAATAACACTATTTGAATATACAGGTTAAGTAAAGTGCGTTGGGAGTGCGGCCACTTACAGTGCCGATTTGCCTCATTTACTATAATTACATCACTTTATTTACTCGAATTCTCGGTAGCTGTTGCTGGATGGACAAAATTTTAGTAATTTATATTCAATTCGATAGAGTATGGTGTGTTTAAATGGTAATTTTTGTTCTTTGTGTGGGGAAATGGTTGTTTATGATTTATTTGGTGATGATGATGAATACTAAATAAATATGATTTTTTTGTATTTGACATTTTGTGTCTAAAAATAATCAGATTTTAAATTTTTTTACAGCTTCACGCTGTATCCCGCATATAGCAAAGTTCGCAGAGGGATTGAGACTCTTTGCCCCCCACTATCGCTGAATTCGATGAGATGCAAAATTCGATGAGATGCAAGAGCGATGAAATTAAAATATTTCATTTCTTTGAGTGGAAATCGAACCGACAACCCGTCACGTTTATAGTCACATACTTGTGTGCGCCACGACTGGCCTCATAGAAGACATAAAAGTCTTAAAAATTTAATTATCTATTGCTTCCTTACTATCAATAAATACAAAAATAATCATCCAGAATTACCAGATAGATTTTATTATAGAAACGCCATGATGTTTCCCAAAGAATTTTATATCAACTTCGGCTGTTTTAAAATTGGTCATCTCTGTTTTCTTTTCGCGTCTTACATCCCCTTTTCTGACTCATCACGGTTTGTTAGACGCCCCAGGAGCGTACCCCGAGGGTTTACCAAAAGGGAACCTTTCTTTGAATATTGCAGTTGACTTCAGTAAGTTTAGCTTATCATAACTCCAATACGTGGGGTGGAATGAGCTTGATCTTTGCTCAAAAACAAATTAAGTGAAGAACAAAGGAATTAAATTTCAATTTAAACTTTTAATCGTTTCACTCATTTTATATGTAAAATTATCTTAAAAACATACATACAACATTTTTTGTACTAATTTATTATCAAAAATTTATATTATTGTTTTTTTTTTGTTAGCGGTGTTGAGTTCCGCCACCCCACAATGCCTCCAACATTCGTGAAAAATGAAGAGCGAAGTGTCTTATCACTAGACTCCCTACCCTGCTATATACGGAATACGTTAAAAAAAAACATTCCAATAACATAAAACATAATAAATAACAATAATTGTAAACTCACATGCGAATTGAGCCATTAAAAATAAGAGACGACAATAATATTTAAAACATCTGTATGTTAAACAAGTTCTTAACATGTTTATAGCTGTCATTACAAGTTACAATTTCTCACCTCGCTCTTAAGGTTTAGGGCTTAAGCCGAGAGATAGATGTATTGCNTTTGTTTGAACGCTAAGATCTCTGGATCTACTGGATCGATTTACTTTGTTTTTGTTTTGTATGAAAGCTGCATTCTTCAGAAGTGCTATAGGCTATATAACATTACATTACACATATATACTAATAAATTAAAATACTTTCTAATTTGACATGCAATTTATTCTGCCATGTTAATAACAACCGTCGTTGCTAAGCACCGGTTTGCAAAGTTTCTTTGTTGTTTTAAGAAAACGTCACCCAAAATGAACTTACATTTTGATATTCATCCTTATAAAAATAAATATATTATATAATATTTAATAAATATTCTTATAGTTCAAGCAGGCGTAGCCGCGTCCGGGTCCACTAGTATAATATATGCTAAAACTTAAGTTACAATGTTTGTCGTTGATTTTATGTTCGAGAAATCTTTTGTATGAGCAATGTAAGACATGTTAATCGCTTTATTTTGCTTCATAGCCTTTGGAAGTTAGAAAGAAATTAAAAAAGGATTTTAGTTTGCCTTTACAAACAAAATGGCTTACTATGTAATAGGTGTTTAAAAATGTTGCGTCTATTGTATAATTGCTGTTTCCATTCAGTTTTTAGATTTTAATGAGCTTTGCTGTGTACTAGAATATAAATTACAAAGTTTACTGTCATGAGTGTATTGTCTAGAGCAGGCAGAGAGAGCCTAGTGCTAAGACACTCCGCTCGCTACTTTCTGCCGAATTCTGGAGGCATTAGGTTGTCGGTCGGGTCTCCACGCCACGCTTTGCCTCCTTACCAGAACGGAGAATAGGTTGTCCTCAGTGAATGTAATTCCCGTGTGAAAAGTATCGGCAGTAATAATAAAAATGTAGAATTTCAAAACTAATAAATACTAAACCAGCAATATATTTGTTTTACTTACGACTTAATTGAATTTTAGTTAAGTTACCCATCTATACAGGTATTACAAAATAATTTTACGTTTTTACCCGATGTTTGTAAAGTTATAAATAAACTAGAAAATCTAACTATAGTTTGCCTCCAGCGGAATCTAGGCATGAATCCTGTCCTGCTATTAAGGGTTGTCTCGGAGCAGTTTAACCATATGCGTGTCGTATAGCCTGTAATTTGCACAGGTCTGCTATATTATGATTTAATGCATGGCACATACCTATCAAAACAACGATTTAACATTCAAAGGACAATAGATGTTGCAAGAAAGAATTATGGGATAAATGGGGGATTATGGGTTCTCTGTTCCAATTGTAAGATTATTTGTAGGTAATTAATAAGGTATTTAATAAATATTTTTGTGGAGCTAGCCGTAACACAAGGCCATAAACATGTGACTGGAAGCGCAACAGGTTGGGTTCGATTACCAGTCAAAGTAGTGAAATATTTAATATTCTCATTTCTTCGCTCTGGTGTCAAGGCAATGCACAGCGTTTAGTTCCGCTAGACAAAACACAGAATACATTAACAGTCCACCTTATAAAGTAATTAAAGAATTGACGATAGAAAACATTCCACCCTTTGTAACGACGATAGCGCATGGAAATTAAAATAAAAAAATATATATTTTTTTTATATAATTTAATAATGAATGACTGTATTAAAAGAACATAATAGAAATATTACCAATTTCTAGTACCTAATACAGCAAATGCGAACATAAACGTAAAGTTAAATAATAAATTAGACTCGTTCGAATTTTATGTATTTTTTATGTAAAATTATAGGTTTTATGCAGAAGTGTGCACTTACCTCTATTTACATAAAACAAAGCGAAGGGGAACATGTGTATGTATGAAGGAGTATGCTATTATAGATTTTTAATGTACGCCCCGCATCAACTGAATGTTAGTGTTTCGTTTCTTTTAATTGCTATGAAAAGGCTATGAATTACAATATTGGTTTTGTAAAATACTTAATATAGATACTTTTAAAATGGTATTTTTTCGTATTTATTTAACGTAACTGTAACGATTTACCCTGTTAGTTGGTTGTTTAGTGGGCTTGCGTGTTTAGGCAAAGGCAATTGCACTTGATGAGGATTAATGATGAATATTTGTGTGATGGACTGCTTTTCCACGAGGCTTTCGTGGCGCAGTGGCACAAGCGTGTGACGAAGGTTGTGGGTTCGATTCTCACTCGGAGAAATTAATAATTTTCTGCCGAATTCTAGAGACATTGCGTGTTGAGTGGCAAAACTCAACGCCGCGCTTTGCCTGGACACCAGAGCGAAGAAATGGAAATATAAACGTATATAAATATTTCACTTCCTCCAGAGGAGATCGAACCCACGACCGTCGCGTTACAGTCGCACCCTAGTGCCGCTGCGCCATGACTGCCTCGCAATAAATATTGATAACATAAACATAATAAGATATTAGTGAAAACTAATTTTATTATATTATTCTTGATTACCCAAATATTTCATTTATTTAAATATCAAACTCGTTTCGTCCATGCAATTTATTTTATAATATTGGCTAAAATTCCACTTTTCTTTTTACGCTCGAACTTCTGCATCAAAAGTTGTCAAATTTACCACATTATTACGTTTTATAAGCAATAAAGTCTCCTTCACAAAATTGAGTATTAGCCACTAGCAAAAATTTTAATAGAATTTAGCCGAAATGGTGTTAAAAAGAATAAATAATTGTATAATCAAAGTTCATTGCCAGTTGGCGTCATTGGAAACATATTCAATTTGCAGTTATCGTTCAGAATATCACTTGTCATTTATTTATATGAAATTATTGTAATTTAAATTCTTTGTCATCTTTAGAGTTTGGCAGCAGAGCAGAGAAATTTTCATTTTTGAATTAGTAGGTTCATTTAATAGAAAATATGAAGAAATAATTAATTTTGCTTACTTATTACGTAATAGTTCTACGTAAATTAAATGTTAGATTTAATATTGACCATTAACTGATATGCCCCAGTCTAGTTAAACGAACTCCCTGAACACATTGTCTCGACGTCGCTGCTGGTCGTAGAAAATAAAGTTATATTCATACTTGTTTGGGATAAAAATACGAACATGAAAATAATGTAATAGTTCGTTGTGATGCAGTTGGAACGTGTGTGTGTTCTGCGAGTGTTAGTGGATTTAAATATCACTTAATGATACCTGATGACAGATCCATTATTTTTCACTTCACGCTGTATCCCGCATGTAGCAGGGTAGGCAGAGGGAACCTAGTGTTAAGACATCCCGCTTTTGACGAATTCAGGAGGCATTGAGTGTTGACTGGCGTTTTGCCTCGACGCCTGATCAAAGAAATCAAAATATGAAATATTTCCTCGAGTACAAATCGAACCCACTGGCCTCGATATCATTTGAAATACATATTATATTAATAACAGAAACAACACCTTTCCCCGCTTAAAATTTAGTCTCCCAAATACCTAAACAGAACGGAGGCTAGTGACTATGCAAAACGACAAAAAAGGGGTACCAATTTTAGCATCATCAGAAAATGTGGAGCTAGACAAATGCTGGAACGCGTTCCACACGAGCAAAACGTGATATGACTTCCAATTTATTTAGGGTGTGTTCTCGTTATGCAACAGACTAACGTCAGTAATGTACTGGACTGGTACAAATAAATGTTAAAACAGGAGTAGGTACGGTCGGTTCGGACATAAAATTAATTTATTATTGTGCAGGCGCGAGCACGCACGTCTATTCCGTGGACAAATTTATTGCAAGCCGATTCAGCTTTGCACAGCGTAGGGTAGGGTGTTTCAGTTAAATCAGCTTTTGTTATAACTAATTGTTTCACACAGACTCCATAATCCTTTTATTAAAATACTAGTGGACCCGGACGCGGTTACGCCCGCTTGAACTATACGAATATTTATTAAATATATTTAAGAAATTATTTTCAGTTTTCAATAGAGAGATGCGTTAAGCAA